>JBBBDQ010001309.1:2975000-3085000 GCA_037127315.1 Ascarosepion bandense
CCTGAGACTGTACCACCCCATCTTAGCAAACGGTTGGATCGGTGGTCGCCGCTTCGGCTAGCGCCATCGGCGCTAGTGAGGACTGGCTAATTTTTGGTCATTGTCCGTTCGCTCACGTTCGAGCTCCCACATAAAATCTTGACCTTTGTCGCGCCTTGCTCTAGTTGGGGAGTTGGAAAATATCGATACTAAGTTTTGTGGGGTAATGTTACGGTTATTGACTTCCGTATTTCTTTCTTTGCTTCCGTACCCCGCCTTCTAATTTCCCAGCTACGACTTTTTTTTACTTTCTTAGAAGCGCAAACTATGCAATGGCCGCTAGTATTGCATAACCCGAATCATGGAATTTTACGATTTCAAAGAGTGTGCACATCGGATTATCATTCCACTCGTAAGAGGATTACTGGGATAATCCACGAATTATACGCCTAAGACGAGAGATACCCAAGTAGCTATCACATTCAATTCTGCATCGTGCTTGAGGTAGATGCACAAAGAATATCATGAACAGAATTAAAATACATATATGAGTATTCATCCATAAGAAATAATTTATATATATATATATACCCACGCAAACACACACATGTATATAAAGGATAAAACACATTGAGTTCTTCTGTTAATAAAATAGTGCTCGATATAATATAACTTAGCTATAAAGTATATATTAATCAATATACATATAATCTCTTACCAGTAGAAGGACACGGGGTTACATGCACAATGCAATCTTCAGATGATGGGTAGAAACAGACCGGTACATAATTTGAATTTTAATAAGATTTTCTGGTTAACGGAATATTGGCCTAATAATCCACATATCTTACATGCACTGCACCATCAGTGCATTAAATAGCGGTTAGACAGTGTTTACACACACACACACACACACACACACACACACACACACACACACACACACACATCTATATATATATATATATATATATATATATATTTGTCTAAACAAGTACTGTTAAGTATAAGAGACAATGAATGCCTCTTATGTCTAATCATGAGCCGTTCTAAACATCGTATTTTGGCTTTAATTTCAGTTGGAAAGTAATGACAAAAATTCTCCAACATTTGGATAATTTTTTATTAAGTTGGTTCTAAGTTTCGGCTCACATTAGCCATCTGCAGAGAGGTTACAAGGACATTAACGCAAAAGCATCTACCATATACCATATGATTTTCCTCGAAAATCATATGGTATAACCCTGATTTTAATGAATCAGTTAATCAGCTGGGACCTATATTTCTTAAACTAATAGATAAGTGTTTCCATAAAGATAACTCTCTAAGCAAAATCTTCAATAAAAATACAATAACACTAAGCTATAGCTGCTCCAACAATCTAGAAAAAATGATTGAAGTACATAACAGCAAAATATTAAAAGCACACAACAAAAATAACTCCAACACTAATACCAGTCTGCCCCATAATAACAACCCCTGTAACTGTAGAAACCCAATCCAATGCTCCATGACCAATAAATGTTTAACGAAATCCCTGATATATATGTTTTCGATTCCATCCATGAAGAATCCTAAAGATGAAAAAATATATATCGGAAATACCATTAATGTATTTAAAAACGATTTTACAATCACCTCTCATCCTTCAATAACAAAGAAAAACAAAACATGACGTTTCTCTCCAAATACTTTTGGAAAGTTAAAAGATGAAAATAAAACACCTAAAGTTAAATGTAAAATCCTCAAACAAGCAAGAACAGCTAAATCAATACAGGAATCATGTTTCTTTTGTTTTCAATAAAAAATTGAAATCATTAAATATATGAATAGCAACAAGCTTTTAAACCAGAGGCATGAAACTACAGTAAACTGCAAGCAAGAACTAACCTTACAATCATGCTAAAAAATGCTAAAAAAGCCAGACCTAGGACCCCCTAGAAATGATACACCTTCATTGTACTAACAACACTCCTACATACACCGAAAACTGTGAGGTAATTTTTAAAAGAATGTTTTAAAAAAATTAATAATTCTATAGAAAAAATCGATTTCTAAAAAAATTTAAATTAAGGTTAAATATACAAAATTAGATTAATTGTAAAAATTGTTCTTAAATACACACATTAAAATTTACCTATTACCTAAGGTTAAATATACAAAATTAGATTATAAAAACTGTTCTTAAATACACACATTAAAATTTACCTATGACCTTAAATACAAACATACCTATTACCTATTCAGCTATTACCTTGAATACAAACATTTAATCTTTCTTCCTACATAAAATTCTACCTATTAGGCACCTATTACCTAGTTACCCTTGAATTTGTAACATTAAATTTTACCTCTTACACTAAATCTTACCACAAAATGTGATCTAATTAAAATTGAAAATTTGATAGAAAAAATCGATTTCCTAAATCTAAAATTAAGGTTAAATATACAAAATTAAAGAAATTATAAAATCGCTGCTTAAATACAAAAATATTCTGTACAAAATAAGCACTAAGTTCAATCACATCCCAACCGAACCCTTCTTGCTACGCTGATCCTTTAAGAAATCCAAAGGATACAGTCTAGTCGAAAGATAATAAAAACTTACATTCTATCCCCCAGACACTCATTAATCAACTAATATTCACTACCCACATCAATTTTTTCAAAATTCAAACGGACAATTCACAAGACTTATTCCCTTATCACTAACCCCCACCAACATCCCATACACAACTCACCAAATGTAAGAAAGTGCCTTTCCATTCCTGTCCACACCACCTGAGAAGATACTGTAGTTTCAATGTCGAAACAAATGTACGATTTTTAAAGAAAAAGAAGAATGTTATCTTTTATGAGGCTTCAAAAAAAGTTTGAAATCTCCCCTGTCCTAACACTTTTGCACACTACAGGTAATGTGCAAAAGTATTAGGACAGGGGTGATGTTCCTAAAAACCTCAATGTAATTCAAATACAGGGTGAAAAGTCAATTAAATGTCTAACAAATATTGATTATCTAAAACTGGGTGTAAAATAAATGTATTAAGAAGAAGTCATATTTATTTTTGTCTCCTTTCTATTAAACAAGTTATTTTGAAACTACTTTATTGAACATCTATGGGATAGTTTCGATAAAATATCTATGGGATAGTTTCGATAAAATATTAATTAACCTAATGTTACTTTGCAAGACACACTTCGAGAATAAATACAAGCTCCTTGGCAGGAGATACCATTAGATACATTGAAGAAGCTTGTGATGTCAATGCCTGACAGAATGAAGACTGTGATGAAAGCAAAAGGCTATTAAATATTTTTATTAAGTATTTTTCATTGTTAAAGCATTTGTTGAGTAATTCAAATAAAATTATTTTAATTAAATTGCTTACTTTTCTGTCACTATGCCTCATAAAAGATAAAATAGTTCTTATCCTAATCCTTTTGCACAGTACTATATATATATATATATATATATATCCAGATAAGGCCTATATCCAGATCTCAGTTAAATATAAAAAATCATTTTTGCGTATTTATCGTTATTAACTGTTACCATTCCTTTTTAGTCTGTATTTTTAAATATCCCTAAAATATATGCGGTCCTGGGTATGACAGTTAATTGCATCCGGCAGCAAGGCCTCTGATTAGAAGGTTGTGACGAGCTGGAACCAACTTTTAACTGCTGTTGTTCTCAGGTCCACCCTGACCCGGAGTGGTAGCACCTGTTAGGGTTCCAGTTATGGGCAAATAGTTAACCCCCAAACTGGGGTCAAAACACGACAAAAGTATAAAAATAAACCTTTATAGAGATACATACATAAAGATAGACTTTTACAGAAAAATATACATTTTAGAAGAAAAAATATTACCAATAATACATTTTTGAAGAAAAAAATTATTACTATAACACATGTTTAAACGAAAAAATATTCTTAGTAAAACATTTTTGAATACATAACGAGAAGACATTTTCTGTTTCCTAAAATAAAAAAGAATGAAAACAAAAATTGTCAATTAAATCTGACTAAATCACCCTTCTCACTATAACCGAATATTAAAAAATAGAACCCCAAATTTTTGGCATTAAATAACCCACAGAGGTGTTGATATGCCGTTAAACAAAACTCAAACTCAGATGTATCCTATCCACTGTCTTATACCTTATTTCCACACCCGCATCATTTTTGTTTGATTTATTGTTAACTTTATTTTTATTTTTATTTTTAATCGTTTCACTCCAGGTACCGCCTCTGTTGCGCAGGGAGCTATATAAGTGCAAAAGTTTATACAAGAGGAGAGTAAAGAGAATGACGGACCAGTTACAGTGGGTGTCAGAGAAAGAGCAAGGGAAGGATGGAAACACAGACAGTTGCTAAGGTAGAGAGAAAGGAAAAAAACAAGATAGAACAAGATACACGGTGTAATGTAGAAAGAACTGGGGTCAAGTGAATAAGAGATGGGTATAGACCTTGCATTTATATTCCTAGCTGTCAGGAAAGCAAGTATATGGAAGAGAGTTCCACAGGCGGAAAGTGCGGGAAAAGAGGCTGCTGGAGTAGAATTGACGGCTGCATTTTTTTATCTTTTTTTTTTTTTTTAAATCATCTCACCCCAAGCAAGGCATTCCACTGCCACTATTGCGCATGGGGCTACATAGGGGAAGGTAAAGAGAAGGAGTGGTTAGACATAGGGAATGTCAGGAGGAAGGTGACAGATGAGTAAGGATAGCGAGGATGAGGGTTGGGCAGATGGGAAGAGTGCTTGATAGAATGGGAGCAGGTTAGTGTGTTAGGAGGTGTCTATTGACCTTACAAACTATATATATATATATATATATATATATATATATATATATATATATATCTAACTGTAGGTGGGTGAGACCTTGTTGCCAGTCTTGTTGCACGAGTAAATTCTAGTGGCGGGGGCACCAGTAACTCATGTTCGTCGGAACAGAAGCCATGAAAATATTTCTAGAATTGACAGAGGGAAACCACATCAAATACTGAAATAACACCCTAGAGCATTTTATATACTAAATTACCTCCCTTGTTTTATTTTAAATGTGCATTTATTTTGCATACCTTAAAACCCTACATTTTTGGCATTAAATAACCCACAGAGGTGTTGATATGCCGTTAAACAAACCACAGTGGCATGAAACGCACTCAAATCCTGACAGCAGGCGGTAACTACCTTTTAAGCCACGTTATTTGAAACATTACCTTAACAGGAACTCCTTTACGATGGACGTGCTAGTGGTGAACAACAAGCCATTGGGATTCGACCTTCTTCAGGGAATGAATGTTATCAAGAAATTGGGCGGCGTGCGCATCGACGAAGAGGGTAAGGCACATTTCTCTGAGGCGGCGCTTACTTTGGGTGCCACAAATAGAATTGGAACAATCTGATTTTCGCGCAGAGTTTGATCGCCATACCAAATCCTGGACGGTGTTGTGAAAGTGGTCCGGTGATCAGCCACTAGAAAAATTACGCAACCGGGTGCCGGAGTAAAACATTCCTGCAAGAACTCGAGCAGAATATAACAAAGAACTAAAAATCTGGATAAATAATGAATGGTTGGTTCCTTATCCGTAAGAGTAAATTAGGGCCCACGAAGGGTCTGATCCCACTGATGGTAACCGAGATTTGAATGAACATGTGGACCCGTTTAAGGGTCATGCAGATATATGCGTCGAAGCAGCTTCTTCTCTAATGTTACAGTGGGTAATCTCTGCACGTATGCAAATGTACGCTTGCCGTGTCGAAATGCAAAAACAAAAAACGTACTTGTCGCCCACCTCAATTTCGGTCCCTCTAATACGTATCGAGTCTCGCCACCTTATGCTGGACTACCACACTCACCTCCATAAAACTAGTTACACCTTCTTCCTTTTCTTTCTTTTTTCTTCAACGTGTCGGTAGCAGAGAGAGCAAACGTTCTGTCTCTTCAAGGTAAGACTATTTGTTGCATTAACACTACAGCCGTTAAACAAAACTCAAATTCAAACTCAAACTTATCCAGCTTTGCAAAAATATCCTCTCAACTTGGCAATGGGGAGTTCTTCTTCTATGTGTCCTAAAGGTTTTTTTCTGAAGATTTGTTTTTAATTTAGTTGTCTGCTTGTCGTGTAACTTCACAACGTTGGTTATCGTGGCTCTCCACAACTTCCTTTTCTTCATCTGTTTACTCTGGTTCGCCAGCTAGGTAGATGATACGTTATTCCCCACTGACATTTTGCCTTTGATCTGTCCTGTGAGTATCAGATTTTTCAAGCCATATTTCCTCATGATATGCCCTAAAAGCCAGTTCCGTTTAGGCATGATACTGTCGGATTTCTCCATTTTGTGATTGCTTAATAAATCCGACTTTACACACGCATCTGTATTTCCAGGATCCCAAGAAATAAGGTGTTACAATTTTTAATTGACCAATAATAAATCAGCTTAATTGGATAAATGGTTTTAAGATTTTGTTATACGCGGACATCGTCCAGAACAGATTGGATACACAACCATATATATATATTTTTTTATAATAGTGTGGCCCTAAGCAAGACATTTTACTGCCACTGTTGTGCAGGATGTTACATAGGAGAAATGTTATGAGAAAGAGTGACAGGTGACAGGGGGTATCAGGAAGAGGGTATGAGATGGAAGAGAATACTGATGAGCGTGTGGTGAACGGAAAAAAGAAAATGAGAGAGAGAGGATGCAAATTAGTGAGACAGGAGATAACTATTGACTTTACATTTGAATTCTTGAAGATTGTAGCTGCCGGGAAAGCAAGTAAGCGGAAAGGAATTCCACAGGCGGGAAGTGCGAGAAAAGAAGCTGATGAAGTAGAATCTGCGTTTACAATTTATCGTTTTAAAAGGGTGGGACCTAGTTGCTAATCTTGTGGCTCGAGGAAATTCATATATAAGGGGTAGCAGTGAGCTAAGTTCATCAGAGCAGAAGCCGTGAAAATATTTGTAGAAGAGACACAGTGAAGTCACACTGCGTCGGTGAGAAATCCTAGCTGCCAAGTCGGGATTGATAACATTAGAGATTCTCAGTTAGATTTTGTCTAGGACACCTAGGTGCATAGCAGGGACACCCGACCAGATATGGCAGTAATATTCAATGCACCCGCGGATGGTAGATATGTATATGTACAGGATTGTTTTCGGTGGAAAACCTTCTGGCCATGCACAGAGAACCGACCTTCTTAGCAGCGGATTTAGCTATGGATTCTATATAGTTACTAGCAGTATAGCCCTCTGAGTAAATGGTATCATGGCTGAGACTAAGAACTACAATTATACCTACTTATAGCCCAACCCGAAGCAAAAACTAAAATAAAAGGGCTGAAAAAAATACAGACATACATGTAGATAAACCGACACACACACATCTTGCCTTTTATATATATATATATAATATCGATTTTCTGCACTAATGTAAGAAATGCAACCTTAAAACTTCTGAATATCGTTTCTTATGCCTTTGTCTATGATTGTATCAAATTTGATTAAAATCGGACCACTCCTTCTATAACCCGATTTTTTCGATTTCTGTATGAGATCTTGCAGTTTCCTTTCCGTACTTTTCAGTACTGTATCGTCCGCGTATCTTATGTTGTTCAGGTTGTGGCCTCCAATAACAAATCCTGGTGTGTCATCTAGGGTCCTCAAAATATTCTCGCTGTATAGGTTGAACAAATCCGGTGAAAAGACACATCCTTGTCTTACGCCTTTTTCTATTTTCTGTCAATATGCCTAATAAAATATAAAATAGTTCTTGTCCTAATACTTTTGCACAGTACTCTATATACACATACACAACCAAATACACAACGATCTTTATTATTATATGGAGGATTATTTAATGAAACATGTTTGAATGAATATATTGTCTCTTTCTCTTTCTGTGTGTTCGTGTGAATGTGTATGATTATGCAAATGTTCGTGTCTTGTTATCAGTCTAACTTTCATATTCTTATATTATGTGCTGATATTGATAGATGACTATATATATATATATATATATATATATATATATATATATATATGTCAATAAGTTTCCTGGCTATCAGTCTAACTTTCATAATATATATATATATATATATAAGTATATGTCAATAAGTTTCCTGGCTACTTCTTAATTGGCAACAACGCAATCCAACTTCTTCCTAGAGACTTATAAAGGAATTCACAGAAACCTTGCTCTTCCTCTTTTCCGCCTAATCTCACACATCGAAGTTTGACAGATCAAACATTCGGCAGATCAAACGATTTAACAGCGGAAAACGCTCCTCATCCGTTGATTAAATCAGGAGAAGACAACTAAAACTTCCACACAGGTTTATTTGTATTCCCCACACCCGGTTTTGGGTTTCTTAGTGAATGCAATCCTAAGGCGCGCTTTGGATGGGGTTGAAGCCAGATTTTCAAATGAGAAAAGCCAGCATTGTGTCGGAAATTAGAGTGAATTTCATCTTTACAATGAAGATATAAAAGTTGATTAGTCCTCGTTGATATCTGCGCGCGTTCTCGACCGGGCCAGTACCGCTGGTAGCTTGAATATTGTCTAGACAGGCTGATTTCAACGCATTGAACAATGTTTGGTGGATGACCCCACTCACACACACTGCCGCTACCGGGTTTCTCATAATACCATATTTATGTGGTAGTCATTGAATTTATGACATAAATATTCTATACTCAAACCTTTTAGGATAATCGGAATATGCGCTGCAAATACTTTAAAATATTCTGCTGGTTGAACTTACCTGACGTCAAGTACGTGTATACATAAGAAATGTATTACGAAACACAAATAATTCGTTAGAAACATTGTAAAGAGTTATGAAATATTTTATAATATCAATCATCCTTAAAGTCAGTGAATGCTGGTCAGCCTCTCCACATATGACGGGCTAGGGTCTACAGAAAGATGATGAGAATACCGTGTAAGAAATATGCCAGAAACTCCAAGGTTCTAATGAGTATGGAAACAATAAAAACACATGCATAACATCAAAAAGAAACGGTAGAAATTTCTAGAGTAAATAACGAGGGAAGAGGACATGGAAAATGTTATACTTCAGAAAGAGAAAGAAGGTATTATAGATAGAAAAAAATACAATGCATAACATATCTAGCTGGCTCGTGTCAATGAAGAGCAGCACAAGATTTAAGAGGGATAACAAAGATACAATATTTCATAAAGCGAGCGGAGGCGACTGAATACCAATCGTTATCCTGAAAAATTGTGCCTTTGGACTCTCCTCTGTCCTCTCCACACTCTCTAACTACTGTCTCTCTGCTTCTTGCTTTCCTGTTTGCTGTAATTCTTTCTTTGTGGTTCCGTATTTAAGAATTTAGAACGTGCATCAGAGATTTAGACCTTGTTCTACAATTTACACGATTTTCGCTGAATTCGCAGAAGGCGTCAAGGATGAAAAGAGTTCGTAAATTCTGGCTCTTTTGAGGATTTCTGCCGTATCCAGTAAACTGATTGAAAACATTTTGCGTACATAGAAGGGTCATGTCATGATTTACAAGTGACCCAATTTTAGTAGAAATCGGAACAAAGGATTCAGAGCAGTAAGGTTAGTTAGAATGGAGACACACAAACACACAGACAGACATATCCATCTTCATATATATAGAGAATATTTATATAATAATTATTTACAGTATTTGAACTGTTAAAAGCGATGTCATCTTCTGGACTTGTGAAACCTGTTTTCATGAAAAATATTTTGAGGAATAATATTTTGTATATTTCAAACGAAAGCAGTTCTAATTTGTCGGAATGCCAATTTTTTTTTTTTAATCAGATCACCCCGAGCAAGGCGGTAACGCCACTGATGTGCAGGGGCTACATAGGAGTGAAAAAGATTGGAAAAGAGAAAACCGGAAACCGCATCCTAAACAGGAAACAAGGGATGAGCCTCTTTACCTGTTCAATAGACGTGGGTGGAGTGTGAGCCAGGCGATAGTTTAGTCTACTCCAATTGAAAAGAAAAGTGAGAAGATTGGAAAAGAGAAAACCGGAAACCGCATCCTAAACAGGAAACAAGGGATGAGCCTCTTCACCTGTTCAATAGACGTGGGTGGAGTGTGAAAATTGTCCTTGAAATATCTCTTTAGGTTTAAAAATTGGTCACAATTTACGCTTTACAATGGTGTAGGATTTAAAAATATACTTCTCCTAGACTTGCTGCCATACAAGGTGAGAAAAACTTGATATTCTTCGAAACTTAACCGATAACTTTATATGCTGATTGAATGTAAAATACGTCATCCAACACACTTCCCTTGATGCCATCGATCCTTGTTGATTTCAAATTTAAATTTTGAATATTTTTCTATCTGATTGGCTCACAGATGCATAAATCCAAGAATCCACAATTGCACAATATTTGGTTATTTGTGCAAGACGGTTATTAAGTGGCTACACCTCCGCGAATTAAGCGAGAGTGAACACTGCGTTAATTCCAGTTGGAAGATAACCAAGGACATTTTCGAATTACAGGTTGGACTCGACTAAATTATCAGTCATTACTGTTTGTGGCTTTCAAAACAGGGGAGTTCAAGGTTGATAATTAGATAATCACTGGTTAGGTAATATAATGGGTCTAGCGGGCTCGATTTCAGCTTGATTTTCCGTTTCTCAGCTTCAACGATGTCGAATAGGAAATTCATAATGGAACAAATGTTTTGTCGGATGAAAAAAAAGTACTTAATTTAAAATGGCATAACGAAAGCAAATATCAAAACTCATTCGTCATCAATGACGGTAGCTCCGAAGTGAATAAATCCTTTTTTTTTTTTGATTTGACAAAAACAATAACAGATGAAGGGAATAAAATATCGTTAGATTAAACAAAATGTCAGCTTCAAAGCACAGGATTTCCAGATTGTAGCATCCACTACAATCATGAGCGGTCTTTTTCATCGGGTAAACAAGAATGTGTTTATTTGCTATAGTTATTATTATTTACTATAGTAATCATACCCACGACGTTTAAACGTGAATATGACAAAAACGATGAGAACTATAGTAAATAAACACATTCTTGTTTCATAAAAAACAAAACAGCAGAAACTGAAAATAGCATTGTACAAAACAAAACCACCAACAAAGAATGCAACAGCAGGGACAAAAATTCCATTTCAAGGTCTCTGCAACACAAAAGAAACAATTTATAAGGCAGAGGTACATGACCCAGATGGCCAAAACAAAATATATTTGGGCTCAACAAAAACACCTTTAAGACCAGGTGGTTCAACCACAGATCTATATTTAAAATAGAAAAATTAAAAAACAATTCAAAATTGGCTCATCACGCCTGGAAATTGAAATCAAAATATGAAAAAGATCCACACATAACGTGGAGCATTGTAAAAACAGCCAACGGTGAACAAATATGTAGACAGTGCTAAGAAGAAAAATTAGAAATTATGACATACCCAAATAAAGACGAACTGTTAAATGAAAGAACAGAAATTATGACAAAATGCATCCACACGAAGAAATACCTCTTAGGTTCGTACAACCATGCGTGAAATGTCATAATTCGTTTGAATTTAAACAATGCGCATTCATAAATTATCTGCCACGTGAATGTTCAAATAAAACACCGTTACAAGAGCGTCCTTGAAAAGAAACACGGTAAAAAGTAAAATCAGTTATTAAAAATCGCCTGAGGACACCACTCATGGTAGAAACCTGAGTAGCGAAATAACTCGTTTAAAACTGGAATATATATATATATATATATATATATATATATAGGAAAAACTACTAAAACGTTGTAAGTTTAAAAATGTATTTCTGACAGTATTTGTTTACTTCTATTATTGTATTTTATATTTCAGACCGTCCTCGGTCCTTCATCAGAAACAAATGATTTCAAAATTTAAATTAGAAACGTATTTCGCGAGAGCGTCCGTGGAGAGAGATTGTTTACATCACGTGACGCAGAAAGCGTGACGTGATGTAAACAATATAATAATAGAAATAAACAAATAATATATATATATATATATATATATATATATATATATTATGTGCTAGGATTTTTAGGTACTATTTTTAGTACTAACATTAGATCGGTAGTACTAAGAACAATTTAAGGCTCGTTTTTTATCAGCATAAAGTACCCTGTAATAATAAAATCTATATTACCTCAACTTCTCTCTTCAAAAAATATTGGCAATTGAAAGACTCAAATAAAACTTTTTTAGCATTAGCATTAGCATGGGATAGGCTAGCCTCCCAGAGAGTAAAATACTACGCCTCCTTGGCCTTACACTCTCGGCGGACCTCAAATGGAATGACTATATTGAATCCATTGCCAAATCTGCTGCTATGAAAGTCGGCTCTCTGTGCAGGGCCCGGAATTTTTTCCCACCTGAAACTATTCTGCACATATACAAATCTACCATCCGCCCGTGTATTGAATATTGCTGCCATATCTGGTCGAGTGCCCCTGCTGCTCTCCTTGGGCTTCTTGACAAAATACAAAGGAGGATCTGTAACGTGGTTGATACTGACTTGGCAGACCGGCTGCAGCCGCTCTCACACCGGCGTGATGTAGCTTCCCTGTGCCTCTTCTACAAGTACTTTCATGGCTTCTGCTCCGATGAGCTTAGATCACTGGTGCCGCCTAAGCAGGAAATTTACACGAGATACTAGATTAGCAACTAGGTCCCACCCTTTTACAGTTAAACAAATAAGATGTAACCGTAAATTCTACTCCAACAGCTTCTTTTCTCGCGCTTCCCGCCTGTGGAGCTCCCTTCCACAAGTCTGCTTTCCCGACAGTTACAATCTCCAGGTGTTTAAATGTAGGGTCAATAGACACCTCCTATCACACTAACTCCCAACTATTCTCACAACACTCTCATCTACCCAACCCTCATTCTCGGTATCCTCACCCGCCTATCACCCACCCTCTGTTATTTCCTATATTTAACCAGCCTTTCTCCACTCTACGTAGCCCCCTGCACAGTAGTGGCAGTGACATGCCTTGCTCGGGGTGAAACGCTTATAAAAAAAAAAAAAAATTAAAATATTTTTAAAAAAGCTAGAACATACAAATCATTACATGAAATATGTTTTCATTGCTTATAAGAAAATCTATATAAATACATTTCCAAAAACTAACTTAATAAACCAAAGTAATGAAATTGCCCTCATAAGATTATTCACACTCTTAAATAAACTGCGTCGAGAGATGATATGCAAAAGAGGTATTGTCAAATATTTTATGTAAAATTCATAGATATGTGTTATTCAATGAAATAATTTGTACTATTATGTATATCGAGTAAGCATGAAAGCAATTAAGTCCCGATTTTCAATTTTAGATTGATGTTTAGTATTTTTTCATTAATTATAGCAATTTTCAGTGTCAAGAGATTATTTGCAAGAACTAGAATATAGTATTATGGCTCGTAAATAAGAACCAACAATAAATGAAAAGAACTATATAATCAAAGAAATTAGCAAAGGAAAGTCTTTGATTTAAATTTCTAAGGATTTGAAAAGGGATCATCGAACAATCAAGAAAATATGTCAAATTGGAATTCAACCAAGATAAAAAGTCTCAAATTGAATTCAGGAATTTAACAAAGCGAGATCTATCACATATCCGAAGAGAATTAACAAAAAACACAAATGCGTCAAGTGCGTTTATATTTGTAGCCGCTGGAGCTCCTATGGTGTCAAGAGAAACAGGGTGTAAAGCATTAATGAAGTTTGCTGATGTACAAAATCAAATAAAGAAACCCATTTTAACAAAAAAATATAAGGAAAGATGATTGCAGTGAGCAAAAAATACATGAAAACTGATTTCAGTAAAGTGCTTTTTACAGACGAATCAAGAATCACCCTCAATAGGTTTGATCAATGGGCTTGAGGATGGGTTTGCAAGCAACATGACTCAAGAAAATTTTTTAAAGGCGGCGGTGGAATCATGATATGGGCTGGGATTATTGGTAATGATCTCGTGAGTCCATTTAAAGAGAAAGACGGGGTTAAAATGAATTCCAATAGTTACTGTGATTTTCTAGAGCAATATTTCTTTGAATGGTTGATAACCAGTCTTTAGCTTACTAAATATTAGTTGAAAGAAAAGGGAGTTGTTGAAGATTCTCTTATGGACTGGCCTTCAAATAGCTGTAACTTGAATCTCATTGGGAACCGGTGAAGCATCCTCAAGAAAGATATTTATTCTAATGGCAGGCAATTCAACAGCAAGTATGACCTCTGGGAGGCAGTTAAAGTTGCTGCAAACAACTTATCAGCCGTTAAAATTGCAAATCAAACATCAGATATTGACAAAAGGCTGCTAAGAGTTATTGAAAAGAAAGGAGCTTTTCTGCAATAAGTTTTAGGAGGTTCTTATTATTTTTTGTTAATATATCTTTTATTTTCAAAATAAAATGGTTTTTTTTATGTTTTTCCTTTAAGAAATTGACGTTTTACAAGGTACAATAATGTAAAAGTATCGAAATAAATAGCTGCAAATAAACTAGTGACAGTCAAATTAGTCTGTTTTCTTAACTTACTAAAATATTTTCCAACCAAAAACAATAGTTTTCTTTATCATTGTATATCTAAGTTAATAATATTGAGTAGAATCTAAACAATATCATAGCAGGACTTTTAACATTAAAGACGCAAACTCTTTATACCAATTCATAACTTGCATATAATCTCTAAACGCAGTTTATATATGTGTGTCAAACGCACACTCATACACAGAGATTCTCACACGCACGTACACATACACACACACACACACACACATATATATATATATATTTATTAATTCAAGAGCAAGTGTGACCTAAAGTTGTTAAAGTCGCTGCAAACAACTTGCCAGCCGCTAAAATTGCAAATCTAACATCAGATGTTGACAATAGGCTGCTAAGATTTATTGAAAAGAAAGGAGCATTTGTTCAATAAATTTTAGGAGGTTCTTACTATTTTTTGTTAATTTAACTTTTATTTTTTAAATAAAATGATATTTAAGTTTTTCCTTTAAGAAATTGACGAATTTGTTCTAAAATCTTTTCATGTTATTTTTTACATTAATTTTACCAGGTATAATAATTTAAAAGTATCAAAATAAATAGTTGCAAATAAACTACTGACAGTCAAATGAGTCTATTTTGATAAATATTTGATTATATTTTCATATAATCTCTAGACGCAGTTTATATCTAAGATTATTTCAATCTGTTTACTATTTGCTAGAATCTATAAACCTTCTCCTTCCGGTTAATTCAGTCAGTTAAGTGCCATACGTGATACACGCTTGGGCGATCATCTCTCGAAAGAGATATGACTGACTGGGCAGAAGATTTTCTATCCCGTTCTTTAAACTATAGCTGAAGGGAGAAGAGACAAATTTATTAGTAATTAGTGGGGGATCTGTTTATTACTTCATAACAATAGAAAAACGATCCCCCACTTCATGCCCAGTAGAAGCTTTACTTATGTTTCCAACTATTATCTTCAGTCAGTCAGTTAAGTGCCATACGTGATACACGCTTAGGCGATCATCTCTCGAAAGAGACATGACTGAGCAGAAGATTATCCCGCAGTAGGTTGCCATTGCTTTCTGCGGTAGACTGGTTATAGAACCCAAACTGTCCTGCTATTTAAACCATAAATGGAGGGAAGAAACGGATTAATACCTTTCCCAAGTGTATTTGCGCATAAGTGACAACAATGGATTCAACTGGAATTCGAACTCGGCTCCCCGATTTCTCGTTCCGAGCCGATATCCACTGTACCACAACGCACATCCAGTTAATTATATTACTTTAAAACTAAACTTTACCAGCTGTTACATTGCTGTGTAAGCTTATTTTAACTATTAGTAAACTAGTAATTCTGTTTATAAAATTTAAGTTTATGGAATTACGCCTATTTATTCAAAGTTGTAATACTTTTATTAACAAAACCCTTTAAGACTAAATATCTATTCTTTTGTTCTTTTGTTCTTTTATTCTTCTATTGTTCTTATTTTTTATTTTCATTCTTTTTTGCATCTAAAAATAATGCATGAGCTACAGGTTTTCAGTTCTTATTCAAATAATTGACATGTCCTCTCTGGTTTATATCGCTAGAATTTTCCTGAATATTCACTTGTCTACAATCACAATTGTTCTAAAATATAACAACCTCCCACTCCGCTGCTGTCATTGAATATGGTGAGATTTTAATTTTTTTATTTTTATTTAAAAAAGGTTTTTCTTATTATACATATAAACCACGTGAATGAGCCATATTTCAAGGGTGAAATATATATCCATTAGATTAAAACACTTACATATATATATATATATATATATATATATATATATATATATATATATAAGAGACAATGAATGCCTATTATGTTTAATCATGAGCCATTCTAAACGTAGTAATTTGGCTTTAATTCCAGTTGAAAATAAATACAAAAATTCTCCAAAATTTGGATAATTTTTTATTAATTTGCTTCTAAGCTTCCGGCACACATGAGCCATCTTCAGAGAGGTTATTTAGACGGTAATACAATAACATCCACCATCACCGACGATTTTATTTTGTGTTGACATAAAACTCCGCTAGTTTGACATAAAATCGTCGGTGATGGTGGATTTCATTGCATCATCGTCTAAATAATCTCTCTGAAGCCGAAAAGCTTAGAAACAAATTGATAAAAAATTCTCCAAATGTTGGAGTATTTGATCTTTATTTTCAACTGAAATTAAAGAAAAAATACGACGTTTAGAACGGCTCATGATTAAACATAATAGCCATTCATTGTCTCTTATATTTAACAGTATATGTTTAGAAAATTATTTGCTGCCTCGATACACTATATATATATATATATATATATGTATATATTAATAAAAAATAAATGAAGAAAAGAAAAGACGATGAAAATTCATAAAAAATACACAGATTAAAGAATAAATAAATGAATAAATAAGTAAAAGGAAATGCTGGGGCTATATAAGATCGAGTATATATATATATATATATATATATATATATATAATAAAAAAAATTCGAAGTTCAAAACCGTTGTATGATCATTTCTACATTAAATCCCTCTGTAACATTGAGCCCTCAACCTGGATTTTTGTGTGTGTGTGTGTATGTGTGTGTGTGTGTCTGTATGTGTGTGTTCGTTACCTATAGACTCCAAAACGGCTGAACAGATTTTCTTGAAAATTTACACAGTCGTACTATAAGCGTCTGCAAGTGTTCTTAGCTAGGTTTTGTGTCGAGTTACCCCCCGATAAATATCGAAAAGCGATAATCGAAAAAATCGGGTTATAGAAGAAGTGGTACGATTTTAATCAAATTTGATTCACTTATAGACAAAGACATAAGAAGCGATATTCAGAAGTTTCAAGATTGCAGTTCTTACAATAGTGCAGAAAATCGATAATATGTATATATAAAAGGCAAGATGTTTGTGTGTGTGTCTGTTTATCTGCCTGTATGTTTGTATTTTTTCAGCCCTTTTATTTTAGTTTCTGCTTCGGGTTTGGCTCTAAGTAGGTATAATTGTAGTTCTCAGTCTCTGCCATGATACCATTGACTCAGATGACTTATTTAGCCTTCAAAATTCAGTTTCCGACGAAAAAACTTATTTGATACCAGGAAATCAAAATCTGACTTACATCCATTCATTTTTCTTTCAATCTACGGTTTCGCTTTAACTGGAAAGAACTATTGCTTTTTAGTCTTTCGTGCCAACGTCCAAAGAGTCTGAGCTCCAGAACCATTGGTTAGTTTTAAAGCTTTCATTACACCCGACCAACGACAGGCTATACTGCTAGTATATATATATAATATATATATATATATTATATATATATATATAAACATAAAAGCTAAATAAAAAAAAAAACACATGTAAAGACTACAAACACAAATACAATAAACCAATACATGACTCAGGAAAATATACTGTCACGCAGCAAAACGTATTAAGAAAATGTCAAACCAAGGCCAGTAAAAGAAAATGGCCCATACCAACTAAACAAACACCTATTCATTAAAAATAAAAATAAATCAAACAGCTCTTCAATAAAAAGGGGGAAAAAAAAGGAAAAAGTCAACCAATAATAAACAAGAATTAAAAGAATAACTAGCCAATCACAAGCAAAACCACTTCCACAATATCACACTATATTCTATATAAACAAGACAAAAATGAGATTTAAAAACTAACAGCCCTGCCGGATAAAAAAATCATAATGGTGTCCTCATGAAACTTGGAAGTCGGCATGAATCAGCTCTACTGTACCTATAATTACTTTGCAGCTATATATATATCTCGACCACGAATGACCATCAGTCTAAACGAGGTTTTAATCAAACCTATATTTTTGATTCATCACAATCTGCTCTGAAATGGATCGTAATGTCAACAAATGTAAACATTTTAAGGAAATTAAGAAAGATTAACGAACCTTTGTTATAAACAACTGAGAATTTGAAATGATTTGTTTGAACATTATTTTTGATCGATACTCGTATTTAAGTAGATATTCTGTTTTATTTCACGGAAATTAACGAAGATTAACGAAACTGGTTATAAACAACCGAGAATTTGGAATGATTTGTTTGAACATTATTTTTGATCGATACTCGTATTTAAGTAGATATTCTGTTTTATTTCACGGAAATTAACGAACATTAACGAAACTGGTTATAAACAACCGAGAATTTGAAATGATTTGTTTGAACATTATTTTTGATCGATACTCGTATTTAAGTAGATATTCTGTTTTATTTCACGGAAATTAACGAAGATTAACGAAACTGGTTATAAACAACTGAGAATTTGAAATGATTTGTTTGAACATTATTTTTGATCGATACTCGTATTTAAGTAGATATTCTGTTTTATTTCACGGAAATTAACGAACATTAACGAAACTGGTTATAAACAACCGAGAATTTGAAATCTCTAAGACGCACCAGATCAATTGGTGGTTTCCCCCAAATGGATAGGGGATGCATGTTCGAATCCTGTCGAATGACACATATTTTCGTCAAAAGGTTTTATCGTAAATCATCAGACCGGTAGAAATAAATATAAAATACTGTTTGATTATAAACAGAATATCTACTTAAATACGAGTATCGATCAAAAATTATGTTCAAACAGATAATATCAAATTCTCGGTTGTTTATAACCAGTTTCGTTAATCTTCGTTAATTTCCGTGAAATAAAACAGAATATCTACTTAAATACGAGTATCAATCAAAAATAATGTTCAAACAAATCATTTCAAATTCTCGGTTGTTTATAACCAGTTTCGTTAATCTTCGTTAATTTCCGTGAAATAAAACAGAATATCTACTTAAATACGAGTATCGATCAAAAATAATGTTCAAACAAATCATTTCAAATTGTCGGTTGTTTATAACCAGTTCCGTTAATCTTCGTTAATTTCCGTGAAATAAAACAGAATATCTACATAAATACGAGTATCGATCAAAAATAATGTTCAAACAAATCATTTCAAATTGTCGGTTGTTTATAACCAGTTTCGTTAATCTTCGTTAATTTCCGTGAAATAAAACAGAATATCTACTTAAATACGAGTATCGATCAAAAATAATGTTCAAACAAATCATTTCAAATTGTCGGTTGTTTATAACCAGTTTCGTTAATGTTCGTTAATTTCCGTGAAATAAAACAGAATATCTACTTAAATACGAGTATCGATCAAAAATAATGTTCAGACAAATCATTTCAAATTGTCGGTTGTTTATAACCAGTTTCGTTAATCTTCGTTAATTTCCGTGAAATAAAACAGAATATCTACTTAAATACGAGTATCGATCAAAAATAATGTTCAAACAAATCATTTCAAATTGTCGGTTGTTTATAACCAGTTTCGTTAATCTTCGTTAATTTCCGTGAAATAAAACAGAATATCTACTTAAATACGAGTATCGATCAAAAATAATGTTCAAACAAATCATTTCAAATTGTCGGTTGTTTATAACCAGTTTCGTTAATGTTCGTTAATTTCCGTGAAATAAAACAGAATATCTACTTAAATACGCGTATCGATCAAAAATAATGTTCAAACAGATCATTTCAAATTGTCTGTTGTTTATAACTAATTTCGTTAATCTTCGTTAATTTCTGTAATATATATATATATATATATATATATATATGTGTGTGTGTGTGGGCTTATATTTCTGTTAACAGACATAAAAATAAACTTGTTTACATGTCAACCAAAAAATGATTGCTACATTAATTTCGATATTATATTTGGTTCACGTCGAGGTAATGTAGTATTTTCATTCAGGTAATTAAATATATCGCTGCATATGAGACTGAATTCTGTAATTTAATTTTTTAAAATAATATATTCAAACAAGTCAACGTAGCCCGCAACGTGACTTATTACAAAACATACGCAATTTATCAACTGAATTGGTTATATTTTCCGTCTGGTAAATCTAGAATTGTTTTTATTATTAATATATTTTTATTATCGCATGTAAAAAAATATTCCGATTTTTATCGCATTAAATGTAAAATATACCATGTATAAATATAGTTTCTTATCTAGCCTATAGAAAGCTTTTCTGACATCTTCCTTTGCTGTTCACTATGATATTTTAGAAATTAAAATCTTCAAAACTTACATTCATCAAGAATTACGATCATCAAAATTTATGATCTTCAAAAATTACGAACTTCAGATCTTGCGAATGGTTAAAATAATGGCCGAAAACGCTCGGCTGTGCAGAACATTTTGAGAATTTTTGCACATTCTTTGTCCTGAAGAGAAAACAATTATAAGAAAAATTAAGTAGAAACATTAATTGCTGAACATCGTTAGTTTTATTTAATGAAACATGTATCAAAGAAGTGTTGCTTCTAAAATGCATGATTATTTATACATGTTTTTATTGGATAGTTACAATAAGTTTTATTCTGTCCAACTTTTTATTTCGATTTTACAACTTTCGATTTCCGTTGTTTTATATAGAATAAAAACTGGTAATCTTTTGAAAGATCAGTCGCGGACTTTCGAATGTATGTGCAGTTGTTATCAATAATTGCCTGTCTTTAATCTGTTTATGAAAATTTCTCAAATTTCTTTGTTTTTTTTTTTTTTTTTTGTTTTTGTTTTACTCTATTTCCTTTTAAGTCTTTTAAAGGTGACATAATCTACAACGGTCAAATTTAATTTATACGTGCCTTTTCGTTTATTCACCCTTCAATATCTCTTTAGAAAAAAATAAGTGCCTTCTAGAATTAAAAGTCTTTCTTTGCAAACTGTCCTGAAAAAATCTTTTGTATTATCTATTGACATTTTGCTTATGTTAACTTTATTCTGCATATTCTTGATATATATATATATATATATATATATACTCAGTTATAATCTGAGATTAAGGACAAAATGGATAATAAAATAAAGACAAGAGGAAAACT
This sequence comes from Ascarosepion bandense, assembly GCA_037127315.1. Taxonomy (NCBI): domain Eukaryota; kingdom Metazoa; phylum Mollusca; class Cephalopoda; order Sepiida; family Sepiidae; genus Ascarosepion; species Ascarosepion bandense. The sequence goes on from JBBBDQ010001309.1 coordinate 2,996,467, forward strand.
GTATTTTAAATCGCCTACGCGTTTCGTCCTGTCATGGACTTTATCAAAGTAAAAAGGCGAAATGAGCTTTATTCTAAATTACGTATATATAAACAAACAGTGTTGGTAACCACAAAGACGCTCACAAATCATTTCGAAAGATTAACAGAATATTTTAGTTTTTAGAATTCCTTCATGTGTAGTGCAAAGTCACGAGATATTAAAATGAAGAGAATTTGACCATTTTTTTTGTTTGTTTTTTTTAAAACTGTTTATTTCGTGTGTTAGTCTGTTTTAGAATTCCTTCATGTGTAGTGCAAATCACGAGATGTTAAAAATTTGCACTACACATGATGAAATTTTAAAAACTAAAATATTCTGTTAATCTTTTGAAATGATTTGTGAGCGTCTTTGTAGTTGCCAACGCTGTTTGTTTATAGATACGTAATTTAGAATAAAGCTCATTTCAGCTTTTTGCCTTGATAAAGTCCATCACAGGACAAGTGCGTAGGCGATTTAAAATACAGTTTTCCTTTTGTCTTTATTTTATTTAACCATATATATATATATATATATATATATATATATATGCACACAAAATATGTGTATATATCTAAACAACCCACACTTAATAGAATCACGTTTAATTCTGGTCATAACACATTACATTGCATTTAAATATATGGTTCTGTTATCATTTCGAGCTCTCACGTGGTGTGACGTCATAAAACCGCATTACAAATTTATGAACTGCGTTTGCTATTTTAGTAACTGTTATCGTTGCTTAGCGGAGTTTTATGTCAACACAAGATAAAATCGTCGCTGATGGTGGATGTTTTAATGTTAACGTCCTTGTAACTTCTCTAAATTGGCTCATCTGAGCCAAAAGCTTAAAACCAACTTAATAAAAAATTATCCAAATGTTGGAGATTTTTTGTCTTTATTTTCACCTGAAATTAAAGCCAAAATACGAAATTTCGAAGAACGGCTCATGATTAAACATAAAAGACATTCATTGTTTCTTATATTTAACAGTATATGTTTAGAAAAAAAATATATATATATGTGTGTGTGTGTGTGTGTGTGTGTGAGAGAGAGCGTTGGTGTTTCAATGCTCACGCATACAGAAAAATTTATTTTGAAAAAAATGACTCGGAATTATTATCATACGTCTAAAGCATGACACAGAATTTCATGCACTACGCAATCATCAAATGCACCTGATAATTGCGTAGTGCATGAAACTCCGACTTGTGCTTTAGACGTAGGATAATATGTCAGTCAGTCAGTTAATAACTATACGTGATACACGTTTGGGCGATCATGTCTCGAAAGACACATGACTTACTGGGCAGAAGTTTATTATCAGTTGTTTGTCATTACATTCTGCGGTAGACTGTTAGCCAGCCAAGGCTATAGAACCCAATCTCTCCTGTTATTTGCATCATAGCCAGAAGGGGAAGAGATGTATTATATTATTAAGTAGTAATTAGTTGGGGATCAGTGTATTACTTCATAACAATATAAAACTGACCCCTCACCTTATACCAAGTAGAAGACTTAATTAGATTTCCATCTTTTATATTCAGTCGGTCAGTTAAGTGCCATACGTGATATACACTTTGGGTGATCATATCTGGAAGAGACATGACTGACTGAGCAGAAGATTATCCCGCCGAAGTTTGCCATTACTTTCTGCGGTAGACTGGTTGCCAGTCAAGGCTATAGAACGCAATCTTTTCTGCCATTTAACTCATAGCTGGAAGAAGAAGAGATAGATTATATTCCATTGTTATATTAAGTCTAATTAATGGGGGATCGGTTTATTACTTCATAACAATAAAAAAATCAATCCCCCACTTCATGCCAAGTACAAGATTTAATTATGTTTTCAACTATTATATTCAGACAATGAGTTAAGTATCATACGTGAAACACGCTTGGGCGATCATGTCTCTAAAGAGACATGACTGACTGGGCAGAAGATTATCCCGCAGTAGGTTGCCATTGCTTTCTGCGGTAGATTGGTTGACGACTAAGGCTATAGAACCCAATCTGTCCTATTATTTGACTCATAACTAGATGGGGGAAGTGATCTACTATATTATTATGTAGTAATTTTGGGGGATCAGTTTATTACTTAAGAACAATAGGAAATCGATCCCCCACTTTATACCCAGTAGAAGCCATAATCAGGTTTTCAACTATTATATTTAGTCAGTCAGTTAAGTGCCATACGTGACACACGCTTGGGTGATCATGTCTTGAAGGAGACATGACTGACTGAGCAGAAGATTATTCCGCAGTAGGTTGCCATTGCTTTTTGCGGTAGACTGGTTGCCAGCCAATGCTATAAAACCCAATCTGTCTTCTTATTTAAATCCATAACTAAGGGGAAGTGATGGAGTAATAACTTTTCCAAGGGTATTTGCGCATAAGTGAATGCAGAAATTCAACTGGAATTCGAACTCGGCTCCTCGATTTCTCGTTCTGTGCCGATATCCATTACGCAACAACGCACATCCGCTAGGATAAAATATATATTTATATAATATAAATTATATAAATATATTATATGACGGTTAATGAATTTGAGGAATAAAATACAACAAAACATGTATAACACAATAAAGAAATAAACAACACTATATCTATATAAATAAAAGTCAAGATGTTTGTGCCTGTGTCTGGCTTTCTGCCTGTCCGCCTGTAAGTTCTTTATACAAATCCACAACTTTTCTCCGATTCTCACTAGATTTCACGCAAGTCTTCTTTCGGCTTCCGGTCATGTCATGGGCTACTTTTTTCCCGAATCCCCCCACCCCCCGACACCGACATCGGAAATCAATAACCCGATATCCAATCAGGTCAGATCAACATCAGGATTTCAGCCCTTTTATCGTGGTTCTTGCAGCGGAATTTCCTCTAACTTGTTAATATTATAGTTTTTAGTCTCAGACATTAGTAGATCTTCATAGACGACTCATTTTCCCGGATATAGAAAATCGATACCCCCCGATAATTTATCGAATCTGATCAAATACCGATATTCAGCCATCAATATGGCTCATTTTCTCCAATTTTACTCCCGATAGGTACGATAAGTTTTCATGGACTTACTTAAGTTAGTTTATCCTTGGATGAGTTATTTGACTCCGATATTGGAAATCCATACCCTGATATCCTATCGGGTTTGATCAAAATGATGTTTTCAGCCCTTTTATGCTAGTTTTTGCTTCGGATTTGGCTCTAAGTAGGTGTAATTGTAGTTCTTAGTTTCAGCCATGATACCATTTACTCAGAGGTCTTATTTAGCCTTCTAAATTCAGTTTCTCTTTATTTAATTTCTTGCAAAATAATCTCTGTGATAAAAATTTTAATTCTTTGGATAAGATAGAAAGATACCTTGATGTATTCTTTAACCGGAAACCACCGATATTCTTCGAAGACAGAAAATTTAAGTTAGAGGAAAAACATAAAATTTCTGTGCAGCAAAATAGTTCATATTTATTTGAATAAATATTTTGTAGCATCATGAACTTTCCGAACAAACCAGTTTATTAGTAGTCCTTGTGACTAAATTGAAGTACAAAGAGAAATAGTCTAAATTCGGAATTTTCGGACACGCTTGTGCCATTTTTCAACGTGATGAAAAGTAAGCAATGTAGTGTGGATTAATCTCTTGGGAAATGTTTTGTTGTTGAAGGAACAAACAACAAAACAAATATAAAAAATAAACAACAATCAATATAGAGAAAAGTCGTAGAAATACATAATAAATATCTTCTTATTTCCAATATTGTTTTGCTGTATTTTTTAATTTTTTGCCAAATGTTATTAGTATGTATACCTCTTTCTTTCTTTCTTTCTTTCTTTCTTTCTTTCTTTCATTCATTTTCCCGCGAATATAATTCTTATTAATCATGAATACCACATAATCTGAGTAAAAATAGCAGTAGATTTAGTGTAACACCCCAACGAACAGTCCCTACCATTTCTCCGGCGGCCGTTCTCCACGCTGTGATGTTTGCCGGGAGTTTGTTGAAAAAGTCGGAGCCTCAAGCTGGGAGTACAAGATTAAACTATAAGGAACACAATTCCACAACTTGGATGAGTTGAAAGGATGCTTTATTTCGTTTAGAGTTAGCCTTTTCGGTTGGGGCAGGCGAATGTCACACACAGCTCTAAATCTAATTAATGGAGATCAACAAATCCGAACCGACCGAAACAAGACGAACGGAGGTTCACTTCACTGAACTGACTCACTGACTTAACTCCACTGACTCTCTCACTCTACTCTACTGATCGGCTCGAAAAATCACCTGTATTTATTTAAAACAATCCGGAAGTGACTAAAGACCCCCCAGGCTAAAATAAAACTAAAAGATAAGCATTGGCGACTGTAAGTCCGAAATTTCAAGGTACTTAAATGTTCCTTCTTTTGATGTGTAAACATCTTGCGGACTTAGTATTTTTTCCAGGATTTTTTTTTATTTTTTTATCTTAATAAAGCTTCCGCCGGAAAATTCTTAATGTGTGGTCAAGTTACAGTAAAAGACAGCCTTTGACCTGGTCATTCAAAAACCCACCTCCCGAAATCTATTTCCTGAACTTTATCTCTTTATCACATTAAATCACTGAGTCAAATATTTACCGGAAGAGTGGTAGGATTTAAAACAGTAATCTGATACCCTTGTCTCTTCCACAATTTTCCTCATAAAAGAAAAAGCGTTTATTTATTTATTTTTTCTTCTTCTTTTTCACTTTTGTTAAATATGTTTTTAAACTATTTTCTATTCTTAACCATTTTCTATTTTAATCTATTATAATAAAATACATATTTTACAAAACACCTTAATATACGCTTAGTTATCGTGTCACATTAGTTATTGAGTCAATGTTTTCGTCCCACTTGAGGTTGACTGAGAGAGTGAAACCGAGGATTCATCGGGAAACCAAATTTAAATTATTTAATTCGTGTAAAATTTACATCCCTATGAAAATGGAAGATTAGCGGGTATATTTTAAATATTTAATGCATTGTTATCACAGTAAAGGCAAAACCGCTTCGCAAGCAAAAACATGTGCTTTGTACTATGAAGTTGGTTTAGCTGACTGAATTGCACGAGGTTAGGGTTGGTGATTGTGGCCTTATTGATGAAGAACAATCCGGTACCCTCGAGATAAAGACAAAATCCAGATATTAATTGAGAATAACCGGCATTTCAGAATGCGAGCATCAGCCGTAACACTAAATTTATCAAAATCCACCACCAGTGAATTTTTTTTTTTATAAGCGTTTCACCCCGAGCAAGGCATGTCACTGCCACTACTGCGCAGGGGGCTACGTAGAGTGGAGAAAGGATGATTAAATATAGGAAATGTCAGACGGTGGGTGATAGGCGGGTAAGGATACTGAGAATGAGGGTTGGGTAGATGAGAGTGTTCTGAGAATAGTTGGGAGTTTGTGTGATAGGAGGTGTCTATTGACCCTACATTTAAACACCTGGAGATTGTAACTGTCGGGAAAGCAGACTTGTGGAAGGGAGTTCCACAGGCGGGAAATGCGAGAAAAGAAGCTGTTGGAGTAGAATTTACGGTTACATCTTATTTGTTTAACTGTAAAAGGGTGGGACCTAGTTGCTAATCTAGTATCTCGTGTAAATTCCTGCTTAGGCGGCACCAGTGATCTAAGCTCATCGGAGCAGAAGCCATGAAAGTACTTGTAGAAGAGGCACAGGGAAGCCACATCACGCCGGTGAGAGAGCGGCTGCAGCCGGTCTGCCAAGTCAGTATCAACCACGTTACAGATCCTCCTTTGTATTTTGTCAAGAAGTCCAAGGAGAGCAGCAGGGGCACTCGACCAGATATGGCAGCAATATTCAATACACGGGCGGATGGTAGATTTGTATATGTGCAGAATAGATTCAGGTGGGAAAAATTTCCGGGCCCTGCACAGGGAGCCGACTTTCATAGCAGCAGATTTGGCAATGGATTCAATATAGTCATTCCATTTGAGGTCCGCCGAGAGTGTAAGGCCAAGGAGGCGTAAGTGAATTTTGGTAATAAAATCCTTATGATGTTTGCGTACCATATAATCTAAGTAAAAATAATCTATTGTATCGCATTTCTATACAGCAAGTAAAAAAGCAGTTTGTTAAGCAAATTGATGAGAAATGGTGATGAGAAATACATTGTTTATAACAATGTTCAGCGAAAAATCTTCTAGAGCAAGTGACATGAGTCAAGTTTAGCCACCTCAAATCAGGTTGTCATCTTATTATATTAGATTGGTTTGGAGTATATAATTATATAGCCACTCTTTTAACCCATTCAGAAAGCCGTAGGATAGACCAGCGAGTAGGTTCTGGTCATCTAATTGGCTACAAATTACACGACGAGACACGCTACAAGACTCGATGTTCGAAAGTTATCCAGAAGCAAAATGAATCAATCCAGACAATTTCGCTTGAATAAATAATTTATTCTCTAATATATCTTCACTTAATGAATTAGTGAGCTTACAATAGATATTCGACCTAAGAGTTTACTTTATAGTTCAGACAATGCAATTTTCAGGTCGGCTAGTGTCTGCGTACAAGCTTTGGTATATTGACCTCAGCGTCACTCATATTTACTCTGATAGTTGATTTGTCACTTGTTTTTTTTTTTTAGTGCCATATCAACAATTCGGTCGGTAATCTAAACTTATTTATAAATGGAATTTTTCTCTGTGTGTGTGTGTGTGTGTGTGTGTGTGTGTGTGTGTGTGTGTGTCCGTTACCTATAGACTCCGAAACGGCTGAACCGATTTTCTTGAACAGTTACACAGTGGTACTATAAGCGTCGGCGAGTGTTCTTAGCTAGGATTTGTGTTGAGGTACCCCCGATAAATATCGAAATTCGATAACTGAAAAAATCGGGTTATAGAAGGAGTGGTCCGATTTTGATCAAATTTGATACACTCATAGACAAAGACATAAGAAACGATATTCAGAAGTTTCAAGGTTGCAGTTCTTACAATAGTGCAGAAAATCGATAATATCCCCGATATCGGAAATCAATATCCCCGATATTCTATCGAATCTGATCAAAAACCGATATTCAGTCATCAATATGGCTCATTTTCTCCAATTTTATTCCTGATGGGTACGATAAATTTTCTTGGGCTTACTTAGGTTAGTTTATCCTTGGATGACTTATTTGACTTCGATATTGGAAATCGTTATCTCGATATCCTACCATGGCTGATTAAAATCAGTTTTTCAGCCCATTTATTTTAGTTTTTGCTTCGGGTTTGGCACTAAGTAGGTATAATTGTTGTTCTTAGTCTCAGCCATGATACCATTGACTCAGATGACTTATTTACCCTTTGAAATTCAGTTTACAACGAAAAAAACTATTTGATATCGATACCAGGAAATCAAAATTTGACTTATATCCCTTCATTTTTCTTTCAGTCTAAGGTTTCGCTTTAACTGGAAACAACTATTGCTTTTTAGTCTTTCGTGCCAACGTCCAAAGAGTTTGAGCTCCAGGACCATAGATTAATTTTAAATCTTTCATTACACCTGAGCAATTTTATTACTGAATAGGCAAAAATGTTTCGCAAGCAAAAATATGATCAGTGAAGCTGGTCTTTCTGACTGAATTATACGAAAGTGGTTTGCTAAGTCTAGAGTTTGTGATTGTAGCCTTATTGATAAAGAAATAAATATTAACTTTCTGTATGGTAATTTATCTCATCATTTCATATCGTGAAATTTTATTTTGTATTTCATTGGATAATATAGACATACCCGGTTCACACTCCACCCACGTCTATTGAACAGGTGAAGAGGCTCATCCCTTGTTTCCTATTTAGGATGCGGTTTCTGGTTTTCTCTTTTCCACTCTTTTCACTCTTTTTTTCAATTGGAGTAGATGGACTAAACTATCGCCCGGTTCACACTCCACCCACGTCTATTGAACAGGTTAAGAGGGCCATCCCTTGTTTACTGCTTAGGATGCTGTTTCCAGTTTTCTCTTTTCCATTCTTTTCACTCTTTTCCTTATTTATTTTCAATTGGAGTAGATAGACTAAACTATCGCCCGGTTCACACTCCACCCACGTCTATTGGACAGGTGAAGAGGGCCATCCCTTGTTTACTGCTTAGGATGCTGTTTCCGGTTTTCTCTTTTCCATTCTTTTCACTCTTTTCCTTATTCTTTTTCAGTTGAAGTAGATGGACTAAACTATCGTCCGGTTCACACTCCACCCACGTCTATTGAACAGGTGAAGAGGCTCATACCTTGTTCCCTGTTTAGGATGCAGTTTCCTGTTTTCTCCTTTCCAATCTTTTTACTCTTACATAGCCCCATGCGCATCAGTGGCGTTATCGCCTTGCTCGGGGTGATATGATTAAAAGAAAATGTTTACCATTTTCTGGATAGCTCCCTTTTATTGAAGTATTTTCCGCTCAATAAAAGGAATTATAGTATTATAGTATAGTATTATAGTATAGTATTATAGTATAGTATTATAGTATAGTATTATAGTATTATAGTATAGTGTTATAGTATTATCGTATAGTATTATAATATTATAGTATAGTATTATAATATAGTATTATAGTATAATTTTATAGTATTATAGTATAGTATTATAGTGTAGTATTATAGTATTATAGTATCGTATTATAGTATAGTATTAGCGTATTATAGTATAGTATTATAGTATTATAGTATTATAGGATAGTATTATAGTATAGTATTATAGTATAGTATTATAGTATTATAATATTATAGTATAATATTATAGTATAGTATTATAGTATTATAATATAGTATAGTATTATAGTATTATATTATAGTATTATAGCATCATAGTATTATAGTATAGTATTATAGTATATTATTATAGTATTATAGTATAGTATTATAGTATAGTATTATAGTATAGTATTTTCCGCTCAATAAAGGCATTATAGATGTGAGAACTAGTTTAGGTGTCATACAAAATAATTGTGACGTCTAAAGTAAGAATGGCAATTAAAAATGTGCTGTTTTAGTGCAAAGAATATTGTGATATTTTCTGGGTCAGTAATCGTGGCTAACTAAGTTTAAGATAAGATCTACTGATGACCAGCCTCCCCATATTCTTTTCATTTCATCTTGTGTCACATATTTATTAGGGGTTCATTTTAAATGACGTTTTATTACACCCATATCCAAATTATTCATATGGGAACTATTTAGAACTACATAGAGACCACAGGTATTATGGTGACTGTCGGTTTGGTATAATGAATATTGTTGTATGTTTTTATTTGTATTTGTGGCTAGCAAAGTTTAAGATAGGACAGGCTGAAGAGCAGCATTCTCCTGTGGGGAAACCGAGCAAGCGAGGGACCGTATGTTTGCCCTCAGAGATCCAGAAAGCAAATGACCAAAACTGATTTTTGCGCATCTGGCTCCACGCAGAAGTTCCGGTGGTAAATCAAAAATAAATAAATATCAAATTCCTTTTAAGGACCTGTAGCGGAACTCTGGATCCTTATTGGTCAACAAATCACAAAATTCAAAATACGTCAGAGAAACGGTTTTTCCACAGTTAAAGAAAAAATAATTCTGTGAACCACCACACGTGATTGGATTGAATATTTAAGGATGGTCTCTAACCGGTCACGGTGGTCAGTCAGGGTGAGGCTTTTTACTGACACACATGTAAAATGTAACCTCCCTCAATTCTTCCCGGAGATAAGGTCAGGTGTCACCTTGTTCTCTTTCTCTTTCTCTTTATCTATTTCAACAATTACTACTAGAACATTTTGGACGAACTCTTGATACCTTAACTTTCTCAATGAACATTAACTCCTTCCACTCCAGTTATTCATCCTTTTAATAAATTTCTATTTTAACATTCAAAATGTATCTTTTATTATTCCAATATTCTACACTAATCCACACATTCAAACCTGCCGACAACCAACCTTATTATTATTATTTTTTTATAAGCGTTTCACTCCGAGCAAGGCATGTCACTGCCACTACTGCGCAGGGGGCTACATACAGTGGAGAAAGAATGATTAAATATAGGAAATGTCAGAGGGTAGGTGATAGGCGGATAAGGATACCGAGAATGAGGGTTGGGTAGATGAGAGTGTTCTGAGAATAATTGGGAGTTAGTGTGATAGGAGGTGTCTATTGACTCTACATTTAAACACCTGGAGATTGTAGCTGTCGGGGAAGCAGACTTGTGGAAGGGAGTTTATGATGAAAATCTTCTGATAACAATTCTGATCAACAATCCAGCATAAAACTTGTGAGCTGTAGGGTGTTCGGTAAAGTCTGACACAAGGCACGAACAAAGAAACATTAAACAGCTTCAACCCCTATCCCTATTTTTGGCTTTGTGCCAAGTGTTTGTATTATTCAAAAGAAATATTATTTTCCGCTCAATAAAAGGAATTATTGTATTATAGTATTATAGTATAGTATTATAGTCTTATAGTATTATAGTATTGTGATATTTTCTGGGTCAGTAATCGTGGCTAACTAAGTTTAAGATAAGATCTACTGATGACCAGCCTCCCCAAATTCTTTCCATTTGATCTTGTGTCACATATTTATTATAGTATTATAGTATAGTATTATAGTATACTATTATAGTATATACTATACTATAATACTATAATATAGCATTATAGTATTATAGTATAGTATTATAGTATTATAGTATATATTATAGTATTATAGTATGGTATTATAGTATTATAGTATAGTATTATAGTATAGTATTATAGTATAGTATTATAGCATTATAGTATAGTATTATAGTATAGTATTATAGTATAGTATTATAGTATTATAGTATAGTATTATAGTATTAAAGGGTAGTATTATAGCATTATAGTATAGTATTATAGTATTATAGTATAGTATTATAGTATATACTATACTATAATAATATAATATAGCATTATAGTATTATAGTATAGTATTATAGTATTATAGTATATATTATAGTATTATAGTATGGTATTATAGTATTATAGTATAGTATTATAGTATAGTATTATAGTATAGTATTATGGCATTATAGTATAGTATTATAGTATAGTATTATAGTATAGTATTATAGTATTATAGTATAGTATTATAGTATTAAAGGGTAGTATTATAGTATTATAGTATAGTATTATAGTATTATAGTATAGTATTATAGTATATACTATACTATAATACTATAATATAGCATTATAGTATTATAGTATAGTATTATAGTATTATAGTATATATTATAGTATTATAGTATGGTATTATAGTATTATAGTATAGTATTATAGTATAGTATTATAGTATAGTATTATAGTTTTATAGTATAGGATTATAGTATTAGAGTATTATAGTATTATAGCATTATAGTATAGTATTATAGTATAGTATTATAGTATAGTATTATAGTATTATAGTTTAGTATTATATTATTATAGTATAGTATTATAGCATTATAGTATAGTATTATAGTATTATAGTATAGTATTATAGCATTATAGTATAGTATTATAGTATAGTATTATAGTATAGTATTATAGTATTATAGTGTAGTATTACAGCATTATAGTACAGTATTATAGTATAGTATTATAGTATATACTATACTATAATACTATAATATAGCATTATAGTATTATAGTATAGTATTATAGTATTATAGTATATATTATAATATTATAGTATGGTATTATAGGATTATAGTATAGTATTATAGTATAATATTATAGTATAGTATTATAGTTTTATAGTATAGGATTATAGTATTAGAGAATTATAGTATAGTATTATAGTATAGTATTATAGTATAGTATTATAGTATTATATTTTAGTATATATTATTATAGTATTATAGTATAGTATTATATTATTATAGTATAGTATTATAGTATTATAGTGTAGTATTATAGTATTATATCTAATCATTTCGTTTGTGAACAAACAACATGATTAGGTGTAATTGTGAGTTATGTGCTTGTTGCTTCGTTTATTGTATTTCTCTGTAGTTGAAATCCCTTCCAGCTTCATACTTCCGAACCAATTTTGATCTGGAAGAATTTAAATGCACTTGCAATCGTTATATCTCTGATATCAAGTTAAACGTTTCTTCTCTCACACTTCTTGCTTGAGAAAAATTCGTGTGGATTTTATTTTTCCAGTTATATTGGATCTTAAATATGTAAACGCGTGTTACTAACATTGCAGACTTGCTTGGGGTGAAATGAAAGACAGGAGAAAGAAGAAATGAAAGGTAGGAGAAGAAGAAATGAAAAATATGAGATAGAAATGAAAGACAGGAAAGAGAAATAGAAATGAAAGATAAAACATAGATTTAGATGTTATGCATCGTCTATGTTTTGGCCCAATGATGACCACTATATTTGAATACATTAGCTTGAGATTCGTTTTGCCTAAATTTTCTCTGTGAAATAAAAAAAACAGTTTGATCAATAATAGTTGAACTTCGAGAAGAGACTGACTTTTGCAAAGGTTAATCAGACAATACTGGTTGTAGACAGTAAATAATAATAATAATAATAATAATAATAATAATAGTAATAATAATAATAATAATATTCTGGCGATAATTCAAGAGGACAAAGAAGCAGAGAGATAACAAAAAGACAAGCATCTCATCTATGAAAGATTGAGGTATGGCGTCCGTTGGATATTTTAAATAAAGGCTTTTCGTCGTTCACATAAAAGGAAAAACAATGTAAACTAGAAAACGTAGAAAAGCGGCAGGGAAATTGTGGTTGTCGTAGTGTGTGTGTGTGTGTGTGTGTGTGTGTGTGTGTGTGTGTGTGTGTGTTTGCAAAAGGGACACTTGAATGACCGACGAGACTCGATCGAAGACACCGCGCGATAAATTCAAGACAAAAAGTCTTCGGGCCGAACTTGTTGAAAGCATCTGTAACAAAGAATAGAAAGAAAATAAGAATCGCCCGGCTTCCTTTCACCATTTTTTTTCTGTGCGCCCGACGTAATTGAGAACTCATTTAATTCTCGTTTCAACTCCTTTTTATCGAAAGCAAAGACAGTCTACAATATTAATAAGAAGAGGTAATTTTCCAGAGTCATTTCCTGCGCTTACATACGAATCTCCTAACACATACACACACACATATACACACATATGCACACACACATACACACACATATACATACACACACACATATCTACACATATGTATATATAAATGAACCTGTCGTATGCGACCGTCTTTACCAGTGTTCACCTGTTGCTAACGACCGTTTTTCTATACACAGACGATTTGCTAATGTTAATTAACCCTTAGTGAACGACCACCTCTGTGTCTAGGAGTGGATCAAATTTGATAAAAATCAGACCACTCCTTCGATAACGCGATTTATTCGATTATCATATTTCGATATTTATCGAGGGTACCTCGACACAAAACCGAGCTAAGAACACTCGCAGACGCTTATAGCACAACTGTGTAAAATTTCAAGAAAATCGGTTGAGCCGTTTCGGAGTCTATAGGTAACGGACACACACAAACGCACATATATGTATATATAAATGAACCTGTCGTATGCGACCATCTTTACCAGTGTTCACCTGTTGTTAACGATTGTTTTTCTATGCACGGATGATTTGCTAATGTTAATTTAACCCTTATTGAACGACCACCTCTAGAACGCGACCCCGACTAACATCAACGAGTGAAAAATCAAAGAAAAGAAATCCATTTTTGTCGTACACTGCGAGCTTCTAAATTAGGAGAATCTAAATGAGTGATCTATTTAATTTTAATTTGATCTAAGCCAGGAACTTCCTCATTGTTTTCTTATTGCAGTGTTGTATCAAACTGTTATTTCTTTTTTAAAGTTACATTGGTTGAGTTCACCATACGGTCAAACATCGGCTGTTTTGTACAACATGTATTGCATTAGACATGTTCAAGGGATTTATCGCAGTCTCTGTACTGACTTGGATAAATTCAGGGATTGGGGAAAATCACAATCATGTCTCTTTCTCAAATGTTTATCTCTTTCATTCCTTTATTTTTTTGTGTATCTATCTACTCTATTTCTATCTGGATATGTCTATCTCTATCTCTCTGTTTCTTTAATCCCACCCACGATTGCTGTGAGTTTTTTTTGGTTTTTTGTGGGTTTTTTTCCACATATTATCGCAGATTCTCGTTTGCTATCACTCACTTCTAAGAAAAAAACTGAAACCGTATACTTTTTATTAAGTCCACTTAAAAAATATTTTTTGTGAATAAATATTTTGGTCTCTTGTTGACCGTTGTAAATACGTTTTTTAAAATGAATTATGCTGAATAAATTTCTTTAAAGTTAGGTCATATTTTTTATGTTCTCATTTATTTATTACCAGAAAACATTGTAAAGTTCTAATATGTACGTTCTGATTAATGGAATATACGTTCTTAGTGTAAATAAGTCATGACTTTGAGCCTTTAGTGAGCGACCACCTGTCGTATGCGACCACTTTTTTGATGGCGCTTTCAAGTTTTCAAATAATCTCAAAATTGTTAACTTTTTTAGACGTCAGCTTCAATCTTTCTCTGCATGGTAAGTTGGATGGAGCGGTCTCTTGTCTTTTATTTATTTATTTAATTTTTTTTGTTATTGTTACTAACTTAAGTATTTTGCTACTTTTGCGGTGTACTTGAACAAGATTGTAAATTTGGATTTCAAATTTCGTTTCGAAATAAATGGTTTAAGGTTTTATTTATGTTATTTTCTTGGCAATGTCGTTCTATGAAAGAATTTAAGGTTAGCTCCTCTTTGACTATCCGTCATTTTACCCCCACCCCCTTCAGGCCATGGACGCATACTCTGTAGTCTCTCTTTTCCTCTCCCTCTTTCACTCTCTTTCATCCCGTTCCAGCGAATTAGACAGGCAGTTGACTCGCTTACAACATCTGAAAAAAAAAAAAGATTTGAATTGTATTTTGGCGTTATTGTCTTCCGAAATTTTTTACTCAACTTTCAGCTTATGTTCTCTGCATGGTAAGTCGATTGGATCGGTCTTTTGTCTTATTTATTCTCCCGGAGAGTAATACACTACGCATCCTCGGACTTACCCTGTCCTCAGACCTCAAATGGAACCACTATATTGAATCCATAGCAAAATCTACTGCTAAGAAGGTTGGGTCACTATGTCGATCCAGGATGTTTTTTCCACCTGAATCCATCCTGCATATATACAAGTCAACCATCCGTCCGTGTATGGAGTACTGCTGACATTTATGGTCAGGTGCCCCTGCCCTTCTCCTCAGTGTTCTTGACAGGCTCCAAAGAAGAGTCTGTAATGTGATAGGTTCTGATCTGGCGGCTCGACTGCAGACACTTCCCCATCGTCGAAATGTGACCTCCCTTTGTCTCTTCTATAAATACTTTCATGGCTTCTGCTCAGACGAACTTAAGTCACTGATGCCTCCTCAACAGTTGTTTACTCGTACAACCAGACTGGCAACTGGGTCCCACCCATTCACAGTCAGGTTAGCCAAATGCAGGCGACAATTCTACTCCTGCAGCTTCTTCTCTCGCACTTCCCGCCTGTGGAACTCGCCCCGTATTCTTGCTTTCCTGACGGCTACAACCTCCAGAAATTTAAATGCAAAGTCATTACTCATCTACTAACCACTGGACTCTAGCTCTCTCCCCACCCCTGTATAACCTTCCCTTTCTCTCCACCTATGTATCTGTCATCGCACCTGCTTTCTCAGCTTTCTATTGTTCCTTTCTAACTAGTTTGTACTTCTCACTCTTTTCTAATTAATCTTTTTACATTTATGTAGTCCCCTGCACATCAATGGCGTTTCCGCCTTGCTCGGGGTGAAATGATTAAAAAAAAAAATTATTTCTTTATCTAATTTTTTTGTTGTTATTTTTACTAACTTAATTATTTTGTTACTTTTGCAGTGCACTTGAGCAAGATTGTAAATTACTTTGGATTTCAAGGTTCGTTTCGATATAAATGGTTTAAGGTTTTATTTATGTTATTTTCTTGGCAATGTCGTTCTATGAAAGAATTTAACAATTGCCAAGTGAATAATTGTGACTGAAAATAGAATGGTTCTTTTGTTAATACTGCACAATAACACGTGACTCAAATGAATTTACAACTATTTAATAATTACTAATATTGCAGTTTCATCAATGAATAAATTAGGAAACTATGGGGTGATTCGGACGAGTTCATTTTTACTTCCTTGCCTTCTCCCTTGCCTACTAAGGGATGCGCGTTGTGGCGCATTGGACTCGGAACGAGAAATTGGGGAGCCGAATTCGAATTCCAGTTGAATTCCTTGCATTCACTTACGCGCAAATACCCTTGGGAAAGGTATTAATCCGTCTCTTCCCTCCAGTTTTGGGTTAAATAGCAAGGGTAGGATTTGGGGACCCTGCCCTTAAAGATTGGGTTCTATAGCCTTGGTCGGCAACCAGTCTACCGCAGAAAGCAATGACAAACTACTGCGGGATAATATTCTGCTCAGTCAGTCATGTCTTGAAAGTGACATGATCGCCCAAGCGTGTATCACGAATGGCACTTCACTGACTGACTTCTAAAAGTTTGCAAAGTAATAATAGCAAAACACCCATTCATTTTCATTTAGAATTATGCACTTGGCAATAAATACTAAAAAATACTATGAAATATATAATTTCTTTTAAAAAAAACTGGGGTTGCCTAATAATCATGGCCGTTAGTATATATATATATATATATATATATATATATTTATTTATTTATTTATTTATGTGTGTGTGTGTGTGTGCGCGCGTGCGTGCGTGCGTGCGTGTGTGTGTGTGTGTGTGTGTGTGTGTGTGTGTGTGTGTGTGTGTGTGTGTGTGTGTAAATTCATATCACATTTAGTGGGGATAGATACTTCAACATGCTAGTTCAAGACATGCATTGTTAACACCAGGCGACCGTAGAACTAAGAAAATTCTCGTACTGGAAGCAAAGGTTACTAAAGGAAGAGGTAAGAATGTTGAAGAGAGAAGGGTAAGAAGAGAAAATAGTTGTAATCTTACACTGGGAGTGGAAGTGGTCAGGGGTAAAGAATAGGAAAAAAATTCAGATTCTCTAAATTTAAATTCTAACCATTGTAAAACCAAGACATATTATGAATAAATGGAAGGCGGGTATAGTTAATTAATTAATTAATAGTTTAAATCTACTCCGGAGATGACACTTGCTAATTCTACGGTCGACGGTATCGTAATCATTTCCTGTCTCTAATAGGCATGTTGAAATCGCTACCCCCACCTAAATGTGATCATAATTTACAGATGAATTAAATCAATGTCTGCTATGTAAATTTAATAATTTAATTTACATTAGATCAATTTTAATGTTTAACCAATATTACTAGGATACACTTGGATTATTTATCAATCTTCTCCTGGATTTTTTTTACTTACATATATATATATATATATATATATATAGGAAGGTAATTCCCAAAGACCTGATCCTAAATAATATTAATATTTAAATAATTAAAAAATGACCCAGGTGGAGAGCTCAATGTAATTAATATTTAAATTACAGAGCTAATTATAAAATAAAACTAGCAGTATAGCTCCGCGTTGCTCGGGTGTAATGAAAGACTTAAAACTAATCCATGATCCTGGAGCTCAGACTTTTTGGATGTTAGCACGAAAGACTAAAAAGTAATAGTTGTTTCCAGTTTAAGCGAAACCGTATACTAAAAGAAAAATGAATGGATGTAAGTCAAATTTTGATTTCCTGGTATCGATATCAAATAAGTCTTTTTCGTCGCAAAGTGAATTTTGAAGGCTAAATAAGTACTCTGAGTAAATGGTCTCATGGCTGTGACTAAGAACTACAATTATACCTACTTAGAGCCAAACCAGGAGCAAATAGTAAAATAAAAGGGCTGAAAAATACAGACATACAGGCAGATAAACAGACACACACACAAACCTCTTGCCTTATATATATATATATTATCGATTTTTTGCACTATTTCAAGAACTGCAACCTTAAGACTTCTGAATATCGTTTGTTATGTCTTTGTCTATGAGTCTATCAAATTTGATTAAAATCGGATCATTCTTTCTATAACCCGATTTTTTCGATTTTCGATATTTATCGGGGGTACCTCGACACAAAACCTATCTAAGAACACTCGCAGACGCTTATAGTACAACTGTGTAAATTTTCAAGAAACTTTGTTAAGCCGTTTCGGAGTCTATAGGTAACGGATACACACACACACACACACACACACACACACACACACACACACACACACACACACAATGTTCCACTTATAAATAAGTTTAGATAAATTTCGAAGTTCAAAACCGTTGTATGATCATTTCTGAGAGAGATTTCACATTTCATCAGCAACATATACTCAAAATAAAATAACATATTATCGCCGGAAGTTCAAAAATTTACGTCACAGAAAAAAAACTAGTTAGGTGTGATTGAAGTAGATTGCAATCAATGTCTATTTTTAGATTTTGGACAACATTACTTTTAGATTGAGTTGTAAGTGAAAAATGTTAAATTTGGTATTTTCTAGCTTTAAAAACAGGAAGCGGAAGTGAAGGAAGAAATAGGAAGTGGTGTTTGGAAGGGAAGTGGGCAAAACAAAATGGAAAAGAAAGAAAGAACATGAACACCAATCAAGAGAGTTCAGACCGAGTCAGCACGTAACCCAAAGAAAAATCCCCGAT
Source organism: Ascarosepion bandense (assembly GCA_037127315.1). Taxonomy (NCBI): domain Eukaryota; kingdom Metazoa; phylum Mollusca; class Cephalopoda; order Sepiida; family Sepiidae; genus Ascarosepion; species Ascarosepion bandense. The sequence continues at coordinate 3,015,193 of JBBBDQ010001309.1, forward strand.
ACGAGTCATCAACTAACAAAAAAGCGCTCAATACTTAGGTAGAGCGAATAAATAAAGTAACCCTAGTGAGCCAGACAGACCTACCTAAGTTTCACCGAAGCGAATCGTTAATGAAAGCTTTCCCTGACGATCCGCTTAGGTGAAACCTAGGTAGGTCTGTCTGGCTCACTAGGTGTACTTTATTTTTACAGGAGTAGAGGCTCATCAATTGTTCCCTGTTCAGGATGTGGTTTCCGGCTTTCTCTTTTCCAATCTTTTCACTTAGTTTTTTTTTTTCAATTGGAATAGCTAGATCTATCTATCGCCCTGTTTACACTCCACCCACGTCTACTGAACAGGTTAAGAGGCTCATCCCTTGTTCCCTGTTTAGGATGTGGTTTCCGGCTTTCTCTTTTCCAATCTTCTCACTTTGTTTTTTTTGTTTTTTTTTCAATTGGAGTAGATAGACTGAACCATCGCCCGGTTCACACTCCACCCACGTCTATTGAACAGGTTAAGAGGCACATCCCTTGTTCCCTGTTTAGGAAGTGGTTTCCGGCTTTCTCTTTTCCAATCTTTTCACTATTACGTAGCCCCCTGCACATCAGTGGCGTTACCGCCTTGCTCGGGGTGATACGATTATAAAAAATCAATATATATATATATATATCAGTCAGTTAAGTGCCATACGTGATACACGCTTGGGCGATCATGTCTCTAAAGAGACATGACTGGCTGGGCAGAAGATTATCCCGCAGTAGGTTGCCATTGCTTTCTGCGGTAGACTGGTTGCCGACCAAGGCTATAGAACCCAATCTGTCCTGCTATTTAACCCATAACTGGAAGGAAGAGACGGATTAATATCTTTCCCAAGGGTATTTGCGCGTAAGTGAATACAATGGATTCAACTGGAATTCGAACTCGGCTCCCCGGTTACTCGTTCCGTGCCGATATCCACTGCACCACAACGCACATCCCTCTCTCTCTCTCTCTCTCTCTCTCTCTCTCTCTCTCTCTCTCTCTCTATCTATCTATCTATCTATATATATATATATATATATATGTCGGTCTCCATACTGATTACTAATGTTCAACGAGCTTAACACAATAAAATTAATGTCAGCACCCGGCAATCTATAGCTGCAAATTTAAAATTTCTTTGACACAATCTCACTACTATAATAACTGTCAACCATACAAACTCACCCGATGTAATATCACTAACATATGCTCTTTTGTCAAAAATAATATTAGTACCATATGCTCTTTGCTAACTCACTCAATGTAAGATCATTACCATAGGCTCTTTTATAACTCACCCAATTTAATATCAGTGCAATATGCTATCTGAATGTGTAATCAATGTCATATCAGTACTATACGCAATTTTGTTAACATTGTTAATAATGTGTCATACGCTATTTTGTTAACTCCCCAAATGTAATATCAGTACCATACGTTTCTCTATTCACTCACCCAATGCAATATCAGTACCATACACTTCTTTATTGACTCACCCAATGCAATATTAGTACCATACGCTTCTATATTTACTCACCCAATGCAATATTAGTACCATACGGTCCTCTATTAACTCACCCGATATAATATCAGTATCAATCTGAGCGTGCCTCTGCCTGAAGACAGAGAAGTAACTAAAATTAGGAAGGCCAGATTGAAATATTCAAGGAAGCAATGAGTGACATTTACGATAGATTTTTGGTACGAAAATGTGTGTCATTCCGGAGGATTTACGTAACAAAAATTTATCATAAATAATCAGGCCGGTAGAAATAAATATATAAAACTGTTTGATTATAAACAGAATATCTACTTAAATACAAGTATCGATCAAAAATATTGCTCAAACAAATCATTTGAAATTGTCGGTTGTTTATAACCAAGTTTCGTTAATATTCGTTTCCATTTGAAAACGGGTTATTACGCCACCTAGGTTTTTACCATGAGTGGTGTCTTCAGGCGGTTTGCAATAATGCAATAACTTATTGCAAATCGCATGAAGACATCAGTCATGGTAGAAACCTAGGTCGCGTAAAAACTCGTTTACAAATGAAAAATATTCAAACGTTCTACAATATAGTTGTATTGAACACTTTTAATACAAATGTGCACTGTACACCAGACAGTAAGTAATTAAACAATATATATATATATATAATTAATAGTTTAATATAATTAAACAATATATATATATATATATATATATATATGTATGTATGTATGTCCTGTATGATTTTGCAGTCTTATGTTAAGACATATCATTGAAATATATTGTTTTGTTCTAGACTATTATTTTACTATTGCATTAATATAGGTAAGTGAAATTTACATTCTGACCAATATCCTCATCTTTGTTGTTATTATCAATTGTTTGCTTCTCACTGAATTTCTTGGATGAAGATTTATTATTTACAATCAGAATCGTATCCTCATCTTTTTTGACATTTTTATCTGATTGCTTTCAGTCTGAATTTCTATGACGAGCAATTATCATTATTTACAGACTAATATCCTCTCTCCTTTGTATAAATAATTTGTATCATACATCCGTTGTCAAGTTCAATAAAGTCTATTCAAGCCGAGTGCTAATATATTAAAATTTAGACTTAGAATATTTTCATTTAATAGATCTATTGTTCTCCGATTGCTTGTTATAAATTTTATAATCAATACAATATTACGTCGGCCATTTTCAATTGTCCGTATGGATTCATTCTTTTCCTGGCCTTCTCGTTCAAATCGAAACCTGAGTAAATGTATACGTGCTCTGATACCGGAATTAAACTCGCAACGCTCAGGTTAACTGGAAACTTTTCAACCAATATCTGCATACCTGAGAACTGTCAGGGAGAGCAGTTAAAGTTATATTAGAATGTTTCTCATGTGGCAACAAAGGCGATATCGTACTCTATAAACAGTGGCATGGAAGCAGTTCCTTTTATTTTAGAAAATTTCACATGCGGTAATAACGGTAATATAATACCATTTCGAAAAAAAGCATGCGTCTATATTTCTAAGATGAGGTAGTATTTACAGTATTTACATTATTCGGACTATTGTCCTCATTTTTGTTGCCATTTGTACGACGTTTAATAATAAATCATTCTATTTGTCTATATTTTTAGAAGAGGTAATATTTACAGTAATTACATCATTCGGACTATTGTCCTCATCTTTGTTGCCATTTGTACGACATTTAATAATAGATCATTCTATTTGTCTATATTTCTGAGAGGAGGTAGTATTTACAGTATTTACATTATTCGGATTATTGTCCTCATCTTTGTTGCCATTTGTACGACGTTTAATAATATATCATTCTATTTGTCTATATTTCTGAGATGAGATAGTATTTACAGTATTTACATTATTCGGACTATTGTCCTTATCTTTGTTACCATTTGTATGATGTCTAATAATAGATCATTCTATTTGTCTATATTTCTGAGATGAGGTAGAATTTACAGTATTTATATTAGTCGGACTATTGTCCTCATCTTTGTTGCCATTTGTATGACGTTTAATAATAGATCATTCTATTTGTCTATAGTTTTGAGATGAGGTAGTATTTACAGTATTTACATTATTCGGACTATTGTCCTTATCTTTGTTACCATTTGTACGACGTTTAATAATAGATCATTCTATTTGTCTATATTTCTGAGATGAGGTAGTATTTACAGTATTTACATTATTCGGACTATTGTCCTTATCTTTGTTGCCATTTGTACGACGTTTAATAAGAGATCATTCTATTTGTCTATATTTCTGAGATGAGGTAGTATTTACAGTATTTACATTATTCGGATTATTGTCCTCATCATTGTTGCTATTTGTACGACATTTTGGCCGGAGCGTATAACTGTCGAAACTTTTTACATATGGCAACAAAGATGCGAATAGTTCGAATAATGTAAATACTGGAAAAAACACGGTGTGCATTTCATTTTTCTTAGAATATTCAAATGGGATATCAACGATAGTGTCCTTTTTAATGAGCAAATCACGGATAGCCATTCATTTTATTTTAGAAGATTTCTAATGTAAGGACTATATTATACTCTTTAGTAAAATGTATGTAGGCAGTTCAATTCATTTTAGAATATTTCACATGCTGTAGTAAGTGTCGTGTCGTAGTCTATAGATATAGTCATAGATATATTCCCTGTGTCTCTTCTATAAATACTTTCACGGCTTCTACTCCGATGAACTTAGATAACTGGTGCCCCCTAGGTTCGAATTTGCACGAGATACTAGATTAGCAACTAGATCCCACCCTTTTACAGTGAAACCGATAAAATGCAACCGTAACTTCTACTCCAACAGTTTCTTTTCTCGCACTTCCCGACTGTTTAAATGTAAGGTCAATAGACACCTCCTAACAAACTAACCCGCTTCCATTCTTTCAAATACTCTTCCCACCCACCCAACTCTCTACCATCCCACTTCTGACATTTCCTATATCTAACCACTCTTTCTATTTACCTTCCCCCAAGCGCAATAGTGGCAGTGGAATGCCTTGCTTGGGGTGAAATGGTTAGAAAAAATATATATATATAGAATCTATAGCTAAATCCGCTGCTAAGAAATTCGGTTCTCCGAGTAGGGCAAAGGAGTTTTTTTCCGCTTGAAACCATCCTGCACATATATAAATCTACCATCCGCTCGTGCGTTGAATACTGCAGCCATATCTGGTCGGGTGCTCCTGCTATCTACCTAGGTATCCTGTACAAAATCTAACGGAGAATCTGTAATGTGATCGATCCTGGTTTGGCAGCTCGGATACCCTCACTTTCTCACTGGTTCAATGTAGCTTCCCTTTGTCTCTTCTACAAATATTTTCACGGTTTCTTCTCCGAGGAACATGGCTCACTAGTGCCCCCTATATATAAATTTACTTGAGCGACAAGATTAGCAACTAGGTCCCATCCTTTTACTATGAAGCCAATAAATTGTAAACGCACATTCTACTCCAACAACTTCTTTGCTTGCACTTCCCGCCTGTGGAATTCCCTTCCATTTACTTGCTTTCCCGATAGCTACAATCTCCAAGAATTGAAATGTAAGTCTATAGTGGGTAGGCGTTCTTGTGGTGGATTAACAGAATGTGGCCTCGTTGTAGATAGCCCACTATAAGTAATAAAATATTATAAATCAAGAAAAGCAAATTGAGTTAAGAAACAACATTTTATATATACACATATCAATTAAGATTTTTACAATTAAAGTAATCCTTTCAGTATGGGTCCAACGAACGTTAAAATGTTCATGGTAATAAAATGCTGAAAAGAGAATTAATGCTTAATTATGTGGGAGCGTTGTAAGTAAGGAATGTCTTTGATATATCCGCTCCTTTGGTCAGTAAGTAGTTTTGAGACAGCTAAGGATAAGATGATAGGGAAGGAAGGCGAGTATAGTAATTCGCTTGACTTCAGTCAAGGGAGATACTAATTACATTCGTCTCTCTCGAGTCTGTCCGTGTGTTTCTGTCTGGGACTGACTGTATTTTTATTTCGTCTTTTTGGATCGCAGCAGATCGTTTGGGAATTCACATCCGTATTTGATTCTGGGCTTCCTATTGGCCGATATATAAAGTTCGCGTAGGCTCGTGAACTGGAATCTCATATTTAATTAATTTTTAGTTTTCTACCGGACCATCTGCGTGGAGCCGGGTGCTCACCGACGAATTTTGGTCATTTGCTTTCTGGTCGTGAGAGTGCAAACATCTGGTCCCTCGCTTTGCTCGATATCACCACAAGTCAAAAGTCATCTCCTATCTCACTAACATACTTTCTCATACTCCTTTCTCCATCCCCTCCACTCTCATCAATATTCTCATCCTTCTCTTACCCACTTCCTTACACCCTCTATAACTGTCACTCTTTCTCATAATTTTCTTCATTTTTAAACCTCTGCAAAACAGTGTCAATAAAATGCCTTGCTTAGGGTGATATGATTATAAAAAAAATGTATAATATATAATACATTAGCACTCTTCTTCAGTAGACTTTATTAACTTGACAACGGACGTACGATACAAATTATCCTGTACAAAGAGAAGATAATTTAAGAAACCAGTCCCAATTCGGTAGTCCAAAAATTGTTTTACTCTGCTTCATAATATACTCGTGTCTGGTATTTTTACAAATTTCATTATAAGTAAAAAAAAGTTTTTTTTCTCTTTTTAAAGAATCAAATGCTAACAATTACTCAGTAAATTACAAAGGTTAGTTTTCGTCTTCTACATCGTGAAAGCTTCTACCTTCCTCTTTGCAATTTATCCATTATCAAACAATGTCCGCTGTCTGTCTCAATTCTTTTGTATGGACTGACAATTTGGAGACAGGGTCTTAAATAACGAAGACTTTTCTATGTCCGTGGTATATCTGATATAATACAGTGGTTGTTTGCTTTTTATTATGGGCTAATTTTTTTTGGCGGGGGGAATAAACGTTCGTTATTTTCATTTTATAAATTCATGGTTTGTTTACAGATTTTCACATATCGCTCAAGAAAAACTACCATGAAATACTTGTTTTTTCTTCAATTTTTGTGAAAACCAATTGCATTAATTACTAAGATTAAGTTTAAGAGAAGCCGGATTGTATGGTGCACCTGGTGAGGATCAAACTCCCTACTCACTTGTTATGTTTTATGGTATTAACTATCCCAATATTGCATTACAACAAAGCACTAATTTGCTATCTGTTAATGTTGATTAATTTTATGCAGGTTCATATGGTGATTTTCTAAGAGCCGCTTAGATGTGGCAACAGGCCAAAAGTATGAGACACCCAGTGAGGATAAAACTCACTACACACTAGGAACGGTTTTAGCGAGACAAGCGTTACGCCACCTCGAGGTACCCTACGCAGGTTCATATGTATGAGGTACCGATTGCGGAAAGGGCTCCCTGTGAATATTATTAATACTCTACGAGCTGAACTGTGCGCTGTAATATCAGCACGAGTCGCTCAGTTGTTGCCAATCCTGACTTAATTTAGCGCAAAATAGCACCTCCTAAGAAGCCAGGCGCAAACGAGAGCGAACTCCACAGAACCATCAGTATAATGAGCCATATAACGAAACTGATCGTCCGAATTCTGATGAATAGAACGAGAAGCGGTATCAGGCCAGAGATAGGACAAGAACAGTGTGGTTGCGTTAAAGACACGGGAACAAGGAATGCTATATTTATCATTAGGATGCTCCCCGAAAGGGCAATACAAATGAAGAAGGACTTATACCTGTACTTTATTGATTATACGAATGCGTTTGACAAAATACGCCACAAAGAATTGATGGAGATGCTCGGCAGCCTCGACATATTTGGGAAAGACTTGAGAGTAAACAAGAATCTTTACTGACAGCAAACCGCCTGCATACGGACAAGCAATGAATTGAATAGATATACAAAGATAGAAAGGAACGTAAGACAAGGATGTGTCTTTTTACCGGATATATTCAACTTGTACAGTGAGAATATTTTTAGGACCCTAGAAGTTAAGCCTGGATTCGTAATAGGAGGTCGCAATTTAAACAACCTAAGGTACGCAGTTGATACAGTGCTGATAGCAGAACAGAAAGGAAACTACAAGACCTCCTACAGAAGGTAGCTGAAGAAAGTAACAAGAAAGGACTAGAAATAAACTGCAAGAAAACCGAATGCATGGTCATCAGTAAAAAGGGCAGCCCAATATGCCAAATACAGGTCGGGGATACTAGAATCAAGCAGGTACAAAAATTTAAATACTTGGGAAGTGTTATAACAGAAGACGGAAAGTGTGACACAGAGAACCGAAGGCAAATTGGCATGGCGAATGAAGCATTCCAGAAGTTGAGTAAGGTATTAAGAAACAGGACAATTTCGCTAGAAACATGGAAGAGAGTACTTGATTGCTACGTGCTGTCTGTTCTTCAGTATGGCAGTGAATGCTGGACAATAAGCTCAAAGATGAAGGAAAACAATTGAAGCATCTGAAATGTGTTTCTACGGAAGGATGCTGTGAATATCATGGATCAAGCATGTGAGCAATAATGAGGTCTTGGAAAGGATGAAATCGAAAAGGAAATTAATACTGAGCATCAGGAAGAAACAGCTGAAGTTCCTGAGACACGCAATGAGGAAGGAGGGCTAGGAAAATCTGATAATAACAGGCCAGATAGAGGAAAAAGAGACAGGGGGAAGCAACAAATAACATATTTGAAAGGCCTAATCAGGTGGATGACGAAACGAGGATTGCATGGTGTAACAGGAGAAGGCGTGCTCAGAGCCACCAGGAATAGGGAAACGTAGAAAGCCATGATCGCCTACGTCCTGAAGGGACAAGGCATATAGAAGAAGAAGAAGAAGAAGAAGAAGAAGAGGAAGAAGATGGGTCATCCAGCGTGGATCAAAATCCCTATTATAATAATTGTCACTAAGTTACCTTCTTCAAAATAATGTCAGCATAGGTTGCTCTGCTGTTACGACTTTTAACTTAATCGGACATGAATTCACAGATAAGAGTCACATCGTGTGGATCTGCCTTCCTACTGAACGAGCTTAACACAATAAAATTAATGTCAGCACAGGGAACACTATTGTTGCAAATACATTTGACACAAAGTCATAAATATGAGGCACCGAGTAAGATTCGAACTCTCCTCTATAATAACTGTCAACCAATTAAAATCACCCGATGTAATATCAATAATATAAGCTCTTTTGTAAACTCACCCAAAATAATATTAATACCATATGCTCTTTGCTAACTCACCCAATGTAATATAATTAGTATAGGCTCTTTTGTTAACTCACCCAAGCTAATATTCGCTCTTTGTTATCTCACCTAAAGTAATATCAGTACCATCAGTCAGTTAAGTGCCATACGTGTTACACGCTTGGGCGATCATGTCTCGAAGAGACATGACTGACTGGGCGGAAGATTATCCTCTAGTAGGTTGCCATTGCATTCTGCGGTAGACTGGTTACCAGCCAAAGTTATAGAACCCAATCTCTCCTGTTATTATCTTATAACTTGAGGGAAGAGACGGATCGGTACCTTTTCTTAGGGTATTTGTGCGAAAGTGAATGCAATGAATTCAACTGGAGTTTGAACTCGGCTCCCCGATTTGTTATTTCCATTCAATATCCATTGCACCACAACGACCATACGCTCCTTAATTTACACACCCAATGTAATACCAATGCCATACACTCTTTGTTAACTAACTCAACGTAATATCAGTACCATTCATTTTTTTCTTACTCACCTATTTGTTGTGTTGACAGTAAGTTTACGGTCATTGTCCTGCTCCATTCTAAACTACCTACCGATTCTTCTGTAAGTTGGCAGATGAAATGATTTTGTAGAATTCATTCTATTGTTATAGTCATGAGTTATACTGTGGTGATACCGACCGAGCAAAAACGATGGACCGGATGTTTGCACCCTCACAACCCAAAAGCAAATGACCAAAACTCGACGGTACGCAGCTGGATTCGCGCAGAGTTCCGGTGGAAAATTAAAAATTAATTAAATATTAAATTTCCAGTTCGCGAGGCTACGCGAATTTTATTTATCATCCAATGGGAAGCCCAGAACCAAATACAAGTGTGAAATCCTAAATGAGCTGCTGTGATCCAAAAAGAAGATATAAAAAGCCGATACAGAAACCATCGCCAAACAGACAGACAGACAGACCGACACAGACACACCCAGACTCGAGAGAGATGAGAGTAATTAGTAAATCCCTTGACCAAGTCAAGTGGCTTACTATGCTCGTCGCCTTCACCTCTCTTTTCCTTCTTCCCTGTCTCAAAACTACTTACTGACCAAAGGAGTGGATACATCACAGACATTCCTTACTTACAATGCTCCCACATACCTAAGTATTAATTCTCTTTTCAGCATTTTATTGCTATGAACATTTTAACCTCCGTTGGACCGATATTCAAAGGATTACTTTAATTGTAAAAACCTTAATTGATATGTGTATATATAAAATGTTATTTTTGTACTCAAATTGCCTTTCTTGATTTGTAATCATTTTATGACTCATAGTGGGCTATCTACAACAAGGCTAAATTCCGTTAACTTGCAACAGTATGCAACTACCCTTCACTAGAACGGACTCTCCACTACTAACAGAAAGGGATAGATGAGCAACTCACTATAATACGATCAATAAATACGAACGATTCTGTTCCAGAGACAGCCATACAAGCCCAAACTTAGACACTGGCTCCACAATGCTTTACAGATCAGTTTGCATGTTTGCAACATAAACAGATTCTTTTTTTTTTTTCACGGTTTATTCATTCAATCACTTTGAAAGAAATTCTTCCAGAAATTGTGTCACTCATTGCTTCCTTGAATATTTCAATCTAGTCTAATGATTATTACTGCCGATAAATACTGACCACCCTTTTGGTCTAGAGGGCTGGATCATTGGTCGCCACCCAGAACGCCGCAACCGACGTTTGCTAGAGCTGGGCAATTGTTGGCACTGACCTGAGCGTAAGCTTTCTATTAAGACAAAACTCGACCTTGCGTCACATAAAGTTTCAGTGGGAAAAGGAAGTAAATATGCCTGACGCTGGACCACCCTGTTAGACTAGAGGGGTGGATCATTGGTCGCCACCCAGAACGACGCAACCGACGTTTGCTAGGGCTGGGCAATTGTTGGCCCTGACCTGAGCGTACGCTTTCTATTAAGACAAAACTCGACTTTGCGTCACATAAAGTTTCAGTGGGAAAAGGAAGTAAATATGCCTGACGCTGGACCACCCTGTTAGACGAGAGAGGTGGATCATTGGTCGCCACCCAGAACGGCGCAACCGACGTTTGCTAGGGCTGGGCAATTGTTGGCCCTGACCTGAGCGTACGCTTTCTATTAAGACAAAACTCGACTTTGCGTCACATAAAGTTTCAGTGGGAAAAGGAAGTAAATATGCCTGACGCTGGACCACCCTGTTAGACGAGAGAGGTGGATCATTGGTCGCCACCCAGAACGGCGCAACCGACGTTTGCTAGGGCTGGGCAATTGTTGGCCCTGACCTGAGCGTACGCTTTCTATTAAGACAAAACTCGACTTTGCGTCACGTAAAGTTTCAGTGGGGAGGGGAAGTAAATATGCCTGACGCTGGACAACCCTGTTAGACGAGAGAGGTGGATCATTGGTCGCAACCCAGAACGCCGCAACCGACGTTTGCTAGGGCTGGGCAATTGTTGGCCCTGATTTGAGCGTACGTTTTCTATTTATTAACACTAAACTCGACCTTTCGTCACATAACGTTTCAGTGGGGAGGCGATGTAAATATTCTTACTGATGGTGAACGGCTTAAATCTCATGGTATGGACTCTATACTGTTGCACTTTGAGCGGTAGGCCGTGAAACTATCAACCCCGCACTGTGAAGGTTGTCGATAATGTCCCTGACGACTGGATTAGAGATTTTACTCAAAGTTCACAAATTTTTTTTACAGACAGAGCGATAATGTATACATCGCACCTGAAAAATCAGTATAGACACTAGCTGAATTAAATGACACTTTCCCATTAAGCTTGAAAGAAGAAACCGTGTATTCCCTAAACATATAAAATATATTTTCAAATTTAAAAGTCGAATTTCATTCTGTGAGTATATGTGTGACTCTAAGCCATGCACGCCTACATAGGGACGCTTATCTACAGGGATGTCAGGTGGACACATACTTTTTGAATTTAAGTTCAGCAATTTTCCCTTTCGCACTTTTTGGCCAATGAAGTCGATTGTTTACATTTGCTCCGTAAAACATCTAAGATCTAAGATGGTTGCTGAATTACGTCACAGAAAACAAATCACACCTATAAAACGCGACTAAATATTTTTTACTAAAAAAAAAAAATGAGACTTAATATTTAAGTTTTACTCCGACGTTTTAAAATTCATTTGGTCAACAAAAAATGTGAATATTTTTCCCGTAATTTTAAAACAAAAGAAATATTTAAAAAAAAATGTTTTTTCAAACAAAAACAAAATACGTAAAAAAAAAGTGAAAATGGTTAATTTAATTATTTAAGTCTTTTTTTCAGATCTGATATTTCATACTTCAGAAAATAAAATTAAAAAAAATAATGGTTATTTTCGATAAATATTTCATGCAGAAAATCAACTATCTGTAATTTATTTTTTATTTTTGTGTTAAATTCATTTAGTCAACAAAAAATCTAAACATTTTTACCCCGTAATTTTGAAACAAAAACAAATGCAATGTTGTTTACAATGTCACACAAAACATCAAATTCCGTTTACGCAAAACAAAAGAAAATAGATTTTTTAAATGGAATTTTTTAACGATTTTGAAACAACAATTTTTATATAATTATTTTTTTATATCTCCTACTACTAAAATGTTCTGAGTTGCATGGGCAACGCCGGTCTATGATGCTAGTATATATATATATATATATATATATATTGATATGACAACTAAACACATTATTTTATTGTTCATTTTTTATGATGTATGTGTAATCTGTTTCCTGAATTATGTTATGTGTGTGCTTTACGCTTCAGTTTTCTATATCACTTCTTCATTGGTGGCAAATATCTTTACCTGGAGCATTTTTTGATTTCGGCGAACAGCCAGTAGTCGCTGGACCAGATCTGGATAATAGGTTGGATGCGGAAGCAATTCGAAGTGCAATTCATCTACTCTGACATTGTTGCGATTGACTTGTGTCACGGTACGTTGTTTTGTTGAAAATCACTTTTTTCTTCATTTGTGGCTGTATTTGGCGATTTCTTCCATGAGACGCACTAATAATGCAATATAATATTTGCTATTGGTAGTTCATGAACAAAATAATTTGTGCAACCCAAAACACTGAGGCCGAAAATTTTGTCTGCTGATGTTTGCGTTTTTGGTCGCTTTGGACGGCTTTCATCTGCTGCTGTCCACTCAGCTGACTGCCGATTTGATTCCGGAGTAAAGTTGTGGATCCATGTGTCATCTATTGTCATATATTTACGCACAAACTTCTTGTTGCATTGAAACAGTTGCAAACAACGCTCTGAATTGTCGACGCGTTGCTGTTTTTGATCGACTGTGAGCAAACACGACACCAATTTTGAACACAGATTTCTCCTTGACAAATGTTAAGGCAAATTGGTGATTGCACTGCCTTCTGATATATTTGATACCTCTACTATCTCACGCAATTTCAACTTACGGTCGGTCAAAAGGAATTTGTGGATTTTTTGGTGTTTTCTGGGAAAACTGCCAATTTTGGACGACCTGGGCTTTCAGCATGGTTCGTGTCTGTACGACAGCGTTTAAGGTCAACATACTACCTCGTAACAATTGTTTCCGACGGATCAAAATCCGAATAACACTTATCACGCCAATGCTTTGCTTAAACAGGATTTTTCCCATCGGAAAGCAATGCCTTATCAACACACGAAGTTCAGAATTTCCATTGTTTTGAAAATTTGCTTCACTTAAGTGTAATTTGTAAACTGATAAACGTCGGAAAAAGTACTATGTACAGTATTTGCATTATTCGGACTATTGTTCCCATCTTTGTTGTCATTTGCACGACATTTCGGCTGTTGTACACTCTGGCTTTCTTATATATCTATATTTCTGAGATGAGGTAGTATTTACATTATTCGGACTATTGTCCTCATTTTTGTTGCCATTTTTAAGACGTTTCGACCGGAGCGTACAACGGCGGAAACGTTGTACAAATGGCAACAAAGTTGAGGACAATAATCCGAATAGTATAAGTAGTTCTATTGTAAATTTTCAATTATTTTCCTAGCAATTAGAATATAATATGTTGATACATCGATTCGTTCTTTTTTAACACCGATCTCTAGTGTAGCTCGTAAATACGATCCATTTATAAAGATGCTGGGAATATGATAAACATCTGATTCGTTCTGCTATTCTTTATTTTTACAAGAATCACATCACGGCAAAAATGGATTTATTTGATTCTTTTGATATTCTTCGTAATTTAGAAACAGTCAGTCCAGTAAGTTTACAATCTATTAGTTTAAATATTCATTGTCTTTTTAATTGATTCCGAAAATCATCTCAGAATTTCATTATCAGCAACCTTTGTGAAACAAAAACGATTCCCCATCAGTAATTATTCAGTGGTTTGGAGCAAAATTTAACAGTATGCATCTAAACAGTTAATACTCATCGTTCTGAATAGGCGTGCCTCTTCGTCCTACAGCACGAATGCTGCTGTCCCACAGGACTCTATCCTGGGCTCGACGCTCTTCCTTATTTTCATCAACGACCTCCCAGATGAGATCAAGTCCCAAGTAGGTATCTACGCAGATGACACTACAATATACTCCCGCACCAGTAAGAAACCTGTCGTGGAGGACAGACATAATCTCGCTGCTGACCTTGAACGGGTTCTACACTCTGTGGTGAACTAGGGCAAGAAGTGGCTTGTCAATTTCAGTTCATCTAAGACCAAGCTGTTGTCTGTCAACCATTACAGGCAACCTCTCCTGCCTCCCATAAGCATGGACCAATCGATTTTCCCTGAGAGTAATACACTACGCCTCCTCGGACTTATCCTGTTCTCAGACCTCAAATGGAACCACTATATTGAATCCATAGCAAAATCTACTGCTAAGAAGTTTGGGTCACTATGTCGACCCAGGATGTTTTTTCCACCTGAATCAATCCTGCATATATACAAGTCAACCATCCGTCCGTGCATGGAGTACTGCTGCCATTTATGGTCAGGTGCACCTGCCGTTCTCCTCAGTGTTCTTGACAGGCTCCAAAGGAGAGTCTGTAATGTGATAGGTACTGATCTGGCGACTCGACTGCAGCCACTTCCCCATCATCGAAATGTGGCCTCCCTTTGTCTGTTCTATAAATACTTTCATGGCTTCTGCTCAAACGGACTTAAGTCACTGATGCCTCCTTAACAGATGTTTACTCGTGCAACCGGACTGGCAACTGGGTCCCACCCATTCACAGTCAGGTTAGCCAAATGCAGACGACAATTCTACTCCTGCAGCTTCCTCTCTCGCACTTCCCGCCTGTGGAACTCGCTCCCGTATTCTTGCTTTCCTGACGGCTACAACCTCCAGAAATTTAAATGCAAAGTCATTACTCATCTACTAACCACTGGACTCTAGCTCTCTCCCCACCCCTGTATAACCTTCCCTTTCTCTCCACCTATGTATCTGTCATCGCACCTGCTTTCTCAGCTTTCTATTGTTCCTTTTTTAACTAGTTTGTACTCATCACTCTTTTCTAATTCATCTTTTTAAATTTATGTAGCCCCCAGCACATCAGTGGAGTGTCCTCCTTGCTTGGGGTGAAATGATTAAAAAAAAACAAAATAAAACTAGCTGTTGTTATCAATTATCTACCCGCTGTGACGTCATTAATACGCTTCGTCTTTCTGAAGCTAACCAGTTTTCAAACTTTTATATATAAATGTTTGTTGACAGTTCATTATTAAAACTGTGATTATGTCTCAGGGATACAAAGCTATAATTCGTTTTTAAGCAAATATTCTCAATACTCAATAGCAAATAATTTTTGATCGATTAAAAAAGATACAGTAAAGTAACAAGTGGATATAAACTTTATTAAGAAGATGATGAAGGAATTAGATATTGTCTACAAAAAATATAAACTACATTGTTACAAATATTCGTTCGTTTTTCTATGAGATACTTTGAATGATTTCCAAGAATATTTTTATTCTTTGCTACTTAGAAGCTCTGGTTACACACTGTATCTATTGTCTAACGTTAGTGAAATTTTATTTCAGATTAGACATCCGCTTCGAGATGGAATGCCAAGTAAGAAAGAATGGGCATGTTCGCCGTCTTCTTCCTCTTTGTCTTTAATCAAGCTCACAAAGCCGCCATGTTGTTCGAGAAATCTGCGCTGTCTGGAGATGAAATTATTCTGAACAAAGAAACGGTCAATGCTAAGCCGTACGTTGAATTACATTGTTATAAATATTCTTAGACTTTTTCTGACGTTCTGTGAATGATTTAGAATATTCTTATATAGTATTATTTCCCTCTAAGTAACTCTGGTCATCCTCTAATTCTATTGTCTAAAGTTATTGAAATTTCATTTAAAATTAGACAGCTTTTTGAAATGGAATGCTAAATGAACAAGATTGAGCATGTTCGATATCTCTCTCTTTGCAAGAACCTCAACGTGGCGAAAATGATTTTTTTACTTTTAATATTCTTCTTAATTTAGAAGCATTGAGTCCTGTAGGCTCAAAACGTTTTAAATGTTTATTGTCTTTTTAATTGATTTTAAGTGATTCCGAAAATCATGTCAGAATTTCATTATCGGCAAAATTTGAGAAGCAGAAGCGTTTTACTATCATTCATTATTCGGTTGTTTGGGGCAAATATAACAGGACACTTCTAACGAGTTAATTTTTATTTAACAAGATATTGTCATCAATTATCTGGCTTGTTGTGAAATCATTTATACGCTAACCAGTTTTCAAGATCTTATATAAAAATGATTGTTGACAGTTCCTTTTTAAAACTGTGATTACGTTTTAAGCAGAAGTCATCCAGACTCAATATCACTATAAACTGACAGGATTTCCAAGGTAGTTGGAATTCAAATTTCCTTCTCCTAGATTTGTTTGCTTGCAGTGGTATAGAATCTGATCTGTCCTGGTATTTAACAATAGATGGGGGAAAAGTGGTGGATTAGTAACATTTTAAGGCCACAGTTAACTGAACTTGAAGGTGAACACAGCGCTCAGATTCCTTAATCCGAACGCTAACCACTCATCCAATCTTTAGTCATCTTCTTTAAATTTGGTTCTAAATAGAATAAAATTTGAATTTGAAAATAAATATCTAGCTATTGTCATAAGTACGCAAGACCTTGAAACGTGACAGAAGCGATGCTTTTACAAAATAATTATATAAACCTGCCTAAGTATATTTTCTATTTTAATAACATCGTTTTTCCCTCTCTAGTGCTACTAACACACACATCCTATATATATATATATATATATATATATATATATCCGAGTGAATAAGAAACAAAGAAAAAACTTTTACAACGTCCAAAACATTAATTTAAAACAGTGCTCGATATATAATATATAGAGCTGTGAATATTTATTATAAATTTTATTTTAGAACATGTACAAAATTTTATATATCTACTACAAATCGTACATTTGTTTCGACATTGAAACTACAATGTCTCCTCAGATGGTGTGGACAGGAATGGAAAGCCTCTTTTCTTATATTTGGTGAGTTGTGTGTGGGATGATGGTGGGTGTTAGTGATAAGGGAATAAGTCTTGTGAATTGTCTGTTTGAATTTTGAAGAAATAGGTGTGGGTAGTGAATATAGTTGATTAATGAGTGTCTGTGAGATAGAATGTAAGTTTTTATTATCTTGAGACTAGACTGTATCCTTTGGATTTCTTAGAGGAGCAGAGTAGGGAGGAGTAAGGGGTGGGGAGGGATGCGATTAGACTTAATGCTTATTTTGTACAGAATATTTTTGTATTTAAGCAGAGTTTTTATAATTTCTCTAATTTTGTATATTTAACCTTAATTTTGTCTTTAGGAAATCGATTTTTTCTATTGAACTTTTAATTTTAATTAGATCACATTTTGTGGTAAGATTTAGTGTAAGAGGTTAAATTTAATGTTAAAGATTTAAGGTAATAGGTAAGTAGGTAATGAGTGCGTAATAGCTGGAATTTTATGTAGGAGGAAATATTAAATGTTTGTATTTAAGGTAATAGGTGAATAGGTAATAGGTGTGTTTGTATTTAAGGTAATAGGTAAATTTTAATGTATGTATTTAAGAACAGTTTTTGTAATTAATCTAATTTTGCATATTTAACCTTAATTTATAATTTAGGGAATCGATTTTTTCTAAGGAATTTTTAATTAAAAAAAAAAATCTTTTAAAAATTAGATCACAGTTTGTGGTGTATGTAGGAGTGTCGTTAGTACCATGAAGGTGTATCATTTCTAGGGGGTCCTAGCTCTGGCTTTTGTAGTATTTTTTAGCTTGATTGTAAGGTCAGTTCTTTAATGTGCTTGCAGTTTACTGTGGTTTACGTCTCTGGTTTAAAAGTTTGTTGCTATTCTTATATTTAATGATTTCAGTTTTTTCCTGAAGACAAAGGAAACATGGTTCCTTTCTTGATTTAGCTGTTCTTGCTGGTTTGAGGATTTTTCATTTAACTTTAGGTGTTTTATTGTTGTCTTTTAACTTCCAAAAGTATTTGGAGAGAGACGTCATGTTTTGTTTTTCTTTGTTATTGAAGGATGAGATGTGATTGTAAAATCGTTTTTTAAATACGTTCATGGTATTTCCGATATATATTTTTTCATCTTTAGGATTCTCCATGGATGAAATCGAACACATATATATCAGGGATTTCGTTCAACATTTATTGGTCTTGGGGCATTGGTAACAACCTCTGTAACTGTAGAAACCCGAACCAATTTTAGTAAATGTGATGATTTATGCATTTCGTTGTGAGGGGATTCTTTACAAAAACTCGCGTTAACGTGCTCTTTTATAAATATTTTAAAATTTTAAATTTATCCGTTGTAGCTCTAGAATTGTTTTGCGAAAAAAGAATCCCAATATAAACAAAGTGATCAATAATTAGGAGAAGTTGAAAATTGCATTACATGTTTGTTATAATGACTTAAATACGTTGCTGCTACACTCGTAATCACTTTTGTTGAGTGATGGTTGCTAGCTTTTGATATAGAGGTCCTCGAGTATTTGATGTTTCGTTTATTTTATTCCTGGTGTAATATCTTGTCAAGATGTATTTTGCTGTATTGTGAAGGTGGACAGGAATGTGTTTTTAGAGGTTGTGCAATAGAACTTGTAACTGACAAATTAAAATATAAGACAATATAGTGAAACCAACATTTTTTTATGAGATGCTATCACATAAAGAACATTTAAACTGCTATACAATATTGGGATTTTCCAAAGAGTATTTGATGGGGAAGAGTTATTGCGTATGATTAAGTTGGTTGTGTTAAATTTAGTAATATATATATATATATATATATATTTTAATTCAGATACTTCAATCCAAGGGAAAAAAGCAGGAAGGTAAATTCCAAAAAACCAGATCCTAATTAATATTAAAAATTTATTTTAATATTAAAAAAATGATACAGGAAGAGAGCTCCATGTAATAAAATATTACAGAGCAAATATATATTAAAAAAGGATTAATTCAAAGATGTTGAATGGCCATTTCGATATGAAGATCCCCACGGGGGACGACACATCACCTCAGCAACAGAAAAACCTTTCAGAAACTGGAGAAAAATTAGTCTACTTTTCCTTTTTAAATAGATTGCAAAGAAATTAAAAAATAAATAATAAAATAAAATAAAAATAAAAATAAAGGGAAAGAAAAAGAAAAAGAAAACGAAAAAGAAAAAGATAGAATAAAATCAAATAAATAAGAAAAGAAAAAAATTGACATTTTATGTTTGTGTGTGGATGTGCATATTGGTATATATATGTATATATATGTATATATGTATTTATGTATGTTGGCTATATGTAATTTTGAAAAAATTTTTTTAGCTATTTAAATCCTCCTTTTCATAATATTCATTAATATGTATGTGTGTGAGTGCATATGGAATATGTATATATATATATATATATATATATATATATATATGTGTGTGTGCGTGTGTGTGTGTGTGTGTATATGTGTGCATGTATGTGTACACATGTATATTATGTGTATATGAATTTTTTGTATATAGGTGTGTATGCGCATGTATATGTATATAAGTGTGTAATAAATTGAATGTATGTGTGTGTATGTGTATGTATATATGTATTCTTATTCGTAGAATTGTGTGTGTATATATATGTATGTATGTGTGTACTTCTATAGGTATGTATATAATAATTGTAATTAATTTTTTTTTTTTACCTAGTGTTGTCTTTATTTAGTTTAATTTCAAATGACCTAATTTTTTTAAAAATAATTTTCTTTTCTTTTTTTTTTTCTTTTTATTCCCTTTTATTAATAATTATGCCTTTTTAAGTAAAGGTCTTTTTCTAATACTTCAACGTTTTGGGGAAATTAGGTTTTTGAATTTGTCCAGCGTCTGTAATATTTAAAAAAAAATTTTTCTTTAGTTTCTTTCTTTTTCCCTCCCTTCCTTCTTTTATCTCTCTTACCACCTTTTTTCCGTGTTGCTTAAACTTACGTCGATTTAACACGGCTGTCTGTTAATTTTTAGTTACATTCTACCTTTTTTTTTTGCGAACCCAGACGATGTCAATTTTTTTCTTTTCTTATTTATTTGATTTTATTCTATCTTTCTCTTTTTCTTTTTCGTTTTCTTTTTCTTTTTCTTTCCCTTTATTTTTATTTTTATTTTATTTTATTATTTATTTTTTAATTTCTTTGCAATCTATTTAAAAAGGAAAAGTAGACTAATTTTTCTCCAGTTTCTGAAAGGTTTTTCTGTTGCTGAGGTGATGTGTCGTCCCCCGTGGGGATCTTCATATCGAAATGGCCATTCAACATCTTTGAATTAATCCTTTTTTAATATATATATGTATATATATAGTTTTATTACGTTACTGGAATCAAAGAAGAATATTATAGTACTGATGAGATTATTTAGGATCTTATCAGATGTTTTATAATTAGAATAAATTAGTGTACGATATATTAGGTGGTATGTATACTACTGCACCTTCCTTGGTGAATTTCATTTAAAAAACTGTTTAAAGAATTAAAAAATGACCATTATGAAATAAAAAGATATATAACTTTTATGTAATTCAACGAAACTAATTCGAATGAAGATATGCTGCCGATATATATATATTCTACATACAACATATAAAAGAACGTACGATAAGCTGTACTTGTCAAGAGCAAACCAGGGAAACTAATAGATTTCCAGGGGTTATGGCACCGCGATCAGCTTTTGCAACCGGACAGGTTATTGTTTATATATATATATATATATATATATATATATATATATATATATAGTCATCCGCAGACAGATCTGTTTCACTGTATCACAGCTCATCGGTACGGTTAGACATCCTATTGCTTTTTTACCCAGGATTGAAACCCGACCGAATTGACGTCAGTCGGCGATTCTACTTTTGAGCTATGGGCGCTCGGTAGAAGGAGGCAGACATTTTAGCGTGTATATCATCATTATACATGCCCAGTAGCTGAGTTTGTTCTAATTCATTACTGAATAAACGATATATATATATATATATATATATATATATATATATATATATATATATGCGTTTTGTGTGTGAGTGTGTGTGTGTGTGGAAAAGTTGTCAGATTCCATACGCCAGAGACTTAAATTTACTGCAAGTATATTGTTAAGCATTAGCTTTAAATATCAGGTAGACATGCCATAGTTTATTTTCAATCTTTAAAATAATAATAATAATAATAAAAAATAGCAGTCAAACACCGCAAACCTCTGCCAAGGCAACACCGTCATCATCATCGCGATTGGCAAGCGATGATCATTAAAATGTGAAAGGATAACTGCAATGAACTTGACTTTTCTCAAGAGAGAAATTGCAGAATTGATCTGAACCGTTCTACAAAACGAATGCACATTTAGAACAAAACAAGGAAGGCAATTTAATATTTAAAATTGTCTAGGTTGTTAATTCAGTATTCGGCATTTGAAACGTAAAAACGTAAATTATATAAATAAAAACAATAAAATAACCCAGAAAATTTACCCCGTATCTAATCAGTTATTGCCAGTAACGAGGCCAATAATCCCTTAAATTATTTTCCGAATCAATCCAGATGTCTGAGATATCCCGACCAAGGATAGGCAAACAAATAAACACACAATCGTGACCGATTACAGAACCTCTGCCTTAAAGCGGAAGTAACCTCAACCTGCCCTCCATGGACCAAGCGAGTCTCCCTGAAAGCAATATATTGCGTCTCCTCGGCCTTACTCTATCTTCCGACCTCAAGTGAAATCATAAGATTGAGTCAATACCTAAATCCACTCCTAGGAAGGTTGGGTCACTGTTTCGGGCCAGGAAGTTTTTTTACGCCTGATTTCATCCTGCACACATACAAATCAACCATCCGTCCATGTAGGTAATACTGTTGTTATATATGGTCAGGTGCCCCAGCTGTTCATTTTAGTGTTCTCTACAGGCTCCAAAGGAGAATCTGTAACATAAGAGCTCGACACCAGCCACTTTCTTACGGACGGGGTGTAATTTCCCTCTGTCTATTCTATATACATTTTCATGGCTTTTGCTCCGACGAACTTAACTCACTGGTGCCCCTGCCACTAGAATTTACTCGTGCAACCAGACTGGGAGCAAGGTCCCACCCTTTTACGGTTAAATCAACCAAATGCAGCTGTCAATTCTACTCCTTCAGCTTCTTTTCCCGCACTTCCTGTCTGATTTAACTACCTTCCGTATACTTGCTTTCTTGACAGTTACAATCTCCAGGTATTTAAATGTATCGGCAATACCTATCTCTTATCCACTTGACTCCAGTTCATTCTACATCACCCCGTATATCTTGTTCTTTTCTTTTCTCTCTGCCTTCGCAACTGTCTTCACACCTATGTTTCCATCCTTCCATTGCCCTTTCTCTGACACCCACTGTAACTGGTCCGTCATTCTCTTTACTCTCCTCTTGTTTTAACTTTTGCTCTGATGTAGCTCCCTGCACAACAGAGGCGGTACCGCCTTGCCTGGGGTGAAACGATTCAAATAAAAAACAAAAATAAAGTTAATAACTCAAACAAAAATGATGCAAGAGTGTAAATAAGTAATAGGACAGCAGATGGGATACATCTGAGTTTCAGTTTTGATTAAAGGCATAACAACACCACTGTGGGTTATTTAATGCCAAAAAGTTTGGGTTTTAAGGTATTTTTTAATGTTCGGTTAAAGTGAGAATGTTGATTGAGTCAGATTTTGATGAAAACTTTTAGTTCTCATTTTGTTTTTATTTTAGACAACTAAAAATGTCTTCTAGTTTTATATTAAGAAATGTTTTGCTGAAAATATCTTTTTTTTTTCTTCAAAAGTGTTATGGTAATAATTATTTCTTCAAAGATGTGTTGTTAGTAATATTATGGTGTTTTGATCCCAGTTTTGGGGATGACTGTTTGCCCATAGTTGGGACCATAACAGGTGCTATCACTCTGAGTCAGGGTGAACTTGAGAACAACAATACTTAAGAAGTGGCCCCATGCTCTTCACAACGTCCCAATCAGAGCACCTTACTGTCATGCCTACAACCGGATGGGATACAAACCAAAATAAATGAGACACTAAAATGAAAGGGAAGCATCTAGCACCGACGTAAACAATTGCACTGACTCAGATTGATAGAGATGAATTAAACAACGTTAGACCAGAATTCAGTGAAAACAACAGAGTTGAAAGTCCCATCGTTCAAATAATCTAAACCTATTTAAAAAATGGAATTTTTGTCAGTGCGTGTGTATGTGTGTGTGTGTGCCCATTACCTATAGACTCCGAAACGGCTGAATCGATTTTCTTGAAAATTTACACAATTGTACTATAAGCGTCTGCGAGTGGTTTTAGCTTTATGTGTCGAGGTATCCCCGATAAATATCGAAAATCGATAATTGAAAAAATCGGGTTATAGAAAGAGTGGTCCGATTTTAATCAAATTTGATACACTCATAGACAAAGACATAAGAAACAATATTCAGAAGTTTCAAGGTTGCAGTTCTTACAACAGTGCAGAACCCCATAATATATATATATATATATATATATATATATATATATATGAACGGCAAGATGTTTGTGTGTGTGTCTGTTTATCTGCCTGTATGTTTGTATATTTTTCAGCTCTTTTATTTTAGTTTTTGCTTCGGGTTTGGCTCTAAGTAGGTATAATTGTAGTTCTTAGTCTCAGCCATGATACCATTTACTCAGAGGACTTATTTAGTCTTCAAAATTCATTTTACGACAAAAAAAACTTATTTGATATCGATACCAGGAAATCAAAATTTGACTTACAGCCATTCATTTTACTTTCAGTCTTCCGTTTCACTTTAACTGGAAACAACTATTGCTTTTTAGTCTTTCGTGCCAACGTCCAAAGAGTCCGAGCTCCAAGAATAAGGATTAGTTTTAAAGCTTTCATTACACTCGAGCAACGCCGGGCTATACTGCTAGTCAGTAAATAACCTCGCACAAAAGTACCAGAAAGCTACCCGCTTCCAACAATTCAGTAAGTCCAATAAACATACTGTGCAAACATATAACACAGAAAAGCAAGAGGATCAAGCAGAAAATTGACATTAAAAAAGTAAATGAAAATCTACCAAAGAAATTACATAAGTTTTAAAATAGTATTTGCATACATTTTAGGGCTTACGGCCTATAACGTTGAATACACCGGTTTTTGCTTGATCACCGAAGTTAAGCAACGTTGAGCCTGATCAAGACTTAGATTGGTGACCACTTGGGAATACCAGCTGCTGTAAGCGGTTAGTGACAAATTTACGTGCTTACGGCCATATCACGTTGAATATACCGGTTCTCGTTCGATCTCCGAAGTTAAGCAATGTTGAACCTAGTCAGTACTTAGATGGGTGACCCCTTTGGTATACCAGGTGCTGTAAGCGTTTAGTGACGGATGTGCCTTGTGGTGCAGTGGATATCGGCTTGGAAAAAGAAAACGGTGAGCCGAGTTGCAATTCCAGTTGAATACCCTGCATTCACTTAAGCACTGGTACCCTTGGGAAAGGTATTAATCCGACCCTTCCCTCCAGTTATGGGTTAAATAACAAGGGTAGGACTTAGGGACCCTGCCCTTAAAAAAACGGAATCCCAATGAATTTTGATACTCTAAAAGAAAAAGTATTACTAGACTAAAATCTTATATAAAAAACATCAATAAATTGTTGAAAAAGAAAAAGGTATTACCAGCAATAAATAAATAAAATTTAGTTGACAATAAATGACCCGCCGAGGTGTTGATTTGCCATAAAAACAAAACAACCAACATACATTTTATCATAGATGATGTCAAACATTTTGCCAAAGACGACAATATAGTGAAAGCTTTCCACAATATTGAAAAACATTTCACTGATAAAATCGATATGGACTGTAAATAAAACACTTAAGTAAATTTACCGAAAGTTACTTAAGAGATAAAGATTTTGTCACAAAGGTTTTAAATACCTAGAAGTAAGTGAAGAACAGCATAGCCAAACGATAAAAAGTAAGATCCCAAGTAGGCATGTACGCTGACGACACCAACGTTGTTCTGGGAAGCATGTCCGTTTAATACCACCTTCAGTGTGCGGTTAGAGAAAAAAAGACTAGATTAGGTCAAACAAATGTCCAGTTATACCATAGCTCCGCAGTTTGTGTAGAAAGCCAGCATGCCAGACTATGTCGAACGCTTTATAGATATCCAAGGCAACGGTTCGGGTTTCACCATTCTTGTCGAGAGCCTGGTATATATACTCGGTGATGGTCGTTAGCATATCAGCAGTAGACCTGGTGAAGCGGAAATCATACTGTTTGTCCGAGAGGAGCCCGTAGGCTCTGAGATGTTGAACCACCTCGTCGTTGATAATGGCTTCTGAATTCTATAACATGAATTTGTAATATAAGTGAAATTTTGTTAAAAGAACATTATTCTAACAACATTGTAAGAAGAAATATACTCAAATAGTAAATGCATGTAGTTAATTATTTAATGAACAGTTCCAATAGAAAAATACCCGTGGTTAAATGTTCCAGAGAAATAGTGTTAAGTAGCTAATTGTCCCGGGCATATACTGATAGTAGCAGAATGTAAAGTCTTATGTTCTTTTCCCTTTTATGGTAGGTTGGCGATAGGGTGAGAAAAAAGGTGAAACAAATAAAGACATTTTACTGAATGGTCTTTAGTTTGCCGAATCAGTTGAAGATATCCTTTTATTGTTGTTGTTTTCTTTGGCGGCGTGGTGCGATAACGAAGAAAGGAAAATTGGAAATAAAGGTACATGTAGAATGAATGTATATCGGCGAGACATGACCTCGACCTGAAGTTTCTTTCTTACATGGCCACAAGTTGCTTCAGATACCGCTTCCATTCTGACTGATTTTGACCGGTCATGGAACGTGGTTAAGTAGTGTATTTTAGTCATGTGACCGGCTCCAACCTGCATTTTCATTCTTTAGTTGTTAAAAAAGATTGTTAGAAGAAAGATACTCAAGTAGTAGTTAATTATTATGTAAGAGTGAAAAGTTCCAATAGAAAAATACCCGTGGTTAAATGTTCCAGAGAAATAGTAGTAAGTAGCTAAGTGGCCCGGAGCGTATACTGATAATATCAGAATGTAGTCATATGTTCTTTTCCCTTTTATGGTAGGTTGGCGACAGGGTGAGAAAAAAGGTGAAACAAATTAAGAATTTTTACTCAATGGGCTTTAGTTTTACGAATCAGTTGAAGATATCCTTTTATTGTTGTTGTTTTCTTTGACGGCGTGGAGTGATAACGAAGAAAAGAAAATTGAAAATAAAGGTACATGTAGAATTAATGTATATCGGCGAGACATGACCTCAGCTTAAAGTTTCTTCCTTACATGACCACGAGATGCTTCAGATACCGCTCCCAATCTGACTGATTTTGACCGGTCATGGAACGTGGTTAAGTAGTGGATTTTAGTCCTGTGACCGACTCCAACCAGCATTTTCATTCTTTAGGTGTTAAAAGAAATTGACTGGCGTCATGGATCAATTAGCTATTTTATATCCAATCTGTATACAGAATCTTAGTTTTTCACCCTGACTTGTGAAATCTGCTTTGGTCTGGTTTTTTCCAAAATGTTTTTAGCCGTTTGGATCCGATTTTGTGGGTGTGCAATTTTACTTCTTTCGTTTGCGGTAATTGTTGGGTGATATAGGATTTGTATTCTATAAATTTCACGCCGAAAACCCGTCTCTGTTATTTTCGGTTCTCTGTATCCAATAAAAGACACAAGCGATAAATTTTTAAACAATAATATGAAGAAATATTTATATTTAATGATCTTTACGATTCGTATTTTCTCCCGATGTAAACATCGAAAATAAATTTCTAACGATTTACTTATTTCAGATTCGACTTAATTTTTTCTTCTTGAAAGGATTTCCGCTGATCACTCTAATGAATATATATAATATATGAATATATATATACAAGAGACGATAGATATTGATGTTGTGTTCATAAAATGGGATTAATAAATAGATAAAGAACATTCCCTATAAATCTAAGAACCTTTTTCTTTCAAAAAGAATTGCGATAATTTCGTTAAAAAGAAATACGAGTATCAGCTAAACATGCACGAATTTCAACTTTTCTTAGTAATAACTGTAATCTTTCTTTCCAGGAGTGAGGAAGGGATGAGAATGTCATAGGTTGACTATGAAAGAATTAGAATGGAGCTGTGAAATCTTGCTTGAGTAAATCATAGCACCATACACGGAAGGAAACCACTCTTTTCTTAACGGTTTTGTTTTATTCCAGTTAAGAGAGTGTTGGTTTGAAAATATCGTAGGCTGACTATGAAGAAAACATGGTACAGTTCTGAAATTTTGCATGCATTAATTTCAACTCATTAAAAACTGCATTTTTTTTCTTTCTATGTACGAGGGTAGGCTGAAATTTTCATATGCTCAGTATGAAGGAGAGATACTAAACGACAATACAATTGTTTTTCTTGCAGCTTATTTGCAGTCCTTTTTGTTACGTAGGTTAATTTAAACGCTTCATATTAATAACTTCATTTTGACTATGAAGAAACAATTCTAGATGTGTGAAATGTAATTTTTTAACATTTCACCCCAAGCAAGGCATTTCCCTGCCACTGTTGCGCAGGGGTTACATAGGGGGAAGTGATGAGAAAGAGTGGTTAGGTGGTTACATGAGGGAAGGTGATGAGAAGAGTAGTTAGGGTGTTACATAGGGGAGAAGTGATGAGAAAGAGTGGTTAGGGGGTTATATAGGGGAAAGTGATGAGAAAGAGTGGTTAGGGGGGTTACATAGGGGAAAGTGATGAGAGTGGTTAGGGGGTTACATAAGGGAGAGTGACTGAGAAAGAGTGGTTAAGGGGTTACATAGGGGGAAGTGATAAAGCGTGGGTAGGGTGTTACATAGGGGAAGTGATGAGAAAGAGTGGGTGGGAGGACATAGGAGAGTGATGAGAAAGGAGCGGTTAAGGGGTTACATAGGGAAGTGATAAAGTGTGGGTAGGGTGTTACATAGGGGAAGTGATGAGAAGAGTGGTTAGGGGTTACATAAGGGAAAGTGATGAGAAAGAGTGGTTAGGGGGTTACATGAGGGAAGTGATGAGAAGAGTGGTTAGGTGGTTACATGGGGAAGGTGATGAGAAAGAGTAGTTAGGGGGTTACATAGGGGAAGTGATGAGAAAGAGTGGTTAAAGGGTTACATGGGGACGTGATAAAGTGTGGGTAGGGTGTTACATAGGGGAAGTGATGAAGAGTGGTTGAGGGTTATAAGGAAAGTGATGAAAGAGTGGTTAGGGGGTTACATAGGGGAAGTGATGGAAAGAGTGGTTAGGGGGTTACATAGGGAAAGTGAAGAGAAAGAGTGGTTAGGGGGTTACATAGAGGAAGGTGATGAGAAAGAGTAGTTAGGGGGTTACATAGGGGAAGTGATGAAAAGAGTGGTTAGGGTTACACAGGGAAGTGATGAGAAAAGGAGTGGTTAGGGGGTACATAGGGGAAGTGATGAGAAAGAGTGGTTAGGTGGTTACATAGGGGAAGTGATGAGAAAGAGTGGTTAGGGGGTTACATGGGGAAAGTGAGAAAGAGTGGTTAGGGTGTTACATAGAGGAAGTGATGAAAGAGTGGTTAAGGGGTTACATAGGGGAAAGTGATGAAAGACTGGTTAGGGGGTTACATAGGGGAAGTGATGAGAAAGAGTGGTTAGGTGGTTACATGGGGAAGTGATGAGAAGAGTGATTGAGGACACATGGGGGAGAGAAGTGATGAGAAGAGTGGTTAGGGTGTTACACTAGGGAAGTGATGAGAAAGAGTGGTTAGGGTGTTACATAGGGGAAGTGATAGAAGAGTGGTTAAGGGGTTACATAGGGAAAGTGATGAGAAGAGTGGTTAAGGGGTTACATAGGGGAAGTGATGAAGAGTGGTTAAGGGGTTACATGGGGAAAGTGATGAGAAAGAGTGGTTAAAGGGGGTTACATAGGGAAGTGATGAGAAGAGTGGTTAGGGTGTTACATAGGGAAAGTGATGAGAAGAGTGGTTAGGGTTACATAGGGAAGTGATGAGAAAGAGTGGTTAAGGGGTTACATAGGGGAAAGTGATGAGAAAGAGTGGTTAGGGGGTTACATAGGGAAGTGATGAGAAAGAGTGGTTAGGGGGTTACATAGGGGAAGTGATGAGAAGAGTGGTTAGGGGGTTACATAGGGGAAGTGATGAGAAGAGTGGTTAAGGGGTTACATAGGGAAGTGATAAAGTGTAGGTAGAGAGATTATTTGGAAGTGATGAGAAAGAGTGGTTGGGGTGTTACATAGGGGAAAGTGATGAGAAAGAGTGGTTAAGGGGTTACATAGGGGAAAGTGATGAGAAAGAGTGGTTAGGGGGTTACATAGGGGAAGTGATGAGAAAGAGTGGTTAGGTGGTTACATAGGGAAGTGATGAGAAAGAGTGGTTAAGGGGTTACATAGGGGGAAGTGATAAAGTGTGGGTAGGGTGTTACATAGGGAAGTGATGAGGAAAGTGGTTAGGGTGTTACATAGGGGAAAGTGATGAGAAGAGTGGTTAAGAGGTTACATAGGGGAAGTGATGAGAAAGAGTGGTTAGGGTTACATAGGGGAAAGTGATGAGAAAGAGTGGTTGGGAGTTACATAGGGGAAGTGATGAAAAGGAGGTGGTTAAGGTGGTTACATGGGGAAGTGATGAGAAAGAGTGGTTAGGGGGTTACATAGGGGAAAGTGATGAGAAAGAGTGGTTAGGGGGTTCAAATAGGGGAAGTGATGAGAAAGAGTGGTTAATGGGTTACATAGGGGAAGTGATGAGAAAGAGTGGTTAAGGGGTTACATAGGGGGAAGTGATTAAGTTTGGGTAGGGTGTTACATAGGGGAAGTGATGAGAAAGAGTGGTTAGGGGGTTACATAGGGGAAGTGATGAGAAAGAGTGGTTAGGGGGTTACATAGGGGAAGTGATGAGAAATAGTGGTTAAGGGGTTACATAGGGGGAAGTGATAAAGTATGGGTAGGGTGTTACATAGGGGAAGTGATGAGAAAGAGTGGTTAGGGGGTTACATAGGGGAAAGTGATGAGAAAGAGTGGTTAGGGGGTTACATAGGGGAAGTGATGAGAAAGAGTGGTTAGGGGGTTACATAGGGGAAGTGATGAGAAAGAGTGGTTAATGGGTTACATAGGGGAAGTGATGAGAAAGAGTGGTTAGGGGGTTACATAGGGGAAGTGATGAGAAAGAGTGGTTAGGGGGTTACATAGGGGAAGTGATGAGAAAGAGTGGTTAGGGGGTTACATAGGGGAAGTGATGAGAAAGAGTGGTTAAGGGGTTACATAGGGGGAAGTGATAAAGTGTGGGTAGGGTGTTACATAGGGGAAGTGATGAGAAAGAGTGGTTAGGGTGTTACATAGGGGAAAGTGATGAGAAAGAGTGGTTAAGGGGTTACATAGGGGAAAGTGATGAGAAAGAGTGGTTAGGGGGTTACATAGGGGAAGTGATGAGAAAGAGTGGTTAGGTGGTTACATAGGGGAAGTGATGAGAAAGAGTGGTTAAGGGGTTACATAGGGGGAAGTGATAAATTGTGGGTAGGGGGTGTTACATGGGAAGTGATGAAAGAGTGGTTAGGGTGTTACATAGGGGAAAGTGATGAAAAAGAGTGGTTAAGGGGTTACATAGGGGAAGTGATGAGAAAGAGTGGTTAAGGGGTTACATGGGGGAAAGTGATGAGAAAGAGTGGTTAGGGGGTTACATAGGGGAAGTGATGAAGAGTGGTTAGGTGATTTACATAAGGAGTAGTAGAAGAGTGGTTAGGGGACGCACATAGGGAAAGTGATGAGAAAGAGTGGTTAGGGGGTTACATAGAAGTGATGAGAAAAGAGTGGTTAAGGGGTTACATAGGGAAGTGATTAAGTTTGGGTAGGGTGTTACATAGGGGAAGTGATGAGAAAGAGTGGTTAGGGGGTTACATAGGGGAAGTGATGAGAAAGAATGGTTAGGGGGTTACATAGGGGAAGTGATGAAAAAGAGGAAGTGGTTAAGGGGTTACACAGGGGGAAGTGATAAAGTATGGGTAGGGTGTTACATAGGGGAAGTGATGAGAAAGAGTGGTTAGGGGGGTTACATAGGGGAAAGTGATGAGAAAGAGTGGTTAGGGGGTTGTTGCATAGGAAAGTGATGAAAAAGTGGTTAGGTGGTTACATAGGGGAAGTGATGAGAAAGAGTGGTTAAGGGGGTTACATAGGGGAAAGTGATGAGAAAAGGAAAGGATGAGAGTTACATGGGGGAAGTGATGAGAAAGAGTAGTTAGGGGAGTTACATAGGGAGAGTGATGAGAAAAGTGGTTAAGGAAGTTACATGGGGGAAGTGATCAGGAAAAGTGGATTGAGGGTTACATAGGGGAAGAGGCTGAGAAAAGTGATTGAGAGTTGCAGGAAAGTGATGAGAAAGAGTGGTTAGGGGGTTACATGGGGGAAAGTGATGAGAAAAAGAGTGGTTAGGAGACATAAGGAGATGATGAGAAAGAGTGGTTAGAAGTTCACCAGAGTAGAGAAAGAAGTGGTTAGGGGTTACATGGGGAAAGTGATGAGAAAAGGAAGTAGTTAGGGGGGTTACATAGAGGAAGTGATGAGAAAGAGTGGTTAAGGGGTTACATGAAGTGATGAGAAAAGAGTGGTGGGGGTTACACTTGAGGAAAGTGACAGAAAGAGTGAAAGAAGTTGCATAGGGGAAGTGTTGAAAGTGGGTAGGGGGTTACATAGGGAAGTGATGAGAAAGAGTGGTTAAAGGGCACATGAGAGAAGTGATGAGAAAGAGTGGTTGAGAGTTACATAGGGGAAAGTGATGAGAAAGAGTAGTTAGGGGGTTACATGAGGAAGTGATAAGTGGGTAGAGATTGTTACAAGAGGGAAGTGATGAAAAAGAGTAGTTGAGGTTACATGAGGAAAGTGATGAGAAAAGAGAGTGGGATTAAAGTTTGCCAGGGAAGTGATGAGAAAGAGTGGTTAGGTGGTTATAGGGGAAGTGATGAGAAAGAGTGGTTAGGGGGTTACATGAGAGAGTGATGAGAAAAAAGTGGTTAAGAGTTACATAGGGGAAGATGATGAGAAAGAGTGGTTAGGGGGTTACATAGGGGAAGTGATGAGAAAGAGTGGTTAGGGGGTTACATAGGGGGAAGTGATAAAGTGTGGGTAGGGTGTTACATAGGGGAAGTGATGAGAAAGAGTGGTTAGGGGGTTACATAGGGGAAAGTGATGAGAAAGAGTGGTTAGGGTGTTACATAGGGGAAAGTGATGAGAAAGAGTGGTTAGGGGGTTACATAGGGGAAAGTGATAAGAAAGAGTGGTTAGGGGGTTACGTAGGGGAAGTGATGAGAAAGAGTAGTTAAGGGGTTACATAGGGGGAAGTGATAAAGTGTGGGTAGGGTGTTACATAGGGGAAGTGATGAGAAAGAGTGGTTAGGGGGTTACATAGGGGAAAGTGATGAGAAAGAGTGGTTAGGGGGTTACATAGGGGAAGTGATGAGAAAGAGTGGTTAGGGGGTTACATAGGGGAAAGTGATGAGAAAGAGTGGTTAGGGGGTTACATAGGGGAAAGTGATGAGAAAGAGTGGTTAAGGGGTTACATAGGGGGAAGTGATAAAGTGTTGGTAGGGTGTTACATAGGGGAAGTGATGAGAAAGAGTGGTTAGGTGGTTACATAGGGGAAGTGATGAGAAAGTGCGGTTAGGGGGTTGTTTTCATTTCAACTTTCTCATTAATAACGGTATCGATTTTGTAGGCACGAGGGTGGGCTCGAAAGTTCATAGACTGAATATGAAGGAATGACGTTGGCGGTTTGAAATCTTACCTGTATTAATTTCAATTCTTTTTAATATTTGCATTGTTCTTTGCCAGCTAGAAGTATGGTTTGAAAAGTGCATAGGCAGTATATGAAGGAATGATTCCATAACAATTATTTTTATTAATGACACCATTGTTTCTTTTCCGGTACGAGTGTCGTTTAACACGTTCATAGCCTGACGATGCATTAAATTTTTTCACTGTGAAATGGTTATATCGAATCAAGAGCAGAGACTGCTCTCTCAAATAATTAACAGAGAGCAGTTTACTTTTGCAGGCGTTAAAAGTAACAAGCCATTATTTGCCTCAGTTAACAACAGACATCAACCGCCAATTTAGCCTAGGACATAATCTGATCAAATAAATGTCTTCGTATGTCTTATTCTAAAATTTTCTTTTTTTCTAAATTTAACTTTTTTTCCGTTTTCTTGTTTCTACATAAAGAAAAAAACTTCAAAACGTTCATCTGTCTTTCTGAGTCCTGATAATTTATCAGCCTTTCCCCTTGCTAAATTCTTATCGTACTTTTCTACCCTTGCTAACACATTTTCTTCCTGGAGTTATTATACCCTTAATTGGTGGTGCAATGATTAAATGTGAAATTACGTTTCGAATGGCTCCAACGGGGCCAAAATCTCGATAGATTGTTCTACAGGTCAGTTTATTGCAGTCTGATAATATTCAGGTGTGTATTAAAAGCTGAACGAAATAAGTTCACGTTGTCTTACAAAATATTCCACTTTGTAAAAGCACTGTCCATTCAGCCTAACAATATTTCATTATAGCCAAGATACACCGTGCAGGCTGGCCAAGAATCTTCAATCGTTAAACAGATTGAATCAATACGGTTATCATTACAGCCGGAAGTCAGATCATAAGGTAAATTGCGAAGAGGCATGCTATTAGTTAACACTGTGCCAGGTATAGAAGGCATCAAAGATGTGCGACGCGTTCAATATACGAATTCTGTCAAAGAGGAAATGGGAGCTATCCGAAAAGTTGAATGAAGGTGTCTGCATTTGAACTTGTGCTGTGTTTCAAATATTTACTACAGTGAAAAATCGACCAGAGACATAGATGTTTATCGGTTGATATGTCTATCTACTTAAGGAGGGATTTTTATCCGATATTGTTTCTTATTACGAGAAGCGTTATTTTTATTAGCTGCACGTGTTTTAGTTCCCATATAGCTGTTTGATTTTCGTACATAGTGTGATTAATAAACAACAGTCTAGAAGTCATACTTAGTTTGGGTTGTGTCTATGAGAGGAATTGCTTACGTGTCCATATTTTTTTAAAATCATTTCGCCCCAAGCAAGGCATTCCACTGCCACTATTGTGCATGGGGCTACATAGAGGAAGGTAAAGAGAAGGAGTGGTTAGACATAGGGAATGTCAGGAGGAAGGTGACAGATTAGTAAGGATACCGAGGATGAGGGATGGGCAGATGGGAAGAGTGTTTGATAGAATGGGAGCAGGCTAGTGTGTTAGGAGGTGTCTATTGACCTTACATTTATAAACTCCTGGAGATTGTAGCCGTCGGGGAAGCAATCGTGTGGAAGGGAATTCCACAGACGGGAAGTGCGAGGAAAGAAACTTTTGGAGTAGAAGTTGCGGTTGCATTTTATCGGTTTCACTGTAAAAGGGTGGGATCTAGTTGCCAATCTAGTATCTCGTGCAAATTCGTATTTAGGGGGCATCAGTGATCTAAGTTCATCGGAGCAGAAGCCGTGAAAGTATTTATAGAAGAGACACAGGGAAGCCACGTCGTGCCGGTGGGAGAGAGACTGCAGGCGGTCTGCCAAGTCGGTATCTATCACATTACAGACCCTCCTCTGAACCTTATCGAAAAGCCCGAGGAGAATAGCAGGGGCACCCGACCAGATATGGCAGCAGTATTCAATGCACGGGCGGATGGTAGATTTATAAAATTTATATATTTTTTGTTTTTGTTTTGTTTGTATCAGGAAAAACAGGTTCGATTTCTGTCGAAGGTATAATATTTTTTTTCAAAGGACTTCCTACTTCAGTGCATTTTTTAATTTTTTTTATTAATTTCATTGTTTAAAACTATCTTTATTAGTTTCTCTCTTTCTGCGAATTCAGTTCTATCATATATATATATATATATATATATATATATATATATATATATATATATATACAACTATTTGTTTGCACATTATTTTGGATCGATGCTCGTATTTAAGTAGATGTTCTGTTTGTAATCAAACAATGTATATATTTATTTCTACCGGCCTACTTCAATTCTCGTATCGATCAAAAATAATGTTCAAACAAATAATTTCAAATTGTCAGTTTTCTATAACCATTTCGTTAATCTTCGTTAATTTCCGTAATATATATATATATATATATAAAGTGAAAATAGGAGGTATGAGAAATGTTGTATGAAGGTGCCTCCATTTGAACTTGTACTGTGTTTCAAATATTTACTACAGGGAAAAATCGACCAGAGACATAGATGTTTATCGGTTGATATATCTATCTACTTAAGGAAGGATTTTTGTCCGACTTTGTTTCTTATTACGAAAAGCGTTATTTTTATTAGCTGCACGTGATTTAGTTCCTATATCGCTCTTTTGATTTTCGTACATAGTGAAATTAATAACTAATGGTCTAGAAGTCATACTTAATTTGGATTGTGTCTACGATAGGAATTGCTTACGTGTCCACATATTTTGTTTTTGTTTTGTTTGTATCAGGAAAACAGATTCAATTTCTGTCGAAGGTATAATTTTTCTTAGTTAGAACTTCTCAATTCGGTGCGTTTTTTATTTATTTTTGTATTAATTTCATTGTTTAAAACTATCTTTATTAGCTTTTTTCATTTTGTGAAGCCAGTTCTGTTATATATATATATATATATATATATATATATTAAACTCAATGAAGTGGATGCGCACTGCTGAAGAGTCCCAAATATAGTTTACTAAACGGCCGTCACGTGCTTTCTGCATTCTGAGGTCGAATAAAAAGCTCGATTAATTACTTAATAATTGTTCAAATCCTCCTACTACTTCTGTTCATATCTCTGTGCTTCAACCAGCTTAATATGCTATGGATTTAGCGGCTTGTGTTGGAGAAGTCGTGGCTCTGGGAGGCACTGTCCTACAGGTAAAGGAGCTTGGATGAGCTCCACCACGGAATTTGTGAACGGGCGACGCTTCATCTAGTTTAAGTCGTCACCAGGGCCCGTGGTACAGTTGATGTAACATCAGCTTAATAACCAAAATTGCCAGGGTTCGATTCCTGGTAAGTGGATGCGCACTGCTGAAGAGTTCCCAAATATCGGACAAAACGGCCGTCCAGTGCTTTCTGCATTCTGTTGAGGCCGAATAAAAAGCTCGATGAATTACTTAATAATATATATATTTAAGAAAATATCGTTATAAGTTTCAAATATGTAGATTCAACATATAAAGTCCACTTGCCTTTGGCTAGGATTTGTATTTTAACTCAAGCCCCAGGGGTCGTCCCCACAGGCTTGACCTCTTCCTCGGAAGAGTGGTCTGAGTTTATTGACCGATGCCTAAGGCGTTCCAAAAAGTTCCGAAGCGGTTTGAGAATTTTTCTACGGTACCACTGATAAACTTATGTAACACTGACCTTGTGTCACATCTGTTGCGTGGTGGGCGCTCCGGTATATATATATATATATATATATATATATATATATATAATCATCAGCAGAAATATCTGTTTCACCGTTTCACAGCTTATCACTACGGTTAGACATCCGATATGAATATGAAATATATATGTATATGAATATATATGAAGATATACATCAATTAATATATATATTAATATATATATATATATATATATATATATATATATATATATGTGTGTGTGTGTGTATATTTCAATTATCAAATTTTAAATTTTTGATAATTAACACACGACTAACACAGTTAACACAGTTTTGATAGTGATAATTAAATTTGATAATTTTTCAATTATCAAATTTAATTTCAAATATCAGTTTTCAAAGAAAACGGTCGAATTCCCTTCATTTTAATATCTCGTGACTTTGCACTACAAATGAAGAAATTTTAAAACTAAAATATTCTCTTAATCTTTTGAAATGATTTGTGAGCGTCTTTGTGGTTGCCAACACTGTTTGTTTATAGATACGTAATTATATATATATATATATATTTTCTAATTACTTAGTTTTTGGTCATTAGACCAGTGAGTTTGTTGACCGATGCCTAAGGCGTTCCAAAAAGTTCCGAGTCGGTTTGGGAATTTTTCCTACTATACTACTGATAAACTTATGTAACACTGACCTTGTGTCACATCTGTTGCGTGGTGGGCGCTCCGGTATATATATATATATATATATATATATATATATATATATATATTAAAAAGTGTTCAATAGAATTATATTGTAGAACTTTTGAATATTTTTCATATATAGATGAGTTATTACGCGACCCAGGTTTCTACAATGAGTGGTGTCTTCAGGCAATTTTTCAGTAACTGATTTTACCGTTTACAGTTTTTTTTTTAAGAACTTTCACTTAATGGTGTTTTTTTTCAACGCTCACGTGGCAGGGAATTTTTGCACGCAATTTTTTAAATGACAAGAAATTATAACGTTTTCATCCATGGTAATTTTTAAAATTGCGCGTTCAAAAATTCCCTGCCACGTGAGCGTTCAAAAAAAAAAAAACACCGTTAAGTGAGCGTTCTGAAAAAGAAAACGGTAAACGCCACTCATGAGAGAAGCAGTATTATATACTTATTTCGACCGGCCTAATTATTTACGATAAATTTTTGTTAGGAAAATGTGTGTCATTTGGCAGAATTCGAGCCTGCGACACCTATCCACATAGGGGAAGAGACTGTGTGATCGGATGCGTCTTAGACCTTTCGACCACGAATAACGATCACTCTAAATAAAGTCAAATTAATAAACAGAATATTTACTTAAATATGAGTATCGATCAAAAATAATTTTCCAACAAATCATTGCAAATTTTCGGTTGTTTATAACCAGTTTCATTAATATTCCTTAACTTCCGTAACATGTTTACATTTGTTGACATTACGATACATTTAAGAGGCGCATTATTCGACTTTAACTTTTTAAGTTAATCGGCGGCAGGCTTTCCTACGTTTCTTTACATCTTCAGCCATGAGATCTGTGGTAGACAACCAGCCGTGGATCGTGGCTCCCCAGTTGGGAATCCTTTTCCCTTAGTCTTTACATTTCGACTGCAATTTCAAAAACTCCCCCAACAACTACTTTTTTCGCTGAGTTTTCATTTTTATAGCCATCCCTAACTCTCTTGGGGGATTTATCCGACTCAAAGCTTTTGATAATGAGATTATTTACCACTCACACTATTTGTGGGGAGCCATGGCTCGACGAATGAAATATCAATAGCTTATTCATTGACTGTTGCTGAGGAAAAGTAAGATCTCTCTCAGGGATTTCATGTTGAAATGCTCATTCAACATTTTTGAATTTTGAAAATTTATTTTAATTTATATTGGCTCTGTAATTTTAATTACATTGAGCTCTTCTCCTGTATCATTTTTTAATATTAAAACTTTTAATATTAATTAGGATCAGGTTCTTGGGATTTACCTTCCTACATTTCCGTTTTGGATTTAAGTATTTTAACACACACACACACACACACACACACACACACACACACACACACACACACACACACACACATATATATATATATATATATATATGATCTGGCGCGTCTTAGACTTCTCGACCACGAATGACGACCAGTCTAAACGAAGTCAAATTAAGCCTATAACACAATTTTCGAATTCATCTTAATAACCAACTTTGCTCTGAAATGTATCGTAATGTTAACAAATGTAAACATGTTACGGAAATGAATGAAGATTAACAAAACTGGTTATAAACAACCGACAATTTGAATCGATACTCGTATTTAATTAGATGGCTGTAATATTAGGCGATTTTGGATAACGTTTTTTATTATGCTGGTTCTAAACTTTTGGATCTATGAGACATCTTTAGATGTTACAGGGACGTTAACATAAAGACATTCACCATGAAACCGGATTTTATCTTGTGTTGACATAAAACATTCCTATGCAAAGATAATAGTCACTGATTAGTAGACGCAGGTCGTAAATTTGTAATGCGGTTCTAGGAGGTCACACAGAGTGAGAGACCATATGTCTAAATACAATGTAATGTGTTGTGACCAGATTGAGATGTGTTTTTATTAAGTGTGGGTTACTTTGACTGAATGTAGACGGCCTGCAATGTAAACTAGTTGCATTATTGATCATTATTTTGTTATACTGTGAATGTAGGCCGGAATGTTGTTGTAGATGTCTTTTGATTGTCATACGCGAAATATTATCCGTGAGTATGAAAGGATTTTATTAAAAATAAGCAAGCATATTGTTTGCAATTTATTTAATCTAACATGTTTAAAAGAAAATTTGCTGCCTAAATACAAACAGACACACATACACACACATATTTAAATATATATATATATATATTTCTACTGTTAAATATAAGAGACAATAAATGTCTATTATGTTTAATCATGATCCGTTCTAAACATCTTATTTTGCCTTTAATTTCAGGTGAAAATACAGACAAAAGCTCTCCAACATTTGCATACTTTTTCATTATGTTGTTTCTAAACTTTTGGCTCACATGAGCCATCTTCAGAGAGGTTACATGGACGTTAACATAAAAACGTCCACCCACAAAGATGATTTTATCTTGTGTTGACGTTAAACTTTGCTAAGCAAAGATGACTTCAAAGTCTCTAATAACCCTACAACAACACAACTAAATCCTCTACAGAAAACCAATGCAGTGTATCAATTTACATGCCCGTTTAGAAATTGTATCTCTGGTACTAATAATAAAATCACTACATATATTGGTTTTACTACAACCACGTTCTCTCGTAGACTTACCTGTCACTTTTCTAATCGGAGTACAGTTAAACAACATTTCTTAGAAAAACATAGTTATGTAAGTAATATCAGACAGATTTTAGTCAACAATACAATACTCACTCATACACACAGTAAAAAAATACTTCATATATTGGAAGTCATCTACATTAAATCAAAACAAACCACACTAAATAGAATCACGTTTAATTCTGGTCATAACATATTACATTGCATTTATATATATGGTTCTGTTATCATTTCGAGCTCTCACGCGGGGTGACGTCATAAAACCGCATTGCAAATTTGTGAACAGCCTTTGCTATTTTTGGGAATTGTTATCGTTGCTTAGCAAAGTTTTATATCAACACAAGATAAAATCGTATTTGATGGTGGATGTTTTTATGTTAACGTCCTTGTAACCTCTCTGAAGATGGCTCATGTGAGCAGAAAGCTTAGGACCAACATAAAAAACTATCGAAATTTTGGAGAACTTTTGTCTTAATTTTCACATGAAATTAAAGCCAAAATACGATGTTTAGAATGGCTCATGTTTAAACATAATAGACATTCATTGTCTCTTAGTCTTATATTTAACAGTATATGTTTAGAAAATTATCTGCTTCCTCGAAGCACTAAATTATATATATATTACTAATCAAAAACCTAGTACATATATTGGTTTTACCACAACCACGCTCTCCCGTAGACTTACATGTCATCTTTCTGATCAGAGTACTATTAAACAACATTTCTCTGGAAAACATAAACATGTAGGTAATATCAGACATATTTTGGTCAACAATACGGTGATCCTTACTCATACACACAGTAAGAGGAACCTGCAGATATTGGAGGCCATGTATATCAAATCAAAACAACCAACACTCAATAAAATCAACTTTAAAACAGGAAATAACATATTACATTGCATTTTACTACACGCTTTTGTTGCCAAGCGGAGTTTTATGTCAACACAAAATAAAATCGTCGGTGATGGTGGATTTTATAATATTTCAGTTTAAACTACCTCTCTGAAGATGGCTCATGTGAGCCGAAAGCTTAGAAGAAAACCAATAAATAATTATCCAAATGTTGGAGAATTTTTGTCTTTATTTTCAACTGAAATTAAAGCAAAAATACGACGTTTAGAACGGCTCATGATTAAACATAATAGACATTCATTGTCTCTTATATTTAATAGTATATGTCTAGAAAATATATATATATATATATATATATATAACTTTTGTTATGATTATTTTGACAGATTCCACATGTAAATATTTCCCATTGAGCATTGTCTTATACCCGTGTTTAGTTTTGAATTGCATGTTTTGCGTCTTGCCTCTTGCTGACTAAAAGTTCCGTTTCGTTTCGTTTTCCATGTGTTTTTGTTTTTATATTGCCTATCTCTTCGGCTTATTTTTGTTTTTTCCTTCTTTCTTTTCTTGTATTGTATGAACCACGATATTTATCAATAAAATGACCTGTCCCTGCCGGGACTGTTTTATTTTTTATCTATTGTCCGTCATACAATGCGTCCAACTTTAGCAGGAATAACATTTGAGAATGACAACCGCCAACAGTCGCTCTTCGAAAGAAAATATGCATGAACGAAAGAAAACCCTAGAAGCTATTGGAAGACATATTCGGAAGATAAACGTTAGTGAGAAGGTGAATGAAAGTCGTATTTTTTTGTTTAACATCAATGCTTTTATTTCGGTTTCTTTGCTTCCATTATTTTGTTCTTGTTTTCTTTCCTGCTTTTTTTTCATTGTTTTTTTCGCATTGCCTTTTTTTTAGATTTATTTTCTTTTTTTTTTTTTTTTTTGTTTTTCTAAGGTTTCATTAGTTCCCCGTTTATTTATTTATCTTGAATGTGTTATTTTCAATTAATACTTTAGTTCTTTTTTTCTTAGATTTATTGAATTATATATTTATTTTCTGGTTAAACCTTTATTCTTTTCTTTTTCACTCCTTTCTATTCTAGTTTATCGCTTATATATATATATATATATATATATATATATATATATATATATATATATTATATTATATTTCAATCCTCCTTTTTTCCTTATCATTTTAGGTTTAATATTTTATTATTATTATTATTATTATTATTATTATTATTAT
The DNA here is from genome assembly GCA_037127315.1 of Ascarosepion bandense. Classification (NCBI taxonomy): domain Eukaryota; kingdom Metazoa; phylum Mollusca; class Cephalopoda; order Sepiida; family Sepiidae; genus Ascarosepion; species Ascarosepion bandense. The sequence goes on from JBBBDQ010001309.1 coordinate 3,057,384, forward strand.
TATTATTATTATTATTATTATGTCATTTTTCATCATATTTCGATTTCTGCTTTGGTCTCACTACCAACCAAGTCTGCGTGGAGACCTATGGCAGGTCGTGGCGTGTTGTTATGGCTCAATTTCATGTTTATTATTATTATTATTATTATTATTATTATTATTATTATATATATAATATGATTTTATATATTTTATATATATATATATATATATATTATACATATATTTCATTCTTCCTTACTTTCCCTCTCATTTTTGTATTTAATATATTATTATTAATTATTATTATATCTATATTAATATTTTATGTATTATATATATGTATATAATATATTTCATTCTTCATTATTTTCCTTATTTTTTATATTTAATATATTATTATTTTTATTATTATTATATGTATATTATTATGTAAATATATATATATATATATATACATATATAAATATTTTTTATATATATAATATTTCATTTTTCCTTCTTTTCTATATCTCTTTATATATTATTTCTATCATTATTATTATTAGTAGTAGTATTATTACTATATATTTATTATTATCTTATTCATATCATTATTTTATATATATCATTATTTTATATATATATATATATATATATATATATATATATATATATATATTGTCATCCGCAGACAGATCTGTTTCGCCCTATGAACAGCTCAGCAGTACGGTTAGACTCCCATTGCTTTTTTATCCAGGTTAGACTGCCATTGCTTTTTTACCCAGGATTGAAACCCGACCGAAATGGCGTCAGTCGGCGACTCTACCCCTGGGCTATGGACGGAGTTTAGGCAGACTCTAAGTAGGCCGACTTTTAGCACATATGATTATATGCGCTAAATATATATATATATATATATATATATATATATATATATATATATATTTCATTCTTACTTCGTTTCCTTATCTTTTTATAGTTAATATATTATTATTATAATATATATAATTATTATATCTATGCTATTATATATATATATATATTATATTTAATTCTTCATTTTTTACCTTATCTTTTATATTTAATATATTATTATTATATTATTTATAATTATTATATCTATGCTATATATATATATATATATATATATATATATATATATATATATATATGTATATATATATTATATTTAATTCTTCATTTTTACCTTATCTTTTATATTTAATATATTATTATTTTATTATTATTATTATTTCATATATGTTTTATATATTATATTTTATTCCTCCTGATTTTCTTGATTTTTGATATTAATATATTGTTGTTATTATCATTTTTATTATTATTTTATATATATAATTATTTTATATGTATTAATATTTTATACATTTTTTATAAATATATTTTATATATATTATATTTCACTCTTCATTCTTTTGATTATGTTTGATATTCAATATATTATTATTGTTATCACTATTCATCTTATTTTATTAATATTATTATATCTCATTATTTTTTATATTATATATATATATTTTATTCATATTATCTTTCAATTTTCATTTTTTCGTTATATTTTTTATATTTTCTATCTTTGCTTTTCTTTCTTTTTTCACTTTTTCTTCTTTTCTTTCATTGACTGTTTAACTTTTATTTCTTATTTTCTCATTTTTTATTAATTTCTCAATTGTTTCTTTTCTTGTTATGTTATTTCGTTTTTTCTTTCTTTTTTTCTTTCTTTTTTGATTTTTAATATCTGCATGGTCATCAGTAAAAATGGCAGCCCAAAGTGCCAAATACAGGTGGGTGGGGATTAAAAACCAGCAGGTACGAAAATTCACATATCTGGGAAGTGTTCTAACTGAAGACGGAAAGTGCGACACAGAGATCCAAAGGCGAATTAGCATGGCGAAGGACGCGTTCCAGAAGTTGAGTAAAGTATTAAGACACAGGAAACGTTCACTAGAAACAAAGAAGAGAGTACTGGATTGCTATGCGATGTCAGTTCCTCAATATGGCAATGAATGTTGGACAATATCAACCAAGATGAAGGGAAAACTTGAAGCAGTTTAAAATGTGGTTTTACAGAAGGATGCTGCGGATATCGTGGACCGAGCATATGAGCAATGACGAGGTTTTAAAAATGATGGAAAAGAAAAGGAAATTAATATTGAGTATCAGGAAGAGACAGCTAAAGTTCCCGGGACATGCAATGAGAAAGGACGGCTTAGAGAACCTGATACTAACAGGTCAGATGGAGGCAAAGAGAGACAGAGGAAAGCAGCGGATAACATATTAAAAAGGCCTGAGCAGGTGGATGACAGAACGAGGGCTGAGAGTTGTTACAGGAGAAAGCGTGCTAAGAGCCACCAGGGATAGGGAGACGTGGAGAGCCATGATCGCCTACGTCCTGAAGGGACAGGGCACATGGAAGAGGAAGAAGTTTTTATTTCGGTTTTCTCTTTCTCTTTCGCTTTTCATTTTTTTTTTACAATTTCTATTTCAATCTTTCTTTCTCTTTTCTCGTTTTCCTTCGTTTTTCATTCTTTTTTATTTACATTTACTATCTATCTCTTTTTTTTTTTTGCTTTCGTCTTTCATTCTTCATTTTTTTCTTACATTTACTATCTCTCATTTTCTTTCGTATTTTTCTTTTTTTTCCGTGCTTAATTTTCTCTTTTTCTTTTTTATATTTATCTTTTTTTTATTCATATTTTACTTTTGGTTCTGATTTTCTGTTAGTTTCTCTTTAAATTTACTTTTGTAACAAGCCTCGCCAGCTTGGCTCTATCCTGATCAATACGGTAACAGATATAACGACGCTCTCGGGTCGCTAGTCGTGATGGCCCCGTCACAGTAGCTGTTCTTCAAATCGTCTATTACAACGGTGTTCCTCCTTGCCCACGCTGTGAATTTTGATCCTAAGGAAGGCACGTTGAAATCCAGCTAGCCGTATCTTTACCACGTCGAACCAGACAGGACGCGCCTGCACACTTGGGTTAATGAAAAACGGCACGAAAAAAAAAAATTCAATGACGCCTGAATAAGTTGCGGAAAAGTGTTTATATACAAAAAAACAAAAAAAAAAACAAACAAAAAACAGCAAAAAGAAATAAAATATAACCGTCGTCGATATCTTATCCTTACAGCGGAGCGAAAATTTTCGTTTAAGAGTAATCTTTGTTCACTCCAATTGGAGATTTCAAGTTGTTTTAATTTTTGACGGTTCAAAAAGTTTTATCAGGACTTTTCACCGAAGCTTTACGGAAACAGCCGACGATGGGTCTTTGCGTATTTGTGTGACGACGGCGGTAAATTCGTCTTGTCTGCCTTTGCTCTGAATTTGAATTTAACTCTTTCTCGACTACACTTTCTCTTTTTTTTTGTTTTTCAAATTTGGCTTTCATTTTTTTCTCTCTTATTTCCTTTCTTTCTCATACTTATCCTTTCCCTTTTTCTATTTTTCCTTTCGTTTTTCATTTTTTCTTTCTTTCTTCTATTTCTACCTTTCTTTTTTATTTTCCCTTTTCCTTTTTCTTTCTTTCTTTCTTTCTTTCTTTCTTTCTTACACTGACTATCTTTCACATTCATTCGCTTTTTTCTTCATTTTTCTATTTTCAGTTTTCTTTCTTTCTTTCAATTACTAATTCCCTTTTTTTTTCGATTTTATTTTTTACACTAGCAGTACAGCCAGTCGTTGCTCGAGTGCAATGAAAGCTTTAAAACTAATCCATGGTCCTGGAGCTCAGATTTAGCCTAAAGAATATTTATGTGAAGTGTGGTGAGAATCGGATAAAAATTGTGGATTTGTATAAAGGACATACAGACAGTTAAACAGACACACACACAAACATCTTACCTTATTATATATATATGTATATATATATATATATATATATATATATATATATTATCGATTTTATGCACTATTGTAAGAACTGCAAATTTGAAACTTCTGAATATCGTTTCCTATGTCTTTGTCTATGAGTGTATCCAATTTGATTAAAATCAGCCCACTCCTTCTATAACCCGATTTTTTCGATTATCGATTTTCGATATTTATCGACACAAAACTTAGCTAAGAACACTCACAGACGCTTATAGTACAACTGTGTAAATGTTTCAAGAAAAATATAGTACAACTGTGTAAATGTTTCAAGAAAATCGGTTCAGCTGTTTCGGAGTCTATAGGTAATGGACACACACACACACACACACACACACACACACACACACACACACACACACACACAAAGTTCCATTCATAAATATGTTTATATTTGATACTTTTCATTTTTTCTTTCTCTTTTATTTTCGTTATTCATTTTTCTTTCTTTCTTACGCTTACTATTTCTTTTTTCTTTCTCTTTCATTCGCTATTAATTTTTTCTTTCTTGTTGTTATCTTTTTTTTTCTTTCTCACTTTCCTTATTTATTTTTCTATCCTTCTTAAATTTATGTCTTTTTTTGTTTCTCTTTCAATTTTGCTATTCATTTTTTCTTTCTTACTTTGGTTATCATTTTTTCTTTCTTTCCTACACTTATTATCTATCTTTCTTTCTCTCTTACGTTCCTTATTTATTTTTTCATTCTTTCTTAAATGTATTATCTCTTTTTTCTTTCTCTTTCACTTTCGTTATTAGTTTTTTTCTTTCTTTCTTAAATTTATTATATCTTCTTTCTCTTTCACTTTCGTGGTTCCTTTTTTCTTTCTTTCTTTCTTTCTATCTTTCTTTTTCTTTCTTTCTTTCTTTCTTTCTTTTTCTTTCTTTCTTTTTCTTTCTTACTTTTTCTTTCTTTCTTTTCCTTTCTTTCTTTCTTTCTTTCTCTCTCTTTCTTTCTCAATTTCTTATTTTCTTTCTTTCTTTATTTCTTTCTTTCTTTTTCTTTCTTTATTTCTTTCTTTCTTTTTCTTTCTTTATTTCTTTCTTTCTTTTTCTTTCTTTCTTTCTTTCTTTCTCTCTCTTTCTTTCTCTCTCTCTTTCTTTCTCAATTTCTTATTTTCTTGTAATACATTCGTGTCCGCTTTTTAATATATTTTTCTTTTAATCTTTCTCTATTTTATTTATATCTCCATTTATTTATTTATTTATTTATTTATTTATTTATTTATCTTTTCGTTTTTCTTTTTTTCTTTGTTTGTTTGTTTGTTTGTTTCTTTTTTTCTCTTATGAATTCCGGCTTTTCTTTCATTCGTTCCTTCCTTATATCTGTCTTGCTTTTTTCATTCTTTTATTTATTCTTTAATTTTCCTTTATAATTTCCGGTTTCTTTTTTCTTTCTTTTTTTTTCTTTTTCCATTTTTCTTTTTTTCTTTTAATTCTTTCTTTCATGTTTTCTTTACGATTTTCGGCTTTCTTCTCTTTTATTCTCGTCTTATATCTGTCTTGCTTTTTTCTTCTTTTATTTTTTCTTCAATTTTCCCCTTTTTCCTCTTTCTTTCTTTCTTTCTTTCTTTCTTTAATTTTATCTTTTTTTTTTCACTTTTATATTTCTTTTTCCCACCCATATTTTTCGGTTATACAATTTCTTAAATTCTGTGAATATTTGGAAGGAAATATTAGGTCATTTTTAGATGGGCAAGTAATATGACTCCCCGCGAAGTGGTTCAATCAATATTAAACACAATCCTTCCTGCCTGAACTGACCAACACGATATAAAAATATGACCCAAATAAAATGCTTCATAAATGTCATATTCTGAATATATGAAGCAGAATAAATGATTTTCTGTTTAAACAAATTGCGTCTGAGAAAGTAAAAATATGGGGGCAAGTAAAAAATGAATAATTTCCACAAAGTTTGAAATGAACTGACGGTTCATTTTAAGTTTGAAAATATATTAATTATTGGATGTATAGCTACCATTCCGTCTGAAGTTATTATGCAACTCTCATAAACCTCAGTAGGTCGAATTTGTCTGGAAAGATTTCTGTCAAATTTTAAATGATTAATTTAGACATCGAAACAAAGCTTTTATTAGATTTTGAAGTAGTTTCAACATGTTTTAATGGGAATTTACCTAGCAGGCCGACTCGCTTTGATATTTGGGAAAAGCAAGAATTGAAGAATGAATCTTAATTCAAATTTCCTGTGTTAAACTGTGAGGTATTTTCCGTTTGTTTTTTTTTTTTTTTTTTTTGTTTTTATATATATATCTATGTTTTTGTTCTCCCCCCCCCCTTTTTGGAGTTCATGCTTCATTTAGGAGGGAAAAAAAAAAAGTTTGAAATTTATATTTATTCTGTTATGCGAAGCTACTTTGGCCAAGTTATCAGCAGCCATTACAGCTCCATGCCACGTGTTGTTCTTTGAATGGGAATTTACCTAGCAGGCCGACTCGCTTTGATATTTGGGAAAAGCAAGAATTGAAGAATGAATCTTAATTCAAATTTCCTGTGTTAAACTGTGAGGTATTTTCCGTTTGTTTTTTTTTTTTTTTTTTTTTGTTTTTATATATATATCTATGTTTTTGTTCTCCCCCCCCCCTTTTTGGAGTTCATGCTTCATTTAGGAGGGAAAAAAAAAAGTTTGAAATTTATATTTATTCTGTTATGCGAAGCTACTTTGGCCAAGTTATCAGCAGCCATTACAGCTCCATGCCACGTGTTGTTCTTTGAATGGGAATTTACCTAGCAGGCCGACTCGCTTTGATATTTGGGAAAAGCAAGAATTGAAGAATGAATCTTAATTCAAATTTCCTGTGTTAAACTGTGAGGTATTTTCCGTTTGTTTTTTTTTTTTTTTTTTTTTGTCTTTATATATATATCTATGTTTTTGTTCCCCCCCCCCTTTTTGGAGTTCATGCTTCATTTAGGAGGGAAAAAAAAAAGTTTGAAATTTATATTTATTCTGTTATGCGAAGCTACTTTGGCCAAGTTATCAGCAGCCATTACAGCTCCATGCCACGTGTTGTTCTTTGAATGGGAATTTACCTAGCAGGCCGACTCGCTTTGATATTTGGGAAAAGCAAGAATTGAAGAATGAATCTTAATTCAAATTTCCTGTGTTAAACTGTGAGGTATTTTCCGTTTGTTTTTTTTTTTTTTTTTTTTTTTTTGTTTTTATATATATATCTATGTTTTTGTTCTCCCCCCCCTTTTTGGAGTTCATTTGGACTTTAACTAAGTTAAAACTTAGTTAAACTCCACTTTTGTAAGTTTGTGTTTTTTTTTTTTTTCAAAGGATTGTTCGTGTTCGTTTGTTTTTTTTTTTTTTTTTTTGTTTTTTTGTTTTTTTTTAATAGGAGTAGATAGGTCACACTATCGCCCGGTCTATACTCCTCCCACGTCTATTGAACTGGAGTAGAGGCTCGTTCCTTGTTTCCTGTTTAGGATGTGGTTTCCGGTTTTCACTTCTCTCTCTTCAGACCTTGGTACTGGTGCTTCCGTGAGTTTCCTGCGATCTGGCCGGTTGGTGGCAATGGCTCATCACTGTGAGGGTACCGGGTTGGCAGTTTCCTGGTTGCTGCTTCCGACTGGTAGTTAGGAGCCCTAACTCTTGCGTAGCGTCAAGAGCGGCTGCTCTGATCAACAGTTGTATAATATCGGGGTTCTTGTAGTGCCATGTCGCGCATGGATAGGTGTCCCTGCAAGCGCTTTCGGTGGGCAACCCCGAGGCCACACCTTGTTGCAGCCCTAGCCAGTCTCCCTCCCAGCTCAGATCGTGGGTAATGACCGCCTGTATCCTCTACCCTAGGTCCCTTTCTATAAACCAAAAACATGACAAGACAAAACAGAAATGACCCTAAACCAGCTAAATCCAAACCACCTAAGCCCATTAACCTCTCCTTCACTAATATCCGAGGCATTCGTACTAACTTTGCTAGTGTAGAAGCGTTCCTGCATGAAAAGTCCCCTGACATCCTCGCGCTCTGCGAAACTAACCTCAACTCAACTATTCCCTCCTCTGACCTCTTCATCCCTGGTTATCTTCCCCTTTTAAGGAAGGATTCTACTGTCCACATGCATGGGCTGGGTGTTTATGTCAGCGAACACCTCCCCATAACTAGGGTGACTTCACTCGAATCTACTGACCACCAATACATATGTCTCCGCTTGTCTCTCCTCAGTTCGGTTAGCTACCTATTCTTCCTTTACCGTTCTCCCTCCTCTCCTGACTGCTCCCTACTAGATAGCATTGCCGACGACATAGATAAGGCTATTACCTATCACCCATTTGCCCACATATTTGTATTTGGAGACCTCAATGCCCATCACTCTGAGTGGCTTGAAAACGCTGTTACTGATTCGGCGGGCACTCACGCCATGAACTTTGCTATTTCCCAATCCCTTACGCAAGTGGTGGGCTTCCCCACTCGCTTCCCAAGCACACCCTCGGGTCATTCCTCACTGCTAGATATATGTTTCACCTCTGCGCCCGACGCCTGTCAAGTCTCGCAGCTTTGCCCTCTCGGCAACTCCGACCACGCTGTAGTCTCCCTCAGTATTTCTTTCCAATCTCACTCCCCCCAGGATCCCCCTACTCATAGAACCTCCTACCTCTACCAAAAAGCTGACTGGGAAGCCTTTCGCGATTTCCTCTGCGACGTCCCTTGGGGAAAAGTGTTTGACCTATCAGTTGATGACTGTGCCTCTGAGGTCTCGTCATGGGTGAAAGCTGGCATTGATGCCTTCATACCCACCAGGAAGTATTGCTTAAAACCTCATTCCCCTCCGTGGTTCTCTCCAGCCTGCTCAGCCGCCATTGCCCACAGGAACCATTACTTCCATCTATTCCAGAGACAGCCAACTGATCACAATAGGCGCCTGTTCACATCCGCTCGCAGTGAGTGCAAGAGAACTCTAAATGACGCCAAACAGTTGTTTGCGGAGAGAATGCGACAGCACATAGCTGACCGCAAGTTCGGCTCCAAGGACTATTGGAGGATTTGTAAACGAGTGCTCAACAATAGGAAATCCTCAATACCTCCTTTAATCCATGGATTTGACGTTCTCACGTCATCTGCTGAGAAAGCTGAGTGCTTTGCCCGCAGATTCTCATCCAACTCCACACTCGACTCGTCCGGAGTGCACCCACCCGACTTCCCTATTAGAACTGAGGCCAAACTGCATGACGTGTATATTACCCCGACAATAGTATCCAGAGTAATTTCAAAACTCGACCCCCATAAGGCGTGTGGAGACGATGGAATCCCGGTGATAGTCCTTAAGAGGTGTGCCCCTGAACTTTCCCCTGTCCTCTCTAAACTGTTTAACTACTGCCTTTCTGCTTCCTGCTTTCCTGCATGCTGGAAATTCTCCTCAGTCGTTCCTGTCTTTAAGAATTGTGGTGAACCCTCGGACCCATCCAACTATCGCCCTATCAGTCTCCTACCAATATTCGGGAAAGTGTTCGAGGCTATAATAAATGCTGAAATAGTTCATCATCTCACCGCCCACAAGCTGTTCTCCGACAGGCAATATGGATTCCGATTTGACAGGTCCACAGCCGACCTGCTAACTACTGTAACGGAGTACATGCTACAGGCCCTTGATGAGTCTGACGAGGCTCGCGCGGTTGCTCTGGATATCTCCAAGGCTTTCGACAGGGTTTGGCACCCTGGCCTCCTATGCAAACTACGCGGTTATGGTATTACCGGTCGCCTGCTTGACCTAATCCAATCTTTCTTAAATAACCGCAAAATGAAGGTCGTTCTGAATGGGCGTGCCTCTTCGTCCTACAGCACGAATGCTGGTGTCCCACAAGGCTCTATCCTGGGCCCAACGCTCTTCCTTATTTTCATCAACGACCTCCCAGATGAGATCAGGTCCCAAGTAGGCATCTACGCAGATGACACTACAATATACTCCCGCTCCAGTAAGAAACCTGTCGTGGCGGACAGACATAATCTCGCTGCTGACCTTGAGCGGGATCTACACTCTGTGGTGAACTGGGGCAAGAAGTGGCTTGTCAACTTTAATTCCTCTAAGACCAAGCTGTTGTCTGTCAACCATTACAGGCAACCTCTTCTGCCTCCCATAAGCATGGACCAGATGATTCTCCCGGAGAGTAATACACTACGCCTCCTCGGACTTACCCTGTCCTCAGACCTCAAATGGAAGCACTATATTGAATCCATAGCAAAATCTACTGCTAAGAAGATTGGGTCACTATGTCGATCCAGGATGTTTTTTCCACCTGAATCCATCCTGCATATATACAAGTCAACCATCCGTCCGTGCATGGAGTACTGCTGCCATTTATGGTCAGGTGCCCCTGCCGTTCTCCTCAGTGTTCTTGACAAGCTCCAAAGGAGAGTCTGTAATGTGATAGGTACTGATCTGGCGACTCGTCTGCAGCCACTTTCCCATCGTCGAAATGTGGCCTCCCTCTGTCTCTTCTATAAATACTTTCATGGCTTCTGCTCGGATGAGCTTAAGTCACTGATGCCTCCTCAACAGGTGTTTACCCGTTCAACCAGACTGGCAACTGGGTCCCACCCATTCACAGTCAGGTTAGCCAAACGCAGACGACAATTCTACTCCTGCAGCTTCCTCTCTCGCACTTCCCGCCTGTGGAACTCACTCCCGTATTCTTGCTTTCCTGACGGCTACGACCTCCAGAAATTTAAAAGCAAAGTTAATACTCACCTACTAACCACTGGCCTCTAGCTCTCTCTCCCCTCCCCTGTATAACCTTCCCTTTCTCTCCGCCCATGTACCTGTCATTGCACCTGCTTTCTCAGTTTTCTATTGTTCCTTTCTAACTAGCTAGTACTCCTCACTCTTTTCTAATTAATCTTTCTACATTTATGTAACCCCCTGCACATCAGTGGCGTTTCTGCCTTGCTCGGGGTGAAATGATTAAAAAAAAAAAAAAAAAAAAAAAAAAAAACGCCGTTGTATATATATATATATATATATATATATAACATAGTGATGATCCACGTATACTGTCTTAATATGTATAGGAAAGTATATTAAAAAGTTTTGAGTTTAAAAGTGTCTTTTCTTCACAGTATTTGTTTATTCCTATTATATATATATATATATATATATTTAGTATATCGAGGCAGCAAGTAATTTTCTAGACATATGCTATTAAATATATATACAATGAATGTCTATTATGTTTAATCATGAGCCGTTCTAAACGTCGTATTTTTGCTTTAATTTCAGTTGAAAATAAAGACAAAAATTCTCCAACATTTGGATAATTATTTATTGGTTTTCTTCTAAGCTTTCGGCTCACATGAGCCATCTTCAGAGAGGTAGTTTAAACTGAAATATTATAAAATCCACCATCACCGACGATTTTATTTTGTGTTGACATAAAACTCCGCTTGTCAACGGCAATAGTTACCAAAAATAATAAACGCAGTTCTTGTGTTTGCGATGCGGTTTTATGACGTCACACCGCGGGATAGCGCGAAATGACAACAAAACCATGTAGTCAAATGCAATGTAATATGTTATTTCCTGTTTTAAAGTTGATTTTATTGAGTGTTGGTTGTTTTGATTTGATGTACATGGCCTCCAATATCTGCAGGTTCCTCTTACTGTGTGTATGAGTAAGGATCACCGTATTGTTGACCAAAATCTGTCTGATATTATCTACATGTTTATGTTTTTCAGAGAAATATGAAGAAAAAAGCAAGACAAGAAGAAAAAAGCAATACAAATATAAAGCGAGAACGAAAGAAAAGCGAACCGGAATTGATAAAGGAAAAGAAGAAAGATTAAAAAAAAATAAAGGAAAGAATAAAAACAAAAAGAAAAAAAGAAAGAAGAAAGCATAAAGGAAAATTATAGAAAAAATAAAAGAAGAAAAAAACACAAGACAGATATAAAACGAGAATGAAAGAGAGGAATTCCCAAAATCGTAAAGAAAACATGAAAGAAAGAATTAAAAGAAAAAAAGAAAAATGGAAAAAGAAAGAAAAAGAGAAAGAAAGAAGAAAGAAAAAATAAAGAAAGAATGAAACTGGAAAGTATAAAGAAAAATTAAACAATAAACAAAAGAAGAAAAAAGCAAGACAGATATAAAGAGAGAACGAATGCAAGAAAAGTCGGAATTCATAAAAAAAAGAATAAAATGAAAAAAAATATTTACATAGCCATCCGCAAACAGATCTGTTGCGCAGGTCATCAGTAGGATAGACATCCGATTACTTCTTACCCAGGATTGAAACCCGACCGAATTGGCGTCAGTCGGCAATTCTACCTCTGTGCTATGGGTGCTTGATAGACAGGGGCAGACTTTTAGCCTGTGATATACCATGTATTCGTACGCTAGTAGTGAGAGTGTTCTAATTAATTTCTGAATGAACAATGCGTAGATAGTAGATCCTGTTACCGTTGATGTATACATTTATATATATATATATATCCTTGTCTTCAAGAAAAAATTGAAATCATTAAATGCATGAATAGCAACAGACTTTTAAACTAGAGGCATGAAACCACAGTAAATTGCAAACAACATTAAAGAACTAACCTTACAATCATGCTAAAAATTCTACAAAAGCCAAATCTAGGACCCCTTAGAGACGACAAACCTTTATAATATTAACAACACCTTTACATCAAATTTTACCTATTCCACACCACAAACTGTGATGGAATTTAAAGTTTTATAGAAAAAAGTGATTTCCTAAATTGAAGATTAAAATTAAAATTAAGGTTAAATATACAAAATTAGATTAATTATAAAAACTGAGTTTAAATATAAAAAAATACAGAAATATTGTATACTTGCACAAATAAACATTAAATATAGGTCCAATCTTATTCCTCCCTACCCTTACATTTTTCTTACTCTGCCCTTTTACTAAACCCGAAGAAAAAATCAAGCCACTACGCCTTAAAAACCTATACAATATCCTAATGTTAAATGGTTCTACAGAAGGATGCTGCGAATATCATGGATCGAGCATGTGAGCAATGATGAGGTCTTAGAAATGATGGAAACGAAAAAGAAATTAATACTGAGCATCAGGAAGAGACAGATGAAGTTTCTGAGACATGAGGAAGGAGAGCTTGGAGAACCTGATACTAACAGGCCCGATAGAGGGAAAAAGAGACAGAGGAAAGCAGAGGATAACATATTTGAAGGGCCTGATCAAGTGGATGACGGAATGAGGGTTGCGTGATAGTACAGGAGAATGTGTGCTCAGAGCCAACATAAATAGGGAGACGTGGAAGGCCATGATCGCCTACGTCCTGATAGGACAGGGCACATAGAGGAAGAAGACAGACAGTATTGAAGTAAAGCGAAAAGAAAATACGAAACATTTAATGTACGAAATGTATGGTCGTTAGACAAAGGAACAGCGTAACATTCAAAAATTAAAAATCTATACAATATCCTAATGTTAAATTTGTCTATAAAATTCCCGACAAGCTCATTAATCAACTGTATCACCCAAAACTCCCTCTTTTGAAAATTCCAACGGACAATTTACAAGAATTATCTCCTTGTCACTAACCCCCCCCCCCCCCCCCGCCCCCCCATCTACATCCCAAACACAACTTGCCAAATATAAGAAAAGAAACTTTCAATTGCTTTACACACCACCTAGTGAGACATTGTCATTTCAATGTCGAAACAAAATGTACACTTTGTAGTGGATAAAAATGTGTACATGTTCTAAACTATATTTTATAATAAATAAATTTATATATATATCCCTTATGTCACGCTGATAGAGAGAGAGAGAGAATAGCGAGGTAGACTCAACTCTTATGCCTTAACCACAAGCATCTGAAGTCAGTACAACATTTGGATCATAGTGCACTAATGCTAAGTCTGACGTGAGTATTTTTTATTTCATCAAATGCATTTTGACACTTATCAGTACAGTTCAAATTTATGTTTTTTTAAGTATAAATTTCAGAGGAATTCTTCAATTCTGCATATTAGTTACATAAATTTGATAGCAGTTTTTTAGTCCCAGGAATGCTTGATAGTTGGTAACGTTTGTTAAATGAGGTGGGAGCATATTCTCAGTTGTACGAGCCCCCGACTGTCGACTGATATGGTTGACGCCAATTTGTGTAAATTATTTGGCCAATGTATTTGATTATAACACGGATGTGCGTTGTGGTCCAGTGGATATCGGCTCGGAACGAGAAACCGGGGAGCCGAGTTCGAATTCCAGTTGAATCCATTGTATTCACTTACGCGCAAATACCCTTGGGAAAGGTATTAATCCGTCTCTTCCTTCCAGTTATGGGTTAAATAGCAGGACAGACTGGGTTCGGCAACCAGTCTACCGCAGAAAGCAATGGCAACCTACTGCGGGATAACCTTCTGCCCAGTCAGTCATGTCTCTTTCGAGACATGATCGCCCAAGCGTGTATCACGTATAGCACTTAACTGACTGACTTGATATTCGCAAAGATATTCGCATTTTCTCTCTGAAGCTGTAATTGTGTTCTTTCAAAAACTGTTTCCATGTGCCAGATATTTCGTTCCTTCGATTCCCTTTTAATTAATATATCACCCACTGCAAAATCTGCACGCATGGTATCCATAGATTGTTAAAATATAACCGGGGCTACCTTTATGCCAAAAGAAAGAGGGTTTAACTTATAAAATATCTTTCTAAGCAGTTGTTTAACTCTGTAGATCATCCACATAAGCATGAATTTTATTATTGCTTTTGCATACATCGCAAGGGATGCCAATTTTAAATTGTTAATCTTATTAATTACTGATGTTTCTTAATTCTGTCTAATTCTTTGTTGACTTGATCTGATGTTACGAATTGTATACTCGGTTTCGGATCAAATAATGACGTCGAAATATTTTTCATAACAAAATTCGCTTTGAATTTAAAACACCAGCCGAATTCATTCAACAAAATGACTTTTTTATATTTTCAGGTATCCTTTGATTATATTTCCATATAATGCTCTCCCACTTCTATGCCTATGCTATTTCAATCAAAAGGTACAATTCTATGACCAAAGGGTATTTTTTACTTACAAGTATATATATATATATATATATATAACTGCACAAAAGTATTAGAACAAGAACTATTTTATCTTTTATGAGGCATCAAAATACAGTTTAAAATCACCCCTGTTCTAACACTTTTGCACGCTACCAGGGTGATATTTAAAACAGGGGTGATATTCCTAAAAAACTCACTGAAATTCAAATACAGGTTGCAAAGCCAAGTAAACTGCTCATAAATATTGATCATTTAAAACGAGGTATAAAAGAAATTATATTTAATTTTTCCAATTTTCTATTAAACAAGTTATTTTGAAACTACTCATTATTCTATTATCCTTGGATATGAGTGACTTTTTTTCTTATTCCCCCCTCTGGAATTGATAAATCTAATGTTACTTCAGAAGCCACACTTTGTGAACAAATACAAGCTGCCTGGCAGGAGATACCATTAGATAAATTGAAGAAGCTTGTGATGTCAATGCCTGATAGAATGAAGGCTGTGATCAAAGCTTGATTAAATATTAAATTTATTTTTAACAATTATTTTTTTGTTAAAGCATTTGTTGAGTAAATCAAATAAAATTACTATAATTAAATTGTTCTTTTTCTGTCAATATGACTCAAAAAGGTAAAATAGTTCACATATATATAAACTTATTTATAAATGGAACTTTGTCTGTGTCTGTGTATGTGTCTGTGTGTATGTGTGTGTGTCCTTAACATATAGATTCCGAAACGCCTGAGCCGATTTTCTTGAAAATTTACTCATTTGTACTATAAGCGTCTGTAAGTGTTCTTAGCTAGGTTTTCTGTCGAGGTACCCTTGATAAATATCGAAAATCGATAATCGAAAAAATCGTGTTAAAGAAGGAATGGTCCGATTTTAATCAAATTTGATACACTCATAGACAAAGACATTAGAAACGATATTCAGAAGTTTCAAGGTTACAGTTCTTACAATAGTGCAGGAGATCGATTATATACATACATACATACATACATATATATATATATATATATATATATATATATATATATAAAAGGTAAGATGTTTGTGTGTGTGGCTGTTTATCTGTCTGTATGTCTGTATTTTTTTCAGCCCTTTAATTTTAGTTTTTGCTTCGGGTTTGGCTCTAAATAGGTATAATTGCAGCTCTTAGTCTCAGCTATGATACCATTTTGATATCGATACCAGGAAATGAAAATTTGACTTACATCCATTCATTTTTCTTTCAGTCTATGGTTTCGCTTTAACTGGAAACAACTATTGCTTTTTAGTCTTTCGTGCTAACGTCCAAAGAGTCTGGGCTCTAGGACCATAGATTAGTTTTAAAGCTTTCATTACACCCGAGCAATGACGGGATATACTGCTAGTAGATATATATATATATATATATATATATATATATATATATATATATAGTAAATTTGCGTGGATCTCCATAACCTGTGGTCATGAATGTAGTTTCGATTTAAAACGTTTAGGAACCTCGCTCTATACTATTTCAGATAGTCAACGGAGGTTTTATTTATTTACGACCATCTTCATTTTTTTGCCTGTGTTTCTAAATACGATCATGTTTCGAAAAATATTTCCATCGTTTAATTTCGCAAAACTTTCTCTGGACATAGTAAACAGTAGTTATGTGGTTCTATATAATTGGTTAATCCTGTCGAAAATTGACACAGAAAGAAATGTTTTGATTTTTCTTTGGATGCAACTCTGGTGCTGTCAATTTTTAACCGTTTATCGTTTTTAACACCCATTTTTTTCCTGTCTGTCCAACGCTTTTCGGATTTGATCCAGTGTTTAAATGCTACACTCCGTTTCGATTTAAATACTGCCGTCGAACATTTTTTTTTCATATGAAATTTTGCTTTCATTTTGAAACACCGCCCCAATTCATTCGGTACAACATCCGGAAATCACTTTTCAGTTGTTCGTTTAAAGTTTTGCTCTTTTTTTAAAAGTCAGTCATTTGTCTATTTACATTTTTTAATAAAAGCTTATAGACAAATCTCAAAGCTGAAATAGTTCCATCCAGTCAGTACCGATTAAATTCATAGTATTTTTAACACACAAGCGTTGGCTTTTGCAAAATTATTACAGGATTAGACATTACATATCATTTCGCCATTGAATATAATACTCACGACATTAGAATTCCTATTTTGTGTAATAATTGCGATTTGCTTCGCACTAGTTATTGAAATATCACTAACAGTGTAACATTTTCACACCCACGCCATTTATTTACACATTCAGAACTTTTGTTTCCAGTGATTATTTTTTTCTGTCGAAATACTGCGTACAGCTTTTTACTCTGCGAGATTTAACCATGCGTGTAGCATTTTGAATTTCTAAAGGGACAATCTTTTCCAGGATGCCACATTCCACATCTGGAATATGAAATTATTCTCCTTCTTGCAAATTTTTCTTTTGTTTGGATGTATTCATATCCTATTTTTTTACAAAATTTATTAATAGCTACAAAAGAGAGGAAATTGTGGAGAGCCATAATCGCTAAGGCCCTAATGGGACACGGAACATAGAAGAAGAATGAACTTTACTAAATGGATGGCGGACAAGGTAAACAATTTTTTAAGAGCTGCAAAAGAGGAAATTGTGGAGAGCCATGATCGCCAATGTTCTCGTGGGACACGGTGCATAGAAGAAGAAGAATGAACTTGAGTAAATGGATGGCGGATCAAGGTTTAGGAGAGATAACAAAAAGGCAAAATTTATTTAAAGCTACAAAAGAGAAGAAATTGTGGAGAGCCATGATCGCTAATGTCCTAATGGGACACGGAACATAGAAGAAGAATGAACTTGAGTAAATGAATGGCGGATCAAATTAAGGAGAGAGAACGAAAAGACAACATTTATTAAAAGTTACAAAGGTGAAGAAGTTGTGGAGAACCATGATCGCTAATGTCTTAAATGGATGGCGGACAAGGTTAAAAAGATATAAGAAAAAGACAAAATTTATTAACTGCTACAAAAAAGAAATTGTGGAGAGCCATGATCACCAATGTTCTCATTGGACACGGTACGTAGAAGAAGAAGAATTAACTTGAGTAAATGAATGGCGGATCAAGGAGAGATAACAAAAAGGCAAAATTTATTTAAAGCTACAAAAGAGAAGAAATTGTGGAGAGCCATGATCGCTAATGTCCTAATGGGACACGAAACATAGAAGAAGAATGAACTTGAGTAAATGAATGGCGGATCAAATTAAGGAGAGAGAACGAAAAGACAAAATTTATTAAAAGTTGCAAAAGAGAAGAAGTTGTGGAGAGCCATGATCGCTAATGTTCTAATGGTACACGGAACATAGAAGAAGAAGAATGAACTTTAGTAAATTGATGGGGGACAAGGTTAAAAAGAGATACCAAAAAACAAAATTTATTAATAGTTACAAAG
Organism: Ascarosepion bandense; assembly: GCA_037127315.1. Taxonomy (NCBI): domain Eukaryota; kingdom Metazoa; phylum Mollusca; class Cephalopoda; order Sepiida; family Sepiidae; genus Ascarosepion; species Ascarosepion bandense. The sequence goes on from JBBBDQ010001309.1 coordinate 3,075,679, forward strand.
AGAGGAAATTGTGGAGAGCCATGATTGCTAAGGTCCTCATGGGATAGAAGTATAAACTTGAGTAAATGAATGGGGGAAAAATTTTAAATGAGATAACAAAATGACAAAATTTGTTAAGAGCGATAAAAGAGAGGAAATTGTGGAGTGCCATCATCGCTAGCGTCCTCATTGTTCATTTTACATAGAAAAAGAAGAATGAATTTGAGTAAACTGGTGGCGGTCAAGGTTAAAAAGTGATAACAAAAATACAAAATTTATTATTCAAATATATATATTTTTTTAATCATCTCACCCCAAGCAAGGCATTCCACTGCCACTATTGCGCATGGGGCTACATAGGGGAAGGTAAAGAGAAGGAGTGGTTAGACATAGGGAATGTCAGGAGGAAGGTGACAGATGAGTAAGGATAGCGAGGATGAGGGTTGGGCAGATGGGAAGAGTGTTTGATAGAATGGGAGCAGGTTAGTGTGTTAGGAGGTGTCTATTGACCTTACATTTAAACTCCTGGAGATTGTAGCCGTCGGGGAAGCAATCGTTTGGAAGGGAATTCCACAGTCGGGAAGTGCGAGGAAAGAAACTGTTGGAGTAGAAGCTGCGGTTGCATTTTATTGGTTTCACTGTAAAAGGGTGGGATCTAGTTGCTAATCTAGTATCTCGTGCAAATTCGTATTTAGGGGGCACAAGTGATCTAAGTTCATCGGAGCAGAAGCCGTGAAAGTATTTATAGAAGAGACACAGAGAAGCCACGTCGTGCCTGTGGGAGAGAGACTGCAGGCGGTCTGCCAAGTCGGTATCTATCACATTACAGACCCTCCTCTGAACCTTATCGAGAAGCCCGAGGAGAATAGCAGGGGCACCCGACCAGATATGGCAGCAGTATTCAATGCGCGGGCGGATGGTAGATTTATATACGTGCATGATAGATTTAGACAGAAAAAACTTCCAGGCCCTACACAGAGAACCGACTTTCATAGCAGCGGATTTAGCAATGGATTCGATATAGTCATTCCATTTGAGGTCCGCTGAAAGTGTGAGACCAAGGAGGCGTAGTGTTTTACTCTCTGGGAGGCAAGCCTGGTCCATGCTAATAGGAGGTAGGTGAGATTGTCGATGATGGTTAATTGAGAGTAACTTCGTTTTAGAAGCATTAAAATTTACTAGCCATTTCTTACCCCAGTCCAATATGAATTGGAGGTCTTTTTCAATCTCGGCTGCGAGGTTAGCTTTGACGCCTACACCAGATGCAGATGACACAGAGTTGATAACAGACAGATGATACAGTGCTGATAGCAGACACGGAAAGGAAAGTAAAAAAGCCCGTACAGAATGTAACTGAAGAGAGTAACAAGAAAAGACTAGAGATAAATTGCAAGAAAACAGAAAAAAAGGGAGCCCAAAATGCCAAATACAGGTGTGGAATATTAAAATCAATCATCAAGGTTAAGGATACTAAAATCAACAGGTGGGGATACTAAAATCAACTATCAAGGTTACGGAGAGATAACAAAAAGACAAAATTTATTAAGAGCTACAAAAGAGTGGAAATTGTGGAGAGCCATGATCGGAAAGTTTTCTGGGAAGTGTTCCGGCAGTGGACGGAAAATGCAACACAGAGATCCGAAGGCGAATTGGCATGGCAAAGGACGCGTTCCAGAAGCTGAGTAGAGTATTAAGAGACAGGAAAATTTTGCCACAAACAAAGAAGAGAGTACTGGATTGCTCTGTGATATCGATTTTACAATATGGCAATGAATGCTGGAAAATACCATCAAAGATGAAGGAAAAACTCAAAGCAACTGAAATGTGGTTCTACAGAAGGATGCTGCGAATATCATGGATCGAGCATGTGAGCAATGATGAGGTCTTAGAAATGATGGAAACGAAAAAGAAATTAATACTGAGAATCAGGAAGAGACAGATGAAGTTTCTGAGACATGAGGAAGGAGAGCTTGGAGAACCTGATACTAACAGGCCCGATAGAGGGAAAAAGAGACAGAGGAAAGTAGAGGATAACATATTTGAAGGGCCTGATCAAGTGGATGACGGAATGAGGGTTGCGTGATAGTACAGGAGAATGTGTGCTCAGAGCCAACATAAATAGGGAGACGTGGAAGGCCATGATCGCCTACGTCCTGATAGGACAGGGCACATAGAGGAAGAAGACAGACAGTATTGAAGTAAAGCGAAAAGAAAATACGAAACATTTAATGTACGAAATGTATGGTCGTTAGACAAAGGAACAGCGTAACATTCAAATTACAAATGAAGTTAAAATCAAACAAAAACCAAAATTGAAATATTTCGGATTTTTTTGCTATCTGGTAATCATCTGAGCCTTCTCCCTCCTCCTCTGATAATTATTTTATTTTTTCAAACTGCAGTATGATATAAATCAAATAATGCCCACATTTGTGGATATGGGATTGCTAATCACTTGTGAATGAAAATTTTATAAATGATTTTTTATTTTTCATTAGTTTGGACTAGCATTCTTTCTTTCTTTCTTTTTTTTTTCCAGAATGTTTTTGGATACTATTTTGTTGATTTTTTTTCATAATCTTATTCAAAAAAAATATTTCTGTGATTGTGAGAAACTCTGTATAAGAAACAGAGAATAGAATGCCATGAAAACTTAGTTCCAATCATATACACCAGATTGGTCACACCTAGAACTCATTTGATTTCCAAACAAAAAAATCTTAGTTCTACAGGCTAGAAAGACTCAATTTTGTAAACTATAAAATTGAGGCTTGCGTTTTTTCATTTTTATTTTTATTTAACAAAAAAATGGGGATATTCGTTTCAATTATTTCACAAATGCTAATTATTCTTAAAAAGAACTGTTTTTCTCTTTTATATTTTAATCTTTTCATTTGTATTGTGAGAAGAACCGAAATTATATATTTGATTTGAATTGTGGATTTCGTTTTTTCTTTTTTTTGTGAATTGTGAAAGACCTTCATGACTACATTCTAAAAAGAATTCTGGAAATGACTAAATGGTTGCTTTGATTTACTGAGCCAGGAAAAAAAAACAATTTGTGGTTTTAAAAAATATTAGTGAACTTGTAAGTATTTAGGGCTGTAATCCAGAAGGAAATTGATAAGGAAAATAAGTCATCTCTTGACAGGAAGCGACCTAATGGTTTTACTCTTGACAATGCGGTATAAATCCAACAATGACGAAATTGTTAGTAAAAAAAATAAGGGATTTTTGGCTATGACAAAACCAGGAATGCTGTCAAACATAGCAAGAATGAAAACAACACAAGATAGAAGCCTTCAGGATTGATTATGGCAAAGAAAGTAAGAAATTTTTGTGAAATTCTGGTGTAATGGTGTTTTTGTTATATTAAAATCTAAAAAATAAAAATTGAAGGGACCAATTATTTTTTTTAAATACCAAAATAAAAAGTCAATATTTTTATGTATAAAATTATTCTCCTTTGCATTTCTGAATTTTGTTTTAATTAAAATTATAAATTATAAAATATGAAATCTTTAATATCTTTTACTAAAAAAAAAAAAAACAAAGACAAGTTTGAAATCGCAATTCAATAATCGGTCCGAATTTCTGGGATGAGAAATAATTATTTACATTCGGATTAATGTTCTTATCACGATGTTTCAGCCATTGTGCTCTTTGCTCTTCATCAGGTACCTGTTAATCCAAATGTCAGGAAATTTCAAACTTTATTTAATCTTTATGAACAGATAGTTCTCATTCTTTTGTCCATGTCTAAGGATATCTTTTCTTTTTTCTTTCTTTTTTTTATTAGTCCCACTCGGTTATTACTTGTCTTGTTTTCGCTGAGTCTAAGTTTGTACTAACCAGCCTGGGGATTGAACTTACAATTATTATATTACTAAGTTCATGAACCAAGAACTTTGAATCTTAACCCTTTAGCATCCACCATGCCCGAGACTGCCCTGTAAATATCAGCTCTCAATGTTCAACATGGTATAATTCACCCCATGTATACTCTGCCATAATATATGACATCATCACTAATAATGCAGAAAGTTATGCAAACAGTGAAATTTTGAGAGCCAATATTTACGGAATGGATTAGAATGTATTGAATGTTAAAGGGTTAAGCTTTCTTGCTGCTGTTATTATACATCTTTTCTCCCCACCTTCTTCACTACAAGTTCTTTTTTTTTTCTACTGCTGAAGCCCTGTCATTCCTCTTTCTTTATTAATGGTTCCTCTATTGTAAAAATCTATAGCGTTCTTATCTCTTGTCCCACTCCCTTTACCAAAAGAAAATAAAAACAAAAATAGCACGTGATTCCTACTAGTACCATGTCAGTATATTAAAGAGTTAGCCAAAGCCAGTCAAAAAGATGACTCTGCAAAATGTCGAAAACGTAATTTCATTCTTCTGACTACTGGTAGCGAATGCTGTTCTTAACTACTGCTGACAGGTTCTTATAATTTAGACTAGTTAAAGAGAAATGTTCGATTAATTCATGCTGTGTATATTTTATCACATATATTTTCTTTCAGAATGACTTTATTTTTGTATTTTGATTTTTTTTTTTTTGTTTTTGTCTCTAGTTGCCAGGTTCTTATAATTTAGACTAGTTTGTATCTGTTTTCTTTTAACCATTTACTTTTGTTACTAAAAAATATACTAAATTTTTCGGTTGTCTGAAGGCCGTTTCGACTTTTACTAAGTTCAAACTTAGTATTTTCTTTTTACATCAATTATATATATGTGTATTTAATTGGGACGTTAGCATCCCTGTAGGTCCAAAAAATATAAACCTACAAAGGGCGGAAGAACTCTCAAAGAGTCAACGGCCAGCTAACTAGAGGCGATGTGGAGAAAGCAACGGGATACCACTCCACTATCTACCCCCGCTCAGGTATGGATAGTTACAACAAATATATTAAAGCCAACAGCGTGAAGGGGGTTGCTTCCCAAGGAAGCAACTCCTCGCTCGGTAAGGACCGGCATGGGCAACAGGTGCCACCTCACCGTCATCCGGCGACTGTTAGCACTAACGGCGTAAAGGGGACAATCGTCCTTATACGTTAGCAATCCTGTAGGATAAAAAAAATTAAAGCCTACAAAGGGCGGAAGAACTCTCAGGGAGTCAACGGCCAGCTAACTAGAGGTGGTGTCTCAATAAATCACCGTGGAGAAGGCAACGGGATAAACCTCCACTATCTATCCCCCGCTTAATCATGGTTAAACACTACTAAGATATGAAAGCCAACAGCGTGAAGGGGGTTGCTTCCCAAGGAAACAACTCGCTCAGTAAGGACCGGCATGGGCAACAGGTGCCACCTGACCGTCATCCAGCGACTGTTAGCACTAATGGTGTAAAGGGAACATTTTACACCAAAATTTGTCCCTCGCCCGGGAAAGAGCGACATGAGCAACAGGTGCTTCTGGATCGTTACCCTGCGACTGTACGCATCAAAGAAAAGATTACTTTTGGAACATGGAACGTCAAAACACTTAACTTAAGGAGATGATCAGACTGAAGACCAATATCCTAGGCATTTGCGAAAACAGATGGCCTAATAATGGAGACCTCAGCAGTGACGCCCACAGGATAATTTATGCAGGAGGCAAAAACAACGAAAAAGAGGTCGGCTTAATACTAAACAAAGAAGTAAAGAAATGCATTCTCGGATACTGTCAGCTTTCAGAGAGAGTCCTCTTGGTTAAACTGCGGGGAAGGCCCTTCAATATAGCTATTATAATAGTTTATGCGCCGACAACTCAAAGTTCGGAGGACGAAATAGAAACATTCTATTCAATACTGGACAATGCCAAGGCTCAGTGTAAAAGCCAAGAAATTAGGATCATAATTGGAGACTTGAATGCCAAGGTAGGTAAAGAGAAGGAAGGAGGCACGACCGGCAACTATGGACTAGGGGATCCCTACGAACGAGGAGAAAAATGGGTCCAATGGTGCTCAGCCAATGACAAAGTAATTACTAACACCTGGTTTCAAGAACACTCACACGTCTATAGACATGGAGAAGCCCAGGAGGCGACACGAAGAACCAAATAGACTACATAACTATAAACAAGAGATTTCGGAACGCAGTGGTATAATGCAAAACATATCCAGGTGCCGACTGCGGAAGTGACCACGTCCCAGTCATCTGCAAACTAAGTGTGAAACTCCGGAGACTGAAGAAGCCCAGCACAGCAGCAAAGCTGCAATACGACACGCTTGTGAATGACCTGACCCTGCAGAAAGAATACAACAACAGCGTGAGAAAAAATATGAAGAACAAATTGGAAAAGGGCATTCAAAATGGGACTCACTAAAGGAAGCGATGGTGACCTCAGCGAACAACATTGCCTCAAAAAAATCAGATGCAGAAGAAAAAACCAGTGGATGACTGAAGAGATTCTCCACATGATGCAAAGGAGAAAAAATAACACCAAGACATGGAGGAGAGTACAAGAAACTTCACGGAGAGATAAGGAGCAAATGCCGACAGGCTAAAGCGGAATGGCTCAGCAACAAATGCGCAGAAGTAGAGAGACTGAGCAGGACCAATAAAGCGGAGATGCATAAATAGCTAAGAAAACTGACAGGAGAAAAAACCTACTCCTCAACAGGATGCATAAAATCCAAGGATGGAACAATCATATTGGAGAAAGAGGAAAAACTCCAGCGATTGGAAGAGTATATAAAGGATATTTTTTGAGACAGGAGAGAACAACCGAGAATACACAAGGAGGTGGATGGACCGGAAATACTAAAACCTGAATTGGAAACTACAATGGCCAAACTGAACAGAAAAAAATCAGCTGGTCCAGACGGAGTAGTGATAGAGCTGCAGATAGCCTTGGAAGGATATGGTATAGAAAAAATTACCGGCATATTAAACGAAATTTATAGCAGTGGAATAATACCAGACGACATATGCAAGTCGATATTTATATCACTGCCGAAGAAACCAGGTGCAAACGAGTGGGAACTGCACAGAACTATCAGCTTAATTAGGCACATTACAAAACTGATTGTCAGAATCCTGATGAATAGAGCGAGAAGCAGAATCGGGCCAGAGATAGGGCAGGAACAGTGAGGGTTCGGCAAAGACAGTGGAACAATGAACGCCATGATTAGGAGGCTCTCCGAAAGGGCAATACAAATGAAGAAAGGCTTGTACCTATGTTTTATTGACTATGCGAATGCATTCGACAAGATACGACACAAAGAATTGATGGAGATGCACGGCAGCCTAGACATTTTCGGGAAAGACATAAGAGTATTCAAGAATCTCTACTGGCAGCAAACAGCCTGCATACGGACAGCTAACGATTTCAGTAGATTTACAAAGATAGAAAGAGGCGTAAGACAAGGATGTGTCTTTTCACCGGATCTGTTCAACTTGTTCAGCGAGAATATTTTGAGGACCCTAGATGACATGTCAGAATTTGTTATTGGAGGCCACAACTTAAACAACGTAAGGTATGCAGATGATACAGTGCTGATTGCAGACACGGAAAGGAAACTATAAGACCTCCTACAGAAAGTAGCGGTGGAGAGTGACAAAAAAGGACTACAAATAAATTTTAAGAAAACAGAATGCATGGTTATCAGCAAAGGTGCAACCCAAAATGCCAAATACAGGTGGGGGATACCAGAAACAAGCAAGTACAAAACTTTAAATACCTAGGAAGTGTTCTAACAGAGAATTGGCATAGCAAAGGACGCATTCCAGAAGCTGAGTAAAGTAATAACACACAGGAAAGTTTCACTAGAAACAAAGAAAATAGTGCTGGATTGCTGTGTGATGTCAGTTCTTCAATACGGCAGTGAATGCTGGACAATATCATCGAAAATGAGGACAAATCTGGAAGCATCGGAAATGTGGTTCTACAGAAGGATGCTGCGGATATCGTGGACCGATCATGTGAGCAATGACCAGGTGTTGGAAAGAATGGAAACAAAGAGGAAATTGATACTGAGCATCAGGAAGAGACAAGTGATGTTCCTGGGACACACAATGAGGAAGGAGGGCTTGGAGAACCTGATAATGAAAGGCCAGATAGAAGGAAAAAGAGACAGAGGAAGGCAGCGGATAACATATTTGCAGGGTAAGATCAGGTGGATGACAGAACGGGGTTGACAGGAGTAACAGGAGCAAACATACTAAGAGCCACAAGGGATAGGGAGACGCGGAGAACCATGATCGCCTACTTCCTAAATAGACAGGACACATAGAAGAAGAAGTTAATAGAGAATACAGCATTGGATACTAAAATCTGAAGATGCGTAGGTAGAGTAAAAGATGCTTATCAAGAGCTAAGCAGAGAATTAAGAAACAGGAAGTTTTGTTAGAAACAAAGAAAAGCGTACTGAACTTTTAGGTAATACCAATTAATGTATAAGGACTGTGAATACTGAACAATCTGTTCGCAAAAGAACAAGAAACTAAGAAACTGAAAGGTGGTTCTACAGAAGGATACTGAGAATAAAAGGATCAGACATATGAGCAACAACGCTATAAATGTAATGTGAGTAATTTTTATAAAAAATATTTTTTTGGTTATATTTGCTATAAGATGTATTGTTAGTATTTTTAAAATAAATATGTATCAGTGGTATTTTTTACTAAAAAGCCGTTATCATTTGTTTATATTTACATTGTTTGGTCTGTTGTCCTCATCTTTATTGCCATATTCATCTTCAAAATCTGTCTGTATTTTTGAGAACAGCTATTGTAACTATTTACACTATTTACACTGTTCGGACTGTTGTCCTCATCTTTATTGCCATATTCACCTTCAGCATCTGTCTCTATTTCTTAGATGAGGTATTGTAACAATTTACACTATTTACATTGTTTGGACTGTTATCCTCATCTTTATTGCCATATTCACCTTCAACATATGTGTCTATTTCTTAGATGAAGTACTGTAACTATTTAGACGATTTGCATTGTCCGGACTGTTGTCCTCATCTTTATTGCCATATTCTCCTTCAACATCTGTCTCTATTTCTGAAATGAGGTATTGTAACTATTTACATTATTTACATTTTTCTGACTGTTGTACATATTTCTGCTGCCATCTTAACTTTCAACGTCTGTTCTGTTTCTGTTTTTGAGATGAGGTATTGTAACTATTTACACTACATATATATATATATATATATATATATATATATATATATATATATATATAGTCATCCGAAGACAGAACTGTTTCGCTGTATCACAGTTCATCAGTAGACATCCGATTGCTTTTTACCCACGATTGAAACCCGACCGAATTGGCGTCACTCAGCGATTCTACCTCTGAGATATGGGCGCTTGGTAAAAGGGGGTAGACTTTTTAACG
>JBBBDQ010001309.1:3087500-3120000 GCA_037127315.1 Ascarosepion bandense
CTATCTATCTATCTATGTCTGTTCGACTATCTATCTATCTATCTATCTATCTATCTATCTATGTCTGTTCGTATCTATCTATCTATCTATCTATCTATCTATCTATGTCTGTTCGTATCTATCTATCTATCTATCTATCTATCTATCTATCTATCTATCTATGTCTGTTGGTATCTATCTATCTATCTATCTATCTATCGATCTATGTCTGTTCGTATCTATCTATCTATCTATCTATCTATCTATCTATATATCTATCTATCTATCCATCTATCTATGTCTGTTCGTATCTATCTATCTATCTATCTATCTATCTATCTATCTATCTATCTATCTATCTATGTCTGTTCGTATCAATCTGTATATCTATCTATCTATCTATCTATCTATCTATCTATCTATGTCTGTTCGTATCTATCTATCTATCTATCTATCTATCTATCTATGTCTGTTCGTATCTATCTATGTCTGTTCGTATCTATCTATCTATCTATCTATCTATCTATCTATCTATCTATCTATCTATCTATCTATCTATGTCTGTTCGTATCAATCTGTATATCTATCTATCTATCTATCTATCTATCTATCTATGTCTGTTCGTATCTATCTATCAATCTATCTATCTATCTATGTCTGTTCGTATCTATCTATGTCTGTTCGTATCTATCTATCTATCTATCTATCTATCTATCGTCTATCTATCTATCTATCTATCTATCTATCTATCTATCTATCTATCTATCTATCTATCTTTGTTCATTTTCTATCTATCTATCTATCTATCTATCTATCTATCTATGTCTGTTCGTATCTATCTATCTATCTATCTATGTCTGTTCGTATCTATCTATCTATCTATCTATCTATCTATCTATCTATCTATCTATCTATCTATCTATGTCTGCTCGTATCTATCTATCTATCTATCTATCTATCTATCTATCTATCTTTGTTCATTTTCTATCTATCTATCTATCTATCTATCTATCTATCTATCTATCCATCTATCTATGTCTGTTCGTATCTATCTATCTATCTATCTATCTATCTATCTATGTCTGTTCGTATCTATCTATCTATCTATCTATCTATCTATCTATCTATCTATGTCTGTTCGTATCTATCTGTATATCTATCTATCTATCTATCTATCTATCTATCTATCTATCTATCTATCTATCTATCTATGTCTGTTCGTATCTATCTATCTATCTATCTATCTATCTATCTATCTATGTCTGTTCGTATCTATCTATCTATCTATCTATGTCTGTTCGTATCTATCTATCTATCTATCTATCTATCTATCTATCTATCTATCTATCTATGTCTGTTCGTATCTATCTATCTATCTATCTATCTATCTTTGTTCATTTTCTATCTATCTATCTATCTATCTATCTATCTATCTATCTATCTATCTATGTCTGTTCGTATCTATCTATCTATCTATCTATCTATCTATCTATCTATTTATCTATCTATCTATCTATCTATCTATCTATCTATCTATCTATCTATCTTTGTTCATTTTCTATCTATCTATCTATCTATCTATCTATCTATCTATCTATCTTTGATTTGTCTACTTTAACAAGGCGTGCCTTTCCTAATGTTCTTGTTTTTCTAATTTTCTTTTTCTCCTTCCTTCTATCAGTTCCTCATTTTCTTCACTCCAGTTAAACTATTAACATTTAACCTTGCCCCGTTTTTATATTTCGGCATTTTATTCTTTTTCTTTTGAGCCTGGTTTTTCCTTTCTTTCCTTATTTTTTCATTTATATTTTAAGCCGCCTTTATGTCTTTATTTCTTTCTTCAGTTTATTATTTAGTTGCCTATTTTTTTCTTTTTTTTATCCTTTCATAGGTTTTTATTTTTTGACGAACTTTCTTTCTTTTCTTTCTTTCTTTTTTCATTCTGTTTTTCTTTCAGTTTTTATAAGAAAAACATTTTTGCTTGTTATTCTTATTTTCTTTCAGTTTTTCTTTCATTTTTTTCGTTTTTTCTTTTGGTTCGTTTTTCCTCTGTTTCATTTATAAATTATCAAAATCATTAATTATTACTTTTAAAATTTTTATCAACTATTGTTTCTTCTTTTTTCTTTCAAGTTTTTTCCTTTCTTTATAAGAATGCTATTCTTATTTTTTCATTTTTCAATTTATATTTTAATGACTCATTTTTGTTCTTTCTTTGTTTCATTCTTTTCTTTTTTCTTTCTTAAATTTATATTTTCAGTCGCCTATTCGTTATTTCATTCTTTTCATCCTTTTTTTCATATTTTAGTCATCTATTTCTTTCTTCCCTTCTCTCATGTTTTAGTCTATTTTTTTCTTTCTCTCATATATTACACTGCTATTTCTTTTAGATAGATAGATAGATAGATAGATAGATAGATAGATATGAAGAGACTTAGATAAATAATGAACGTACGAGAATACAATAAAGTATTAGATGAAATTAGATAGATAGATAGATAGAAATAGATAGATAGATAGATAGATAGATAGATAGATAGATAGATATGAACTCACTGGATGATAGATAGATAGATAGATAGATAGATAGATAGATAGATAGATAGATAGATAGATAGATAGATAGATAAACAAAAAGACAAATGCGAGTCAGAGAGATAAGAGATGGCATTTGACTTTACATTTAGATTCTTGGGGATTGTAGCCGTCACGGAAGCGTGTATACGGAAGGGAATTCCACAAGTTATAAGTGCGAGAAAAGAAGCTGCCAGAGTAGAAGTTACAGTTATATTTTCACTTTAAAAGCGTAGGACCTAGTTCCTCATCTAGTAGCTCGAGTAAATTCATGCAGAGAGGGCACCAGGACGTTAAGCTCGTCGTAGCAGAAGCCGTGAAAGTATTTGTAGAGGAGTTTTTATATTACCCTCCTAATATTTCTTTCTTTCTTTCTTTCTTACGCATTTTTCTTTGTTTCTTTCCTTCATATATTACTCTCCCATTTTTGCATTATTTTCTTCTTTGTAATATTACCCATCTATTCTTTCTTTCTTTCTCTTTTCTTTCTTTTTCATATTATTCTCTTATTTTTCTTTCTTTTTTTCTTTCTTTCTCTCATATATTACTTTCTTATGTCTTCTTTCTTTTTATCGTATATTACTGTCCTTTTCTCTGTGTTTCTCCAATGTTTTCTTTCTTTCTTTTTTTCTTTCTTTCTTTCTTTCTTTCTTTTTTTCTTTCTTACAAATATTACTCTAATATTCTTTCGCATATTACTATCCTATTTTTTATTCTTTCATCTTTTTTTTTCTTTCATTCTTTCTTTCTTACATCTTTCTTTTTTCTTTCTTCTTATATTGCTCTCCAATTTCTTTCTTTTGTTTATTATTTCTTTCTTTCTTTCATTCATATGTTACTCTTTTTTTCTTTCTCTCTTATTATATTACTCGCCTATTTCTTTCTTTCTTTCTTTCTTTCTTTCTTTCTTTCTTTAATTCATATATTACTCTCCTATTCATTCTTTCTTTTTTCTTTCATTCTTTCTTTCTTTTTTTCTTTCTTTGATTGATGCTTTTACACTTAAATTTCTTTCTTTTTTTTGAGATTCTTTTCCTCTTGTTTCTTTTTTTATATTATGTTTCTACCTTTTCTTTTTATTTGTTTTTATTTAGCATCTCTCTTTTTATAGCGTCTCGTTTTTCAATAAATATCGCCCCTTCTTTACGTCTAAATTCATTTTCCTTGTTTTCTGAGTGACATTTCAACATCTTAATACAGAATCTTTTTCAGGTTCAAAACCTTCCTACCTTAATGAAAAGAATTTGTTTCATGCTCTTTCTATGCAGTTTATATGACAATGCATTCAAGCAAAATTACATAGATAAATGGATAGATCTATCTATCTATCTATCTATCTATCTATCTATCTATCTATCTATCTATCTATCTATCTACTCTGTTCATTATCATATCTATCTATCTATCTATCTATCTATCTATCTATTCTACTCTGTTCATTACCTATCTATCTATCTATCTATCTATCTATCTATCTATCTATCTATCTATGTCTGTTCATTATCTATCTATCTATCTATCTATCTATCTATCTAAGACAGCTTGATAGATAGATAGATAGATAGATAGATAGATAGATAGATAGATAGATAGATTAACCGCACATTGAAGGTGGTATTAAATGGGCATGCCTCCCAAAACTACCATACGAACACGGGCGTCCCTCAAGGTTCTATCCTAGGTCCCACTCTCTTTCTGATCAACATTAATGATCTCCCCGACACCATTAGATCCCAAGTTGGCATGTATGCCGATGACACAACAATCTACTCTCGCATCGATCAGAAACCAGGTCTGGACGACAAAGTGACCCTCGCTGCCGTACTTGAAAGGGACCTCCAATCCGTAGTGGCCTGGGGTAGGAAATGGCTGGTTTTATTTATTTGTAAAATACAAATTGTGGCTCAAGGCCGAAAGGTGGGAGGGGGAAGAAAAACTCGGGTTGGTCTTCAGTACTCTATCCTATACCTAGCTAATCAGAATCACGACCCATACATGCGTTACAATGGTTCTCATTCACCATAAGAATTTGTCCATCACCACTCTTACTTATCATGCACCAAAATGTCGCAAGAAATAACATACCGAGGACCTACAAAACGCCCCAAGTGTGTATATAAAAATTTGTGAATATTTACAATAGTTTGCAAAAATAACTTTAAAAATTTCTTTCATGAAATGGAATGTCATGATGGGCAGGGGTATGAAGAAAACAAAAAGTTCCCAAAACATAAAACAATTCAAATAAAAGTATATACATCATGTTAGTAAGACCCAAACACACCCTCAAAAAATAAAGAGGCCGCTGTATTCTGCCTTGAAGGACAAAATCAAGGAGCTCTCTTCCTAAAGGGGGACTGGAGAGGCTGGGCAAAAAAAATAAGTTGGACTGGAGAATATAAGACTGACCCAGCCGAGAATCAAAAAATGGGACAAAAATAACAGTGGACAATGGGAATCTCGAACTGGGTCATAACAAAAGCAATGGAGCCGGGAACAGGCTAGGACAAACACATGCACTCACATTAACTAGGTACACAAAAGAACTTCTTACCTAAACCACGGGAGGGGTTCCAACGGAATCCACCCCGATGCGCCTAGCAGATCTAGAAGAGAAAATCAAGGCTAGCCCCGGTCACGCGAACCAGGCTCGCTGCATTTATCCACCTTTCACCGAAGTCTGTCGGGTGCAGTCGTTTCCGTTCAGTTCTAATCTTCATTTTGAGCTGGTGCTCAAAATATCGGATTAGATCCTGATCCGAAAGACGGCCTCCCCGCAAGACTTCCTCCAGACGCGTCATCCAAATCACCATTCTAGCCGTGGCCAGTAGCGACAGAAACACCATCCGTTTCACTCCAGAGTACGGGGGCGACACATTGTCCACAGCGTATGCGCGATCAATGAGCACGAGCTCCCGCGGCGCGATACGAGCAGTCAACTCGCCGACACGCTCCCACAACGGGCGAACGCGCGAACAATGGAAGAAGGCGTGCGCAGACGTCTCCCTGATTCCAAGGTTGCAACGTTCACAATCTGGCAAATCCGCCAGGCCCATTGCGAAACGCCTGTCATTGAGCGACAAGCCATTCCGAGCCAATCGCCAGGTGAGAGAGAACTCAGAGTTGCTGAGCCAATCCGCACCCGGCGCCCAAGACCAATGAGAGCGGTACTCCACTCTCGACATGCCGAGCTTACTGCACAGCTTATCCTTCACGGCACCCTCCACTAGTCCCCGATAGAAGATTTTCCTAGGCTGTGAAAGGTCACTGGACCGTGGAATGGCCTGCAAGGCCGCCAGACATTCGAGCAGGAATTTCGGTCGCACCCAAGGCCTGACGGTCAGCCAAAGGGTCGGGGGGGTGATGGTAAGGCAAGGGAACATGTCCCTCACTACCCCCGCAAGCAACCGATCTTCCTCCAACGCGCGCCTGAGAAATGCCAACCTCGAAGCGAGCACGTGGCTCCTCAAGTGTGGCATTCCCAGACCCCCTTGACACGGACGGAGGCAACAGGCTCCTTTGCTGACCATGTGTTTGCGTCCTCTCCACAGGCAGGAGAATAGCAAACGCTCGAGCGCCTTCTCATGATCATCGCAAAGGGGAAGTACTGACAGTCGGTAAAGGATCATGGGAAAGAGGTATGTGTTACACACCTCCGCCAAGCCCTTCACGGAGAGACCCCGTCGACGCCAAATCTTGACCGACGCGCCGACCTTTGCCAGTACTTCTGACCAGTTTTTCTCCAGCTGTAAGTCCGGACCGAACCAAACTCCGAGGATTTTGACCGGCCCGTCCGTCCAGCCGAAGGGCCCCGGGAGGGAAACACCCTTCCAGGCACCTAACCGCAAGCCGGATGACTTGTCGCAGTTAATTCTGGCCCCTGTCACCTTCTCGTACCGTACAAGCGCCTGTTGTACCGCCTCTATGTCCCTGCGGGAGGACACAAAGGTCGTTACGTCATCGGCGTACGCGGAAACCCTGGCTCGAGCTCCACCAGGGACGGCGATTCCACGTAGGACCGGACTGTGCGTCTCGTCCCTTAGCCGGCGAAGTAGCGGCTCCAACGCCAGGACGTAAAGGAGAGACGACAGTGGACAACCCTGTCGGACCGACCTAGACAGCGCGAAAGCGCCCGACAGCTTCCCGTTCACCTGCACCACAGCCTGGGGGGAGCGATACAGGAGGCTAATCCAGCGGCTGAAGTCGGGTTTGAATCCGGCGGCCTGCAGGACAGCAGCCAGGTAGCCATGGTCAATCCTATCAAATGCCTTGGACTGATCCAAATTGATCAGCGCGGCCTCATCGTCGTCTTCTACACCCTCTACGATCGTGCGAATCAAGTGCAGGTTGCTCTGAATTGTTCTCCCCTTCACAGAACAAGTCTGATCCGGTTCCAACAGAGACTCGGCAACTAGCTGCAAGCGATTCGTCAGGATCTTGGCCAGAATCTTTAACTCTGTGTTTAGCAGAGTTATGGGCCTGTAATCGTCTAATTCCCTCCCAACCTTCTTGCCCTTTCTCAACAGCGTGATCACGCCCCTGGTGATCCGACCGGGGATGGACCCCTGCCGAAACCAGTGGTTGAACACGACAGCCAAGATCGGGACAAAAAGGTGCGACATCCTCAAGTACAATTCATAGGGCAAACCATCCAAACCTGGCGACTTGCCTCTGCCGACCTTCTTCAAGGCCACGTAGATTTCGTCCTCCGTAATCTCCCCTTCACAGCTAGCCGCTTCAGCCGGCAAAAGCCGGGGAAAGTCAGCCAAATAGCTGCGAAACTCCTCGTCGCGGAGACCAGGTTCCTTGGTAAAACGGTGTTCGAAATGCTGCCGGAAAGCCTCGCACATGTCGTCAGTGGACCTTAGGAGATGTCCCTCCGGGTCGCGCACCTCTCGAATGTACCGGTCGCCGGCACGGCGAATTTCTTCCTTGCGCAGTTCTGCGCCCATGTTCACAGCTTCGGAAGACATCTTGCTTAACTTATGTCTAATTACCTGACCCATGTAGCGCTCGTTAGTCGGGCGCTGCAGGGCCTCCCTGGCTAAGGCTATCTCTAGGGGATCCCCACCAGCCTCCGCCCGGGCGAAATTAGCTCTAAGTGTCTTTGCCTTCGCAGCCTTATCTAGGTTGAGCCGTTGGCTGTATTGGGTGGCGAAAGACCTAATGCTATCCTTAAGGCTAGCCCACCACTTACTCCCAATGACTCGCCCAATTAATGCCCGCTGAACTACTCTAGTCAGCTGGTCACGAAAGTCCCGCCTGTCCAGTAAGGACTGATTGAACTTCCAGTAACCAGCCATTCTAGGCCTAAATTCTAACGCCACCCGGGCACAAACGAGTTTGTGGTCCGAGTAGCCTAGCCAGTGGAACGTTGGACATTCTAAGAAGTCTATGTCGGCTTCTCTCACTAACATCCTATCCAGGTACGCTGATACCCGGGTAGAAGGCCAACTATGCGTCCACGTCCACATGCTCCCATCCGGATGATCGACCCGGTATCTATCGACGAGACCAAATTCGCCGATCAGATCGACCAGGCTGCGATCACCACTCCACCCGCTAGCGCCCCTCCCTCTATCCCATTTGGGGGTTAGGATGGCATTCCAGTCCCCAACTAAGATTAGCCGTGTTGGATTCACCATGAAGGGCTCCAACAGCCGAAAGAAAGAGACTCGCTCACCTTGAACGTTGGGCGCGTAAACCGCAATCAGCCGGAACGTCTTGCTTTTCACTGCAATATCGGCCACGATGAGCCGGCCCTCGGCACCGACATGGACAAGGTCGATCCTCGCGTCCAGGGTACGCTTGACCAGCAAAGAAACCCCTCTGGCATGCCGGCTCCCGTATGCTGAATAGACGACAAAGTCGTTGGACAGCACACACGAGTCGACTTCGCAAACAAAGTGAGTCTCTTGGATCGCGGCCACATCCACGCCGAAGGACAGGAGGTCACGAAGCAGGCGAGCCGCCTTACCCCGATCCCTCAAGCCCCTCGCATTCAAGCTGGCTATCTTGATAGACATCTAGTAGATCTGAAAAGAGAAAACACTTAAACACGAGCGCATACCGGGTAGAAATCATTGGGGGAAAGGACCCCGACGGACTGTCCAAGGGAACCAGTTCCTACATCGGACGTAACCCGTCCGTCATGGACAATGCCGCCAACGTCCGTTGGGTATGTTAGTTTTACCACCCTATATAACGAGGGGTGGAGCAAAACTGGGAGTCGGCCTGCACAATTTTTCGCCATTTTGCGTAGTTCAGGAGTACCACTCCTCATCATGACGATGTTGGGATAGAGTTTTTCGGCAGCCTCCACGTGATCCCACACTTTTAGATTGCCCCCTGTAGTCCTGATGAGGGTAATTACCCCCGGGGCGTCGGGGAAGTTGAACGGGTCTTCGGACGACTTGCCGTTGACCTCTTTGAGCTTAAGGAGTGGCTTCAAAAGTGCACGCCTTTGTGCACTCCACTCCCTAGCTACGTCCTTTGCGTCTATTTTCATTAGGGCTTCGCCCCTCGGGAGAGTCTTTTTCTTTCTGGGCTGGGACGTTGTAGGAGAAGGGGTGGGAGTGGGGGAGAGAGTTTTCCTTGGTGTAAGTGGGGTCAGCTTGAAGACCGGGGACTGGGAAAAGGAAAGATGTTTGCTGATTTTTTTGAGGGGGGAAGATGGGAGGCTGCTTGCCTTTTTGGCATAAGTGTCTTTTGGCCTCTCCGGAGACCCGGGTAGCGAGACGGCTGCATGCGTCTTCCTGTCGCTGCTTCTGCTCCTCCGCTGCATCTTGATGCTGTGTTGCTGCTGCTGTTCTTCCTCCTCTCTGTTTCTTTTCAGGGAAGAGGCTCTTGGTTGTGCCGCTGAGCCGACCTCCATCCGCTCCTCCGTCGGGGGTTTTTTGGGTTTCGCCTGCAGGGCGTCCTGCTTGGTTGGCGAGGGTGTCGTCGCCTTCTTCCTGGGAGGAGCTGCCGACTCCTTTGGCTTGGGAGAGGGCGCAGGAGGGGACGCTGGCACTGCTGCTGCTTTGGCGGGTTGCTTTTCCGCCGACGGTTGGCTCTTGGGTTTGGTTCCTCTCTTGCCAACCGTCTTCCATTCTCCCTCCTTTTGCTCCGCCGGGCCGTTTTTTGGTTGTGCCGGTTTTTCCGGCTTTTCTGCTGTAGTAGCGGCGGCGGCGGTCGTCTGCGGAGGTTGGGTCTTGGGTGCCGGATTCTTAGTGGGGCACTCCCTGGCCACGTGGTTGGAGTCTCCGCAGACCCAGCAGAAGGGCTTCCTGCCCTCCACGACGACGTAGATCCTTCTCCCCCTGCAGTTGATGATGTTGGGGATTTTGGCCAACTTTTCGCGAGCGACCGTCGCCTGCAGGGTGAAGTCGCCAGTCAAAAAGCCCTGCTTCGAGGTGAGCGCCTTTACTTCCTCGACCCTGCCGTACTGAGTGAAAAAAACCCCGACATGGTCTGGTGAGATGTCCATGGGCACTCCGTGCAGGGTGATCTTGGATCTGCGCGTGCCCATGTACTCAGTTTCCAGTAGCAGGGTCTTGGTCTGCATGATGGTGCCGGCCAGTTTTCTGGCCTCGTCGGCGGTGCTGAGCAGGACGTCCCACGTGGCGTAGCTGCGCCTAGCCACCATCTTCCCGTTGATTTTGAGGGCTTTGATGGCCTCCTCTATGGCGTCCCTGCTGACTCCGATGAGTTTGTGGCTTTTCAGGTCCTTGGTCAGCAGGGAGAGGATCCTGGGCTCGATCTCGCTCAGCGTTTCGGGTATCGGGAGGATTTCCGATCCCTTCACGTACTCTGCGTACTTGTCCTTGAGGGATTCGTAGTACGCAGCGCCCTTGAGTACTCTCTGGATGGTCCCCTCTTTCCATGCCATGCTGGTGGGTACCGCTGCTGCTGGTTTCTGCTGCACAACTTCCGCCGACGTGGAGGGAACTGGAGATACTGGTGCCGCCGGTAGTGCCGGTAGTCTTGGTAGTCCAGGTAATCCGGGTGCTTCGGGTGCTTCTTGTGCGGGGGGTGTTGGCGTAGCTGGCGGTAAGCGCCAGTCCCCCTCCGTGCCTCCCACCGACTCCATGGTGAGAGGAGTGTTGTTATCCGGCCCATCGGAGGCCATGCCTCCTACGTGGCCTTACACCGGACAACTGCTTCCCGGTGTTTCGCGTTTCGAAAAACACTACTTTTACGCTGGCCCGAGCAATAAACTCGGGCTGGAAAACAGTTGCCCAAGACACAAAGCAATGGCAAATATCACTGCGGAACAAATGCTACGCTTTGAGCTTCTTATTACAAAACAACACAAAATCCCGGGTGGGAGATGGCTGGTTTTATTTATTTGTAAAATACAAATTGTGGCTCAAGGCCGAAAGGTGGGAGGGGGAAGAAAAACTCGGGTTGGTCTTCAGTACTCTATCCTATACCTAGCTAATCAGAATCACGACCCATACATGCGTTACAATGGTTCTCATTCACCATAAGAATTTGTCCATCACCACTCTTACTTATCATGCACCAAAATGTCGCAAAAAATAACATACCGAGGACCTACAAAACGCCCCAAGTGTGTATATAAAAATTTGTGAATATTTACAATAGTTTGCAAAAATAACTTTAAAAATTTTTTTTCATGAAATGGAATGTCATGATGGGCAGGGGTATGAAGAAAACAAAAAGTTCCCAAAACATAAAACAATTCAAATAAATGCATATACATCATGTTAGTAAGACCCAAACACACCCTCAAAAAATAAAGAGGCCGCTGTATTCTGCCTTGAAGGACAAAATCAAGGAGCTCTCTTCCTAAAGGGGGACTGGAGAGGCTGGGCAAAAAAATAAGTTGGACTGGAGAATATAAGACTGACCCAGCCGAGAATCAAAAAATGGGACAAAAATAACAGTGGACAATGGGAATCTCGAACTGGGTCATAACAAAAGCAATGGAGCCGGGAACAGGCTAGGACAAACACATGCACTCACATTAACTAGGTACACAAAAGAACTTCTTACCTAAACCACGGGAGGGGTTCCAACGGAATCCACCCC
The DNA here is from genome assembly GCA_037127315.1 of Ascarosepion bandense. Lineage (NCBI taxonomy): Eukaryota > Metazoa > Mollusca > Cephalopoda > Sepiida > Sepiidae > Ascarosepion > Ascarosepion bandense. Next base: position 3,099,090 of record JBBBDQ010001309.1, read on the forward strand.
GATGCGCCTAGCAGATCTAGAAGAGAAAATCAAGGCTAGCCCCGGTCACGCGAACCAGGCTCGCTGCATTTATCCACCTTTCACCGAAGTCTGTCGGGTGCAGTCGTTTCCGTTCAGTTCTAATCTTCATTTTGAGCTGGTGCTCAAAATATCGGATTAGATCCTGATCCGAAAGACGGCCTCCCCGCAAGACTTCCTCCAGACGCGTCATCCAAATCACCATTCTAGCCGTGGCCAGTAGCGACAGAAACACCATCCGTTTCACTCCAGAGTACGGGGGCGACACATTGTCCACAGCGTATGCGCGATCAATGAGCACGAGCTCCCGCGGCGCGATACGAGCAGTCAACTCGCCGACACGCTCCCACAACGGGCGAACGCGCGAACAATGGAAGAAGGCGTGCGCAGACGTCTCCTTGATTCCAAGGTTGCAACGTTCACAATCTGGCAAATCCGCCAGGCCCATTGCGAAACGCCTGTCATTGAGCGACAAGCCATTCCGAGCCAATCGCCAGGTGAGAGAGAACTCAGAGTTGCTGAGCCAATCCGCACCCGGCGCCCAAGACCAATGAGAGCGGTACTCCACTCTCGACATGCCGAGCTTACTGCACAGCTTATCCTTCACGGCACCCTCCACTAGTCCCCGATAGAAGATTTTCCTGGGCTGTGAAAGGTCACTGGACCGTGGAATGGCCTGCAAGGCCGCCAGACATTCGAGCAGGAATTTCGGTCGCACCCAAGGCCTGACGGTCAGCCAAAGGGTCGGGGGGGTGATGGGGTGGGAGATGGCTGGTAAATTTCAATGCCTCTAAAGCGAAGCTGTTATCAACTAACCACCATAGACAATCGCATCTACCTCCCATTAGCATGGGACAGGCTAGCCTCCCAGAGAGTAAAATACTACGCCTCCTTGGCCTTACACTTTCGGCGGACCTCAAATGGAATGACTATATTGAATCCATTGCCAAATCTGCTGCTATGAAAGTCGGCTCCTTGTGCAGGGCCCGGAAGTTTTTCGCACCATCCGCCCGTGTATTGAATGTTGCTGCCATATCTGGTCGGGTGCCCCTGCTGCTCTCCTCGGGCTTCTTGACAAAATACAAAGGAGGATCTGTAATGTGGTTGATACTGACTTGGCAGACCGGCTGCAGCCGCTCTCTCACCGGCGTGATGTGGCTTCCCTGTGCCTCTTCTACAAGTACTTTCATGGCTTCTGCTCCGATGAGCTTAGATCACTGGTGCTGCCTAAGCACGAATTTACACGAGATACTAGATTAGCAACTAGATCCCACCCTTTTACAGTTAAACAAATAAGATGTAACCGTAAATTCTACTCCAACAGCTTCTTTTCTCGCGCTTCCCGCCAGTGGAACTCCCTTCCACAACTCTGCTTTCCCGACAGTTACAATAACCAGGTGTTTAAATGTAGGGTCAATAGACACCTCCTATCACACTAACTCCCAATTATTCTCAGAACACTCTCATCTACCCAACCCTCATTCTCGGTATCCTTACCCGCCTATCACCCACCCTCTGACAATTCCTATATTTAATCATCCTTTCTCCACTCTACGTATCCCCCTGCGCAGTAGTGGCAGTGACATGCCTTGCTCGGGGTGAAACGCTTATAAAAAATAGATAGATAGATAGATAGATAGATAGATAGATAGATAGATAGATAGATAGCATTATTATTGTTGTACTAGCGGTGTAGCCCGGCGTTGCTCGGGTCTAATGAAAGCTTTAAAACTAGTCCATGGTCCTGGGGCTCATAACAGACTCGATACTCAAAAAGAAAAAAGTATTACTAGATACAAACTTATATAAAAACAACAATAAATTTTTGAAAGTAAAATGTATTAACAACAATAAATAAAGTTTAGTTGGCAATAAATGACCCGCCGAGGTTGATATGCCATAAAACAAAACAACCAACCAGCTAATATTTCATTAGAGAATTTTCCGGTGCTTACACCCAGACAAATCGGAAAGCCGGAATAAGAAATCGAGGTCGCGAGTTCGATTTCCAGTTGAATTCATTGCAATCGATTACGTACAAATACCCTTGGGAAAGGTATTAATACCTCTTTTCCCTCCAGTTGTCAAATAATAGGACAGACTGGGTGCTATAGCCTTGACTAGCAGAAAGCAATGTTTAACAGGGTAGGACTTGGGACCCTACCCTTAAACAAATCCCAATGAGAATTTCTCCGTCGGGGAGGAAGCTGGCTCAACCCATATAGGGTGCATGCGACTTGCATGCATACATATACGAACCCCTAGACCAGAATTTGGCAAGACCAGAACTTATGTCGTCTTAGAAATCAGTAAGATAGACTAGGAAAACATGTCTTGAAGGAAACAGAGAATCACCTTTTCTAGCTGCAGACACACCAACATACTTTATATATATATATATATATATATATATATATATATATATGATATGTATTGGTAATTTCGGTTAGATTCACTTTAAAAGAAATGATTCTAATCGAAACTGGCCAATTTTGACCGTCCGTCGTTTTTAAGTGAGTTCATGTTTTAAAAGGCACCAAGAAAGATTGATCAGACTTTTCCATTTCCCCAAATCGACTGTTCAGTTGCTTAGTGAAACGATCGTAATGGCTGCCAGATTTATTGTCAGTGATCGCCCTCGTCTTTCAGGATCAATGCTAAGCAATATCGGAACGTTGTTCCACGTGACTAAGTCGAGGGGAAAAACCAGGGAGAAAACCAAAGTGATAGAGAAAGATTGAACAAAGAAAGGAAAACAATGACTGACAGGGAAAATGGAAATGAGAAAAAAAAAATATATATATATATATATATAAAAAGAATGCTATTGTCGGTAGAGGTGGCATTAGCGTTCTTGATAAAGTGATGCGGGTGTGTTTTTGGCGGCAAAATCGTTCTGCTTTTGTCTTGAAATGCGATCGCTCCGTCGGTCGTGTAGATGGTGTCAGAGGTTCAGATCGGTTGTCGGATATCCATCATGTCAAACGTAAACAAAGAAAACCAAATAGCCGAAGATAAGGAAGAAGGACGAAAGGAGAGAACGAAAAAAAAAAAAAAGATTGAACGTCAATTTCTGAAACAGTTTAACAGATAAAGACCTCAATATAAAAGGGAAGAACACTTCCTTGCATTACTTAATGCAAAAGATAGAATCTTTTCTGTTGAGGTTCTTTTCATATCAGGAGGACCGATGAAAAAGCTGTAGTTAGTTTCACTAGAACAATTTTTTTCATTTTAAATATCTCAAAGGAAGATACTTATAAATTACTAGCGGAACCCGTGGAATTTCCACGGAAGGATGAAAAAATTTATTTTGTCATACTAAAAATAATAGTAACGTCTTCAAACATAAAGGTATTGGATAATAAAATAACGATAACACAGAGTGTAATTTTATTAAAATATCTATAAAAGTAATGTCCATAAAAGCTACTTTACTGTAATCTTATATTACTGGCGGAACCCGTGGAATTTTCACGGAAGGATAATTATGATTTCCTGGAAAAAATTATTTTGTCATACTACTAATGATAGTAACGTCTTCAAACATAATGATATTGGATAATAAAATAACGATAACACAGAGTGCAATTTTATTAAGATATCTATAAAATGAAACCATTGAAGCTACTTTACTGTAATCTTATATTATATTAAGCGGCGTATGCACAGACTGTAACCAGAATAATGTACGCTATTTTGTGAGAGACTTTGAAAGGGAAAATGTTTTTTATTACTGAAAAATCATGGCTTCTGTGTCAACTGTAAACAGAAAAGACAAACTGAGTGAAGGCCAAGGGTGTAGAGGCCAGAAATTTCGTTATTAGGTCTCGGCATACGATAACAAACCTACCTATTTTTACTACATTGTACAGTACACACGTATATACACACATACACTTACTGATACAACAACCAGCTTAAGCTGCTACTGCTACGGTAATGCTATAGGCTCTCTCCTCTTAATCTATCACTCTTTACTACCCTTCCGTTTCGCAAAGGTGAGAGAAAGGCTGAGGAGAGTAGCATTTATAGATTATAAAAAGATAGAGGGGAAGGAAAAGCTCGTGTAGAGAGTAAGTGTGTTATCTTTCTTCAGTGGCGTAACGGACGGAGGAACTAAGTAACTAACTAAGGAAGGAACAAGCAGAATTATTATATGATGAGCCACTTAAGTTTTCTTACTATTGTGGAGTAAAAAACACATCTAGTTATTAAATGAAATAGTCCAGAGACTTAAATAAAGAATGCTTAATGATGGTGGACCTGAAGGAGACTACAACCACCTTTAAATTTGTTGTTTTTCATTTTTTTTTTGTTTTTACTTTTTTCAGTGCAATCTTATTGATTACACCCTAAAAAAAAAAAGAATTTGGAAAAATTTCAATGTTTAAACAATTTTAGGGGGGACTCAGTTTTTCATACAATGTTATAGTAAATCGATCCTCCATTTTGGAACCACTCGCCTATACGACATTACCACGACCTGGAAATTTGTTAATTATCAATTTTTAAAAAATATTTTTCAGTGCAATCTTATCGATTAAACCCTAAACATCCCGATTGACCAAAAAATTGTAAAAATTTCAACATTTAAACAATTTTAAGGGGTGGGGCTCAGTTTATCATACACCCTTATAGTAAGTGGATACTGTGCAATTAACTTTTTTGCTTGCGCATATTCAGCAAGTGAATTCTTTGCGAAATTTTTGAATAAAGCCATTCTTAGAGTTTTTGGGGAAGATGCCATTGCAAGAAATGAAGAGAACTTGAAAAAGACAAAAATAAGAGCAACAACTCGTCCCCAAAAAACCAAAACAAAGCGACCCCAATGCGAATGATTCCAAAAAGGAGGATCGATTCACTATAACGTTGTATGAGTAACTGAGCCTTCTTAAAATTGTTTAATAATGAAATTTTTTTTTTTACTTTTTTCAGTGCAATCTTATCGATTAAACCCTAAACCTTCCGAATGACAAAAAAAAATTCATAAAAATTTTAACATTTAAACATTTGGAGGGGGGGGGCTCAGTTTTTCATACACCCTTATAGTAAGTGGATACTGTGCAATTAACTTTTTTGCTTGCGCATATTCAGCAAGTGAATCCTTTGCGAAATTTTTGAATAAAGCCATTCTTAGAGTTTTCGGGGAAGATGCCATTGCAAGAAATGAAGAGAACTTGAAAAAGACAAAAATAAGAGCAACAACTCGTCCCAAAAAAAAACAAAAAACAAAAAAGACAAAAAAACAAAACAAAGCGACCCCAACGCGAGTTGTTCCAAAATGGAGGATCAACTTACTATAACGTTGTATGAGAAAGTGAGCTCCCCCGCTAAAATTGTTTGAATATTGAAAGTTTTTCAAATTTGTTTTAATAATTGGAAACTTTATGTAATAACCCATAAGAGAGCGCTAAAAAATTAAAAAAATTAAAAAATTAAAAAAAAGAAAAAGAAAAACGACAAATTTAAAGGTGGTGGTAGTCTCCTTCAGGTCTGCCCCAAATATTTTAGTGGGTGGGGGGCTCAGTTTTTCATACAACCTTATATAGCAGATCGATCCTGTGCAATTAAATTTTTTGCTTGCGCATATCCAACAACTGAATCCTTTGCAAAACTTTTGAATAAAGCCATTCTTGGAGTTTCAGGGGAAGATGCCATCGTAAATACTAAAGAAAACTTGAAAAAGACAAAAGCAAGAGCAACAACTCATCCCCCACCAAAAAAAAAACAAAACAAAACAAAGCAACCCCAACGTGAGTGGGTCCGAAATGGAGGTCCGATTTACGATAACGTTGTATGAGAAAATGAGCCCCTCCTCTAATTGTTTAAATATTGAAATCTTTTCAAATTTCGTTTTGATAATCGGAAACTTTATGCAATAACCGATAAGACTGCGCTGAAAAGAGGAAAAAAAAAAAAAATGAAAAACAACAAATTTAAAGGGGGTGGTAGTCTCCTTCAGGTCCGCCCCAAATATTTTTAAACCGTTCGAGTCAGTCATCAGTGTATTACTTACAAACGTCGCGTCTTTTTTTTTTTTAATCGTGTCACCCCAATCAAAGCATTCCACTGCCACTATAGCGCAGGGGGTTACATAGATAGATTCTGTATAGTAAATGTCAGAAGAAGGGTGATAGACGACTTAGGATGTACATAGGGAGAGAGTTGGAGAGAGTGTGTGTGAGTGTGTTAGGAGGTGTCTATTGATCTTACATTTAAACTCCTGGAGGTTGTAGCCGTCGGGGAAGCAAGCATGCGGTAGGGAATTCCACAGGCGGGAAGTGCGAGGAAAGAAGCTGTTGGAGTAGAAATTGCGGTTACATTTCATCCGTTTTACTATAAAAGGGTGGAACCTAGTTTCCAATCTAGTATCTCGTGCAAATTCACATCTAGGGGGCACCAGTGATTTAAGTTCGTCAGAGCAGAAGCCGTGAAAGTATCTATAGAAGAGGCACAGGGAAGCCACGTCACGCCGGTGAGAGAGATACTGCAGGCGGTCAGCCAAGTCGGTATCAACCACATTACAGATTCTTCGCTGTATTTTGTCAAGAACACCGAGGAGAATAGAAGGGGCACCCGACCAGATGTGACAGCCGTACTCAATACACGGGCGGATGGTGGATTTATATAATTGCAGGATAGATTCAGGCAGAAAGAATTTCCGGGCCCTGCACAGAGAGCCGACTTTCATAGCTGCGGATTTAGCAATGGATTCGACGTAGTCAGTCCACTTGAGGTCCGCTGAGAGTGTCAGGCCAAGCAGGCGTAGTGATTTACTCTCTGAGTCTTGTAGAAAGCGAGTTATAGCATATCTGTACATGATTATCAGATTTCTATGAAAAGTTATTGTGAATCTACCTCTGTGAGCGAAATGAGGTTTTCGCTTCGAAATTTCAATCCATACCACCTGAAGTAGGTTGGAGCGTTCAACGGTCGAAACGTCGTAAGTGTGAGTAGCAATAAGGTCAGCAGTCTGAACGGTGTCAGTCAGTTAAGTTCCATACGTGATACACGCTTTGGGCGATCATGTCTCGAAAGAGACTTGACAGACTGGGCAGAACATTATGCCGCAGTAGGTTACCATTGCTTTCTGCGTTAGACTGGTTGCCAGCCAAGGCTATAGAATCCATTCTGTCCTATTATTTGACTCATAGATAGAGGGGGAAGTGATGTATTATTTTATTAAGTAGTAATTAATATGGGATCAGTTTGTTACTTCATAACAATATAAAACTGATCTCCTAATTTATGCCCAGTAAAAGCCTTAATCATGTTTTCAACTATTATATTGAGACTGTCAGTTAAGTGCCATACGTGATACACGCTTTGGGTGATCATGTCTAGAAAGAGACATGACTGACTGGGCAGAAGATTATCCCGCAGTAGGTTGGCATTACTTTCTTTGGTAGACTGGTTGCCAGCCAAGGCTATAGAACCCAATCTGTCCTGTTATTTGACTCATAGCTGGAGGGAGAAGAGATAGATTATATTACATCATTATATTAGCTATAATAACTTGGGGATCAATTTATTACTTCATAACAATAAAAAACCGATCCCCCCGTTTATGCCCATTAGAAGTTTTAATTGTTTCCAACTATTATATTTAGTCAGTCAGTTAAGTGCCATACGTGATACGCGCTTTGGGCGATCATGTCTAGAAAAAGACATTACTGACTGGGCAGAAGATTATCCCACAATAGGTTACCATTACAATATTCGGTTGAAGAAAGAAATGAAGAAAATTGCAGACACATTTATTACAGTTCAATCCAAGTTTGTGTAAAGAAGAAGAAAGAAAAGAAAAGAAAAGAGAAGAGAAAAGGAAGAGAGAAAAGAAAAGAAAGTGAAAAGAGAATTGAACATAAAGGTAAGTTATTATACTTTTGTGTTAGATATATATACATACATCCACTAATATTATGTGATTGCAGACATCATTCCACATGTTTAATAATACTATGTATACCCTCTCCCATTTTGACTAGGTGTTAATCTTCTGCATTCGTATTAATTCGGCGTAATTTGTTATTTCAACCAATTTGGTATCCCAACATAAGTTCTGAGATTCGGGTCATTGGACATTCTTACTCAGACTTTTTTTTGTAATATTTTGTTCATGTATTAAAATTTTATATTAAAAACCATTTCACCTTGTTGTTCATCCTTGAATTGTTGGTCAGTGCATATGTTTATAAAGAAGCGCAACTGGGAAGATTACATTTCGATCATACCGATCGAGCAGCATTCTTATCTGTTTACTTTCATTTTTTTATTGTTGTCCATTCGACACGATCTAAGCGGGATAACTCGTATCCGTCCATAGATGTAGAGAAGGTATATATTTCTGAATCGGCGTATAATTGCATTCGTGATTATCGACGAGAAAGGCATATGACAAAGTGAATGCAATAAATTCAACTTGGATTTGAACTCGACTTCAGAAGATTTCTTACAGATGTTACGGCGCATGTCGAAGCAAAACTTAAAAATATAACTGACGGAAAAGCGAGTGACGACGATATGAACTAACGCAAGTTCTAACGGGAATTATGAGAATCGAAACATCAACATTTGTTGGAAAATGGATAAAACAGCAAAACATTGTTTGGAATAATAGAGAAAAAAGGAAATTCTTCAATTTTGTTTTATTCCAGACACTATCGCAAACGCCATATTGAATTTTATATACAATCCAGATAATGGTCTCAACGTTATCACGCATTATAGTTTTATTTTTGTAAATATGAACAAAGATTTAGAGAAGAATACAGTGCAACTGTGAAGACTAAAGATAAATAAGATTGTATTTGCGCAAATTGGCACCGATATCACATGCAAAAATTGGCACCGATATCACAAGCAAAAATTGGCACCGATATCACAAGCAAAAATTGGCACCGATATCACATGCAAAAATTGGCACCGATATCACAAGCAAAAATTGGCACCGATATCACATGCAAAAATTGGCACCGATATCACAAGCAAAAATTGGCACCGATATCACATGCAAAAATTGGCACCGATATCACAAGCAAAAATTGGCACCGATATCACATGCAAAAATTGGCACCGATATCACATGCAAAAATTGGCACCGATATCATATGCAAAAATTGGCACCGATATCACATGCAAAAATTGGCACCAATATCACATGCAAAAATTGGCACCGATATCACATGCAAAAATTGGCACCGATATCACAAGCAAAAATTGGCACCGATATCACAAGCAAAAATTGGCACCGATATCACATGCAAAAATTGGCACCGATATCACAAGCAAAAATTGGCACCGATATCACAAGCAAAAATTGGCACCGATATCACAAGCAAAAATTGGCACCGATATCACATGAAAAATTACTACCGAAAAATAATAAAAAAAACAGGGGAAAATTGTTTTTTTAACCACTACATATATATACGAAAAGCTCTTTGTTCAAAACGTGTTGGAGATGTATGGATCTGCCGAACAAAAAATAAACGATGATTTTGTCACAAATGCTGGAATAGTCAGCACAGAATGTCAATAATTTAGTCAAAACGAACCGACTCCAGATATATTTATGGGTTTAATTTTAGTTCAAAGGTTAACAGCGCAAAGATATACAGAAATACGAGTGAGAATTCTAATGAAAATTGAACAAAAAATAAATAAACAACTTATAAGGCAAGAACTATCAGAGGTATATATTAGAGAATCTGGCCCCAAAAAAAAAATAATAAAAAAGAATATGTGTACATCGAAGCACAAAAAAAATGTACAAAACGTTTCAGATGTAGACTGTTACATATCAGAAAAGACTATCCATTTCAGAATTCCAAATGATATTCGTGTGGTAAAATATGACATATTAAGTCACATTGTAAAAGTAAACCAAGAAAATGTTTTTCTTTTTCTTCTATTTGCCTTGTCCTTTCAGGAGGTAGGCGATCATAGCCTTCCACGTCTTCCTATCTCTGGTGGCTCTTAGCACGCTTTCTCTTGTAACATCTCGTAACCCTCGCTCTGCCATCCACCTGCTCAGGCTCTTCAAATATTTTATCCGCTACTTACCTTTTCGTCTTTCTTTCATGTAGCTTGTCCCTTCAGGACGTAGATGATCATGGCCTTCCATATCTCCCTATCTCTGGTGGCTCTTAGCAGGCTTTCTCATGTAACGTCTATCAGCCTCCGTTCTGTCATCCACCTATCCAGGCTTTTTAAATATGTTATCCGCAGTTTTCCTCTGTCTCTTTTCCCTCTATCTGGCCTGTTAGTAGCAGATTCTCCAAACCCTCCTTCCTCATTGCATGTCCCAGGAACTTCAATTGTCTCTTCCTGATGCTCAGTATTAATTTCCTTTTCGTTTCCATGTTTTCCAACACCTCATCATTGCTCACATACTCGGTCCATGATATCCGCAGCATCCTTCCGCAGTCATCATAATAGTCTCATACATAATACACACTGGGCAATCATGTCTATTTTCATCCATGACTAACCAGGCAGAAGATTTTTCTTTCGGAGGTTACCAATATATTTTGCGGTAGACTGGTTGCCAACCAAGACTATAGAACCTAATCTGTCATGCTATTCAACACATAACTGGACTTCGAAATCGGCTCTCCGATTTCTCACTTCCAAGCCGATATCCACTGCACTACAAGTGTTTTTCTACTACATTTGGAGGGACTTCTACATTTTTAAATCTCTTCACAGGCCGTAAAAACAAAAAAAAAACTTCACAATAGTAAAAATAAGCCCTGATGATCGTTATAACAATCGAAAGATTATAATGTTGGCTACCCCACAATAAATCCATATTTTACTGTTCTCAAATATATATTTTATTTTGTATCCCACATTATCCGAATTTATTTTTCATTTCCCTTAATATATATGTATATATATATATATTTAAACTTATTTATAAATGGAACTTTGTGTGTGTGTGTGTGTGTGTGTGTGTGTGTGTCTGTGTATCCTTATCTATAGACTTCGAAACGGCTGAACCGATTTTCTTAAATATTTACACAGTTGTACTATAAGCGTCTGCGAGTGTTTGTAGCTAGGTTTTGTGTCAAGGTACCCCCGATAAATATCGAAAATCGATAATCGAAAAAATCGGGTTTTAGAAGGAGTGGTGGATTTTAATCAAATTTGATACACTTAGAGACAAAGACATAAGAAACGTTATTCAGAAGTTTCCAGTTTACAGTTCTTACAATACTGCCGAATATATATATATATATATATATATTATCAATTTATAAAAAGCAAGATGTTTGTGCGTGTGTCTGTGTATCTGTCTGTATGTCCTTTATACAAATCCACAATTTTTATCCGATTCTCACCAAACTTCACACAAATATTCTTTAGGCTGAGTCTGAGCTGCAGGACCATGGATTAGTTTTAAAGCTTTAATTACACCCGAGCAACACCGGGCTATATTGCTTATATATATATATATATATATATATATATATATATATATATATATATATATATTCAAAATAATAACTAAATAGACTCTGCAAGTATTTAAGTTTTAAATTTATACTAAGATAAAACTTAAGAAAAACCATTAACAAACAGAACCTAATTCCGTTACAATCCGGTGCACTAAGGCGTTGGATAAGAGGGGAGAAAAAAAAGAAATCCGCGGAATAAGGACAAGACATACGATACTCCGTAGTAAAGAAAAAAAACCCAAACGGAACCAACCACAAAAAAAAGAAAGAAAAAGTGCTCGATACAAAGTACAAACGAAATGCAAAAGGCCCTGACGAGCCGTAGTGTGAAACCGCGGTAGGTTTTGGCTAGCTTGAGATTCTTTGTGTGTATATATATATATATATATATATATATATATATATATATTTGAATCTAAACTTATTTATAAATGGAACTTTGTCTGTGTGTGTATATTTGTGTGTGTGTTTGTTACCTATAGACTCCGAAACGGCTGAACCGATTTTCTTGAAAGTTTACACAGTTGTACTATAAGCGTCTATCCCCGATAAAGATCGATAATTGATAATCGAAAAATCGGTTTATAGAAGGAGTGGTCCGATTTTAATCAAATTTGATACACTCATAGACAAAGACATAAGAAACGATATTCAGAGTTTTCAAGGTTGCAGTTCTTACAATAGTGCAGAAAATCGATAATATATATATATATTTATATATATATATATATATATATATATATATATATATAGAAAAGGCAAGATGTTTGTGTGTGTGTTTGTTTATCTGACTGTATGTCTGTATTTTTTTCAGCTCTTTTATTTTAGTTTTTGCTTCGGGTTTGGCTCTAAGTAGATATAATTGTAGTTCTTAGTCTCAGCCACGATACCATTTACTCAGAGGACTTATTTAGCCTTCAAAATTCAGTTTACGACGAAAAAACCTATTTGATATCGACACCAGGAAATCAAAATTTGACTTACATCCATTCATTTTTCTTTCCGTCTAGGTTTCACTTTAACTGGAAGCAACTATTGCTTTTTAGTCTTTCGTGCCAACATCCAATGAGTCTGATCTCCAGGAACATGGATTAGTTTGAAAGCTTTCATTACACCCGACCAACGCCGGGCTATACTGCTAGTATATATATATATATATATATGCGTGTAGATGGTTCTCTCGTAATAGATAGATAGATAGATAGATAGATAGATAGATAGATAGATAGATAGATAGATTATCAATGATAGTGACGTGTGTTGACCAGAATTTAGAAGAATGAACAAGTGAAGTATATCTTCTATTTCTGCAACGTGTTTTAAAGACCCGTGTTTAATCAACAGAGAGTTAAATTATTCTCAAGCTACGCATCTTATTACAGCGACAACACGCATAAGATGTGAAACAGATTAAAATAATTAAAGACATGCAAACAACTGGAGTATAATTATGGTAAAATGAAATTGATTTAATTTGCATCGGAATCTTTCATATCCAATTCATCATTTGAATCAGAGATATTTGCATTTGTTTCCCCGGACAAATAATCGCCCGACCAAAATAATGCATAATCAAATTTGGTTCCACAAAAGTATATTGAATTGGTATTGTTTCGGCTAAATTATACAGACGAAAACTGAATTTCGATTTATAGGGTAAGAACTTTAAACTGTCATCTGAATATGCTTGTTACGTAACTATTTCGACATATCTAAATATATATACATACATAGAAAAATGTATATATATCTAGATATTTATACATAAATATATAGAACAGAGTTATAACTTAGAATATTTGGTATTTAAGTCAGGAAAATTCCGATAGAGACGAACTCAAAAGAACTCAGTGTTAAATTTATTTGTTTAATTTAACAGAGTAATACAATCTAGAAAAAAAATTAGATATTATACAATTTCATGAGTAATACATATTTCACAGCCAAAAGCTGCTGCTCGTCAGACCCAAATGATACAACAGTTAATATTCAAAATCATCCTAAAAAAATCACATACAGACACTTACGTGCCCATATTAAAATATAATTATATATATTTATAATATAATTATAAAAAAGTATATATATTTATATATATAATTATAAAAAATTATATATATTTATATATATAATTATGAATATATATATATATATATATATATTTATATATATAATTATAAAAAATTATATATATTTATATATATAATTATAAATATATATGTAATATAACAATCTGGCCCCACCCGAGGAAGGCTGATGCAAGCGAGGGTGTTTCCGGTCGTTGAAAGGAACGGATGTCGTTTGACCTTATTTCCGGCAGCAGCGGAAATAACTACAGAGGCAAACAGAACAGGTGTCTCTGAGAATTACGTGGGCGTGCGTGGGCGAGGCAAAACCGGAAGAAAAAGTCCCGGTTCTGGAAGATTATAAAAAGACCTCGGCACACAGATTCGCCAGTAGTAGAGGAGCAACAGAGATCGGCCGGTGAAGAGAGACACAACAGATAAGACTACACTCCCGTCAACCCATTAGAAGCGCGCTCTCTCAATTCTCTGTTCCCTATTCTACACGGTTCATCGTCATTAATAAAAATATAACTTTATATTTTTATATATATGCGTGTTTGTTGTTTGTCGATATATAACATATATATATATATATATATATATATATATATATATATATTTATAAAATAATTATAAAAAAGAGATAATAATGTTAAACAAATGAAAATTAAATATGTCAGCTAATGCTATTTTCGTAAATTTCCGTTATATATATATATATATTGATTGATTGATTGATTGTTAATTACTTAGTTTCTGGTCATAATAAGATTAGACCAGTACACATTTGTATTAAAAAGTGTTCAATACAATTATATTGTAGAACTTTTGAACATTTTCCATTTGTTATAACGCGACCTAGTTTACTATCATAAGTTGTGTCTTAATGCGATTTGCAATAACAGATTTTACCCTTTACCGTTTTTTTAAGAACGCTCACATAACAGGGTTTTTTTAACGTTCACGTGGAAGAGAATTTTTGAACGAGCAATTTTTTAAATTGCTTGGAAAAATAGTGCGTTTTCATCCATGGTTGTATGAACCTAAGAGGTACTTTTTAGTATGGTTACACTTGGTCATAATTACGTTATTTCATTCAACAGTTCGTTTTTGTTTTGGAATAACATAATTTCTAACTTTTCTTCCTGGCATAGTCTACATAATTTGGCTGTTTTTACTATAATCCACGTTATGTCTGACTCTTTTCCAGATTTTGATTTTAATTTCAACACATGGCTAGCCAATTTTGTAAAGTTTTTTAAGTTTTCTATTTTGAATGTAGACTTGAGATTGAACCACCTGGTTTTAAAGGTGTCTTTGTTTGAACCCAAATATATTTTATTTTGGTCATTTAAGTTATGTACCTTTGCCTTTGCCTGGATGTGCGTTGTGGTGCAGTGGATATCGGCTCAGAACGAGAAATCCGGGTTGAATTTATTGCATTCACTTACGCGCAAATACCCTTGGGAAAGGTATTAATCCGTCTCTTCCTTCAAGTTATGGGTTAAATAACAGGCCCGATTGGGTTCTTTAGCCTTGGCGGGCAACCAATCTACCGCAGAAAGCAATGGCAACCGACTGCGGGATAATCTTCTGCCCAGTCAGTCATGTCTCTTTCGAGACATGATCGCCCAAGTGTGTTTCACGTGTGGTACTTAACTGACCTTTGCCTTGTAAATGAATTCTTTTGTCTTGCAAAGTCCTTGAAGTGGACATTTATTTTTTCTCTGCAGTTGCATTCTTTATTAGTAGTCTTGTTTTGTGCACTGCTATCTTATTTTCTGGCGTTTTGTTTTTTTATAAAACTATCAAAATTACTAATGCAAATATAACTTAGCTTGATTGTGTTTCTGTTGAAAATTTTGTTTAGTTCTGATCCTTTTGGAAAGTGTCTACCTATCAGTTTAAAAAATATATGTCCTATTTTAGTCTTTACCTCTAAATTAAATGGTACGTTGAATCGGATAATGTTTCCTTTTATATTACTGTTTTTTGTTTGTCTGGTTGAGAATTATATTGTAAAATTTATTACGGCTAGATTTTCTAAGTGCATCTTCATAGATAGTTTTCTTTTCATCAAATATATATCTAAACTTATTTATAAAAGGAACTTTGTCTCTGTGTGTGTCTGTGTGTGTGTCCGTTACCTATAGACTCCGAGACGACTGAATCGATTTTCTTGAAAATTTACACAGTTGTACTATAAGCGTCTGCGAGTGTTCTTAGCTAGGTTTTGTGTCGAGGTACCCCCGATAAATATCGAAAATCGATAATCGAAAAAATCGGGTTATAGAAGGAGTGGTCCGATTTTAATCAAACTTGATACACTCATAGACAAATGCATAAGAAACAATATTCAGAAGTTTCAAGGTTGCAGTTCTTAAAATAGTGCAGAAAATCGATAATATATATATATATATATATATATATATATATATATATGAATTGAATATATGGATCGGAATCCAACAAGATGAATAGAATAAATAATGACCAAGTAGAAAAAAGTGTCTTTAATCTAACACGTTTCACGTCTAACAAACTTCTTCAGAGATTTAATAAAGACGAATGATTTAAAAATCCGAGAGTGAGTATTTTTGAATAGTGAAAAAATGTTCTATCTTCTGCATTTAATATTCGTCAGTTGCTTTATCACACGTGACACGTATCTGATTTTTGAAATTATACTTCATTTTAAAACTACTGTCTCTCGGATTTTTAAATCATTCGTCTTTGACAAATTTCCGAAGAAGCTTGTTATAAGTGAAATATGTTAGATTAAAGACACTATTTTCCTACTCTTTATTTATTCTATTCACACACACACACACACACACACATATTCATTCAGTAATGAATTAGAACACTGTCAGCTATTGGCGTGTATATACATGATATATCACACGCTAAAAGTCTGTCTTCTTCTACCTGACGCCAAATCGGTCGGGTTTCAATTCTGGGTAAAAAGCAAATCAGATGTCTAACCGTACTGATGAGCTGTGATACAGCGAAACAATCTATCTGTGGATGACCTTATATATATATAGTGTGTGTGTGTATGTGTGTGTGTGAATAAAGACAAAAAAGAAAAATTGTGTTAGCGAACGTGTTTTCTCTCTGGTGGACTTTATCAAGGCAAATATAATAATTTTATTTTGCCACAATCTTCTAAATAATTTAAAAACTTAATGAATTAGTCTAATTAAAATTGTAAAAAAAATAAATTTGTATTTTTTAAATTAAGTATTGTCTTTAATATATATTATTCATAAAAATAAATTAAAAGATCATTTAAGTAAATAATGTCTGAGTTTTATCGCGTTTTTTATTTGATGATTCGATCAAAGCAGATGTTCTTTTAAGAAGGGATCCGTTTTTAGAAATGTTTTTTACAATGTTCTTTTTTAAATTCTTCAAAGAGTTCTGCTTTTAAGCATTTATTTACCCTGCTCTCTCTATGGAGCGAGTTGTGACACAAGGCCGGATTTTAAGATGAGGAGTTTGAGTTTGAGTTGAGCTGAGTTTTGCTTAATGGCATATCAACCAATCAATGCCAAAAGGTTGGGTATAAGAAGCTTGGTTTTTTTTTTTAAATGTTCGGTCATAGTGAGAAGAATGATTTAGTAACATCTTAGTGAATTTGTTTTTGTATTTATTCTTTTTTATTTTAGAAAACTGAAAATCTCTCCTAGTTTTGTAATCAAAAATGTTTTACTGAGAATAATTTTGTCCTTTAAAGATGTGTTACGGTAATAGGTTTTTCTTCGAAAATGTATATTATTCTATAAACGTCTATTTTTATGTATATTTTTCTATAAAAGTGTATTTTTATACTTTCATAGGGTTTTGATCCCAGTTTGTAGGCTAACTATTTATTTGCCCATAGCTGGGACCCTAACAGGTGCTACCACTCCAGGTCAGGGTGGACCTGTGATCAACAGCAATTAAGAGGTGGTTCCATGCTCCTCACAACCTCCCGATCAGAGGCCCTGCTGCCGAATGCAGTTTACCGTCATGCCCTGTAAAATGAGGCAACTGAGCCCAGATATAAGGAATGAGAGATGGTTGATAGCACACGTGTAACATACTTAATGGGCTTCAGCAGGGATTTGGGTGAGATAACAAGAGAAAGCGTGTTAAGAGCTACTTGGGATAGGAAAATGTGGATCGGCCACGTCCAAGAGTTACACGACAGAAAGAAAAATTCCTACAGTGGCGGCAGGATGAAATTCTTCAGTTCTATAACCATAACTTCTATGTCAAAAAGTCTTTTCGCTCGCATTTCTCGCTAGTGAAATTCTTGCTTTTCAGTCACCGTTGATCCTCAAAAGTATAGGATATAACTTCTATATCATCCATCAACTAAAACACACAAAAAACGAAGATGCTATGTATTTACCATCATAGACAATTACTCCTACTCCCATTAACATAGATTATGCTAGTCTCCCCGAGAGCAAAACACTACGCCTCCTTGGCCTAACACTCTCAGCGGACCTCAATTGGAATGAATATATCGAATCTATTGCTAAATCCGCTGTTTAGAAGGTCGGTTCTCTGTGCAGAGCCAGGAAGTTTTTTTTCCGTATGAATCCATCCTGCACATATATAAATACACCATCCGCCCGTGTATTGAATACTGCTGCCACATCTGGTCGGGTGTCCCTGCTATTCACCTCGGGATTCTTGACAAAATTTAACGGAGAATCTGTAATGTGATCGATACCGACTTAGCAGCTCGGCTGCAGTTGCTCTCTCACCGGTGTGATATGGCTTCCCTGTGCCTCTTCTATAAATACTTTCACGGATTCTGCTCCAATGAACTTAGATCACTGGTGACCCTAGGTATGAATTTACACAAGCTATTAGATTAGCAACTAGGTCCCACCCTTTTACAGTGAGACCGATAAAATGTACCCGCAATTTTTACTCTAACAGCTTCTTTTCATGCATTTCCCACCTGTGGAACTCCCTTCCATATACTTGCTTCCCCGACAGCTACAATCTCCAGGAATTTTAAATGTAAGGTCAATAGACATTTCCTATCACAGTAACTCCCATCCATTCTCTCAAGCTCTTTTTTCATCTTCTCCACCCCCGTCCTCAGCATCCTCATCCCTTTATTACCATCCTCTTGACATTTCCAATAACTAACCCCTCTTTCTCATCACTTTAACCTATGCAAATCTTCTGCGCAACAGTGGCTGTAGAATGCCTTGCTTGGGGTGAAATGAAAAAATAATGTAAAATTGCACACCCGCAAAATCGGATTCAAACGATTAAAACATTTTGGAAAAACCCAGACCAAGGCAAATTTCACAAGTCAGTGTTAAAAGTAAAATTATGGAACCTAATTTGATAAGAAATTGATATATGACGTAAGTCAATTTTTTTTTTACAGCTACAACACGAGAAACTTCTCTATTTAAACCACGTTCACTGACCGGTCAAAACTGGGAGCGGTTAGCTGACGGACCTTGTGGCAATATAACAAAATAAAAAAATTCAAGATGGCGACCGGGACGTAAGGGTGCGTCAAATATTCATTCGATCTTTCCTTCCAATTTTTCCTTTTCTTCTTTTTCTCTCCACGCCGCCAAAGAAAACAACAGCAACAACAACGGCAGAACACTCTGTCTGCGATAAGTACTATTTCTTCATTTCTTCTTTCTCACATTGTTGCCAAGGGAAAGGAACATAAGACTTTACATTCTGCTACTATCAAACCATGAACTCTAAATTTCTGTTGGACATTTTAAATACTTACATTTCTCTTTAAACAATTTTAACTACAAAGCTGCATGCATTTTCTCAATGAACATTTTCCTTCTCACGAATCGGTTATAGTCTTCAGTTAACAGAATTTCACTTATATTTTATTCTTACAAATTTGTCATTCTGTTAATAAACTTTTACTTTAGTGTTCAAACGAATTATTTTATCCTTCCACATTTCAACATTCAACCTTTAAACTTATGATATTTAACTCGTGGGGACTTTGGTTGTGTTTTACATAAGGCCAATTTAACAAGCATCACCGCCCCTACAAAAGTATACATTTATACATTTATTTATTTTCTATAAATACTTTCACGGCTTCTGCTCCGATGAACTTAGATCACTGGTGCCCCCTAAATACGAATTTGCACGAGATGTAAAGTCTTATGTTCCTACCATCCGCCCGTGCATTGAATACTGCTGCCATATCTGGTCGGGTGCCCCTGCTGTTCTCCTCGGGCTTCTCGATAAGGTTCAGAGGAGGGTCTGTAATGTGATAGATACCGACTTGGCAGACCGCCTGCAGTCTCTCTCCCACCGGCGCGACGTGGCTTCCCTGTGTCTCTTCTATAAATACTTCCACGGCTTCTGCTCCGATGAACTTAGATCACTCGTGCCCCCTAAATACGAATTTGAACGAGATACTAGATTAGCAACTAGATCCCACCCTTTTACAGTGAAACCGATAAAATGCATCCATAACTTCTACTCCAACAGTTTCTTTCCTCGCAATTCCCGACTGTGGAATTCTCTTCCAAATGATTGCTTCTCCGACGGCTACAATCTCCAGGAGTTTAAATGTAAGGTCAATAGACACCTCCTAACACACTAACCTGCTCCCATTCCTCCTGACATTCCCTATGTCTAACATTCATTCCTCCTGACATTCCCTATGTCTAACCACTCCTCTTTACCTTCCCCTATGTAGCCCCATGCGCAATAGTGGCAGTGGAATGCCTTGCTTGGGGTGAGATGATTAAAAAAAAAAAAGATACTAGATTAGCAACTAGATCCCACCCTTTTACAGTGAAACCGACAAAATGCAACCGCATTGGGGTGATATGATTTAAAAAAATAAATGTCAATCGTCATCTTCCTGATTATTTTAAATATTTATATGACATAATACATTTGTATTATTCATAAGAGGTTGTCGTACATTTGTATTGTTACATCGTGTTGTTTATCAAAATGTAAATCAATAAAACTGTTATCAGTTAAACAGTACGACAGATATAAAGGCACATGTGTTTCCATATATATTAACGTATCTCGTTTGATTAGGCACACGACAGACTGCTTCAAATCAATCTTTGTATAAGTACCTTCTCTTTAATCGTAGACATCTTCGAATTAATTATTGTAGATTTCTACAGAAGTAAGTCATTATCCGATTGATTAATACTCGTGGAAATGAGAAGAAATCATTGAAAAGCCAATCCTCCGTCATTAGTTAATTAATTCCTTTATCGTCGTCTCAGCCGTGGAATTGATACCAAAAATAAAGAACTTACAAATTTAATTGTTTCAAAATGGCATTGGATTTCTCATTATTTCCTGTGTGTTCAGGCCTCTCAGTTGTCA
>JBBBDQ010001309.1:3122500-3137500 GCA_037127315.1 Ascarosepion bandense
AAATTAATAAATTATATATATATATGTATGTATATTTAAAAAAAAATGTATTACCTGATCCAGACAATTCAAGGGAGAATAAATAGCGTTCTACTGTGTTAGACTCGAGAAACCAATAAAAAGTTAAGACAACGATGTATATGTTTCATTTGTTTTATTATGTATATAATTGTCTTAAAGGGATGTAGTTAGTATAATATCGATTAAGGATGTAGTTAGTATAATATCGACTAAGGATGTAGTTAGTATAATAAGGACTAAGGTGCATTGATAAATGAAAACGAAATAAATCTTATAGTAAGTCCACATTACAATTATATTAAAGTATTAAAGTATTTAACAGAGGATGGTGGCATCTTATATACAAATGCAAAGGTAATAATTTAATTGTGGTATATAGTTATATTTATTGTAAAAATTGTAATTATCTCTACTTTAAGGTAGCAAGTAGCTCTTAATTCGTTTCGTTTATTTCTTCTTCTATGTGCCCTGTCCTTTCAGGACGTAGGTGATCATGGTTCTCTACGTCTCCCTATCCCTTGTGGCTCTTAGTGTGTTTGAGCCTGTTGCTCCTGGCATCCCCCGTTCCGTCATCCACCTGATCAGTCCCTGCAAATATGTTATCCGCTGCCTTCCTCTGTCTCTCCTTCCTTCTATCTGGCCAGTCAGTATCAGGTTCTCCAGGCTCTCTTTCCTTATTGCATGTCCCAGGAACTTCAGTTGTCTCTTCCTGATGCTCAGCATCAATTTTCTTTTTGTTGCCATTCTTTCCAACACCTCATCGTCGCTTGCTTGCTCAGTCCACGATATCCGTAGCATCCTCCTGTAGAAGCACATTTCGGCCGCCTCCAGTTTTGTCCTCATTTTCGATGATATTGTCCAGCATTCACTGCCATATTGAAGAACTGACACCATCTAGCAGTCTAGCACTCTTTTCTTCGTTTCTATTGAGATTTTCCTGTGGTTATGTATAGCAATAATATTTATATCATTAGATGTTCATCAGATATAGTTATATAATTTATATATTCAATATTACATCTATATAATAAAATTCTGGTTATATAGGCACTTCGTCTTTCTGTAGAACCATATTTCGGTCGCCTCCAGTTTTGTCCTCATTTTCGATGATATTGTCCAGCATTCACTGCCGTATTGAAAAACTGACATCACGTAGCAGTCTAGCACTCTTTTCTATTCCTGTAAACACAAGAAATTTGACTAGTGTACAGTTTTACAAGTTTCAGCTTTTTAAAAATGAATAAATATTAGTAAATCTTTACGAGAAAGTACGGAGTCGGAAGAGAGTTTTTACGAGAGAGATTTAAGAAAATAAATTGAAAATTATTAAACTCAAAAGTTTTCTCCTGATGCTAAATCAAAGGTTCAAACAAAAGTGATTATGCAGGTTTTTTTTTGGTTTTTTTTGTTGATAATCGAATCTAGGATTACCGCTATCCATTTGATTTAGAAAAATTCTTTTTATGTTTACCTTTAAAAAAGCCATGACTCAACTCGTACGTTCTGCTGTTGATTATTGCAGCATCGTGATGCGGAAAATATAACCGATTCCATATATTTATTTGACATTTTTGTAGACTTCTGCCTCTTTTAATTAGGCATTAAGATTATCATATTTTTTCTTCGGAATTTTTTTTGCTTTTGCGTCATTTTTTCCTTCGTATTCGTAAGCAAAAAAGAAAAGAACATTAGTGAATTATTTCCTCGTTACTTGATTTTATGTCGCTAAGTATCTTCAAGATTACTTCTCTTAATTTTGTAAGAATTTCCATAATTGCTAATTAGCGCTCTGATAAAATTAGTTTCAATGAGCCATCAGGGATTTCAAAAATATATTACAATGTAAAATATGCCATAGAAAACAAAATGGCGCTTCCGTTTAGATGGAACCGTAAAATAAAGTCTTGCAGGGAGAGAATAATGAAAGGAAACGATAAGAAATGACGTGAAGAAAAACGAAGGAAAGGACGCGAGTAAAAATGTGGTCAGATACCAACGGAATTGATACAGCGTGACATTAAATTGTATCCCTTCCTATCCTCCATAGCTTGCCTGACGTTTCAGCAAACCTGATGAATATTTATAAGCGTTCCCAAACTAAAATAAATAATAACGAAAATAAATCATATTTATTATTTTTTGTGTAAATTTGTATTTAAATTAATTTAAGATGGAATGAACTCATATATTGACATGATGCCATGGAATTAATTGTTTCCTCAAATTTTTGAACATTTTCGTAGTCATGTATTTTGGCTTTGGAAAAAAGTAATTCTTTCATTTTATAGAAAATCTGGGGCGTAGGTTAATATTATGATATGATTAGATAGCGATATTCTTCAGAATTTTCTTTCTAAATACGATATTTTCTTTTTGCGCTGGGCAATATCTTCAATAATGGCGACACTGGAAACCACATAAATGTGGTTCTACAGATGGATGCTGAGGATACGATTAACCGAACCTGTGAGCAACGACGTTGTTTTCGAGAGAATGAAAACGAGTAGGAAAATTATACTTAGCATCAAGAAGAGAAAAGTGAGGTTCCTTGGGAACGTAATGACTAAAGAGGGTTTGGAGAAATTAATACCCACAGGGCAGTTTGAGGAAAACAAAGGCTGAGAAAAGAAACGCAAGACATACTTGATGGGCTTGATCAATGGAATGGTGGATCGGGGTCAGTGAGATAACAAAAAGGAAAATGATAAGAGCGACAAGGGTCTGTGGGAGTCCACGATCGCCTTCGTCCTGAAAAAAGAAACGGTATATAAAGCAGAAGAAAAAAGTTTAGCATTCTTTAGATTAATATTCTGGTTGAATTATTTCTATGTACACTACCAACCAGAAGTTTGGGACCACTTAGATTTATTCTCTAAGAGAAAGAAATAACAAATTTTATGTCTTAGAAGAATAAATATAGATATATTTCATTGTTGCTCACAATTGTACAATAATTAAAACCAAAATTAACATTGAGTAATTTCAAATTTAATTAAAGTTAATTCATTTTTTTTTCATCAAAGAAACCACCACGAGCCTTTATCAGTACAGAGCAAATCCTTGGCATTCTTTCTGATAACTTATAAAAATAAGTTGGTAAAAGTGATTTCCAAGCATTCTGCAAGTATTTAAACAATATTTGTTCATTTATAGTAAGTTCATTTCGACCTGTACGATCAATTTCATCCCTTATTCTCCTTCTATAATAGTGGGTTTTTAACTGCTACACAGACTTTAAGCCCAGCAGAATGAAGTCGTCTCTTACCAGTAGTAACAGATACTGGATGTTGCCGAGTAGAATTCATTTCAATTGTTAATTCCGGATCGATTTTTCTTCTATTCCTCTTGCTAGATATGATCAAGTGCTTATCCTCTACAATAGATGTTACTCTGGGCCTACAAGATCTTTTTCTGTCAATATTTAACTCATGTTCACGAAGTCGTTGAAGGCAGAAATGCACGCCATTATTTTGATGGGCTTAATTTTGTAGCGATAACACGTTCAGAATATCCTTCTTTCAAAAGAATTTCAACCCGAGCTCCTTTTTCAATGCCAATCTGTTTCTTCCTTGCCATTTATATCGTAGTTGTAAACACAAAAATAAATTATGCCATAATTATAATATCTGAATAAATCTGAATTTTCGGCAAAAACTTGATCACAATAAGAGGAGTCAAGTAGCAAACTGAGTAAATGTTTACTTTAAAGTTGAAAAGAATACTTTTTTTTTACTTGACTAAGAATAACAAAATATAAGAATAACAAAATATAAGAATAACAAAATATACAAAATCGGCGAATTTGATTTTGCTAAAAATTTGGGTGGTCTCAAACTTATGGTCGGTTGTGTATAACTGATGCATTTGATAGACTGTTCTGTGTAAGATCCGTTTTTTGTGAAAGGACTTATTTTTATTTGAAGATTGAAAGCTCTGATATTTTTTAAACGAATCCTCTCTCCGTTGTAAACTTGAATTTCGGCAATTGTATTTTCTGCTTTTGTCATTAATTATTTTTTTATAAAGACTTATCCAGGCGTCTTTGAACTTATTTATTTGTTTTTGTGCCGTAATTATTTTATTTTAACACAAGTGTACACAAGTGTCCGGTCTGGTTGACATAGCAAAAATACGGTCACCGGGTTTACTCAACGTGACTTGCTGTGATCAAAAGAACACAGCGTGGGCAGTGAGTTCGTAGTTGTAATAGACGTCTTGAGGACCAGCTACTGTGAACATCGTCATTCGGCGTCCGTTATCGTCTACAACAGCCGAGCGAGTGTTACACTTTATCCGTCCTAAAATAAAAAAAAAATAGTTTATAGTTTACAGAAATCTATTAACAAATATAATCTGGCCAATTTTTAATCCCACCACAGTAATAAGATCAAATCAGAAATAATAAAAGCATTATATTTAAGAGGTGCATCTGCATCTGATTTATATCTTTCAATATGGCAGTAAATACTGGACAATCTCATCAAAGATGATAAGAAGACTTTAAGCAAGCGACATGTGATTCTACAGAAGGATGCTGAGGATACCACGAACCGAACATGTGTGAAAGGAGTTAGAGAAGATGGAAACGAAAGAGAAACTTATAGCAAAAAAACATCTGAGGTTTCTGTGTTACGTAATGAGGAAAAAGGCTTGGAGAATCTGATATCCACAAGACGGACAGAGTTAAAGGCAACGGATGAAGACAGTTTTAAGTAAATGGATGTCTGACCAGGTTTTAGGAGAAATAACAAGAGAAATGGATGTGCGTTGTAGCGCAGTGGATGTCGGCTCAGAACGAGAAATCGGGGAGCCGAGTTCGAATTCCAGTTGAATCCCTTGCATTCGCTTACTCACCATTACCCTTGGGAAAAGTATTAATCCGTCTCTTTTCTCCAGTTATGGGTTAAATAATAGGACAGATTGGGTTCTATAGCCTTGGTCGGCAACCAGTCTACCGCAGAAAGCAATGGCAAGCTACTGCGGGATAATCTGTCCAGTCAGTCATGTCTCTTTCGAGACATGATCGCCCAAAGCGTGTATCACGTATGGCACTTAACTGACTGAACAAGAGAAAACGTGACAAGGGAGCTACAAGGGATTCGGGGATTCGGAGCGTCATTATGGCCCACGTCCTGAAGGGACACGGTGCTTAGAAGAAAAAGAACAATATGCATCCTCAGCCCCAGTGCTTCCCTATAGAAGAAATGTACATTGAAAACATATTAAAAAACCTCCGACATCTTTATTATTTCATCTGCAATATCGGTAGAAATATTATCAGTCTGTTAAATGCCATTTGTCATACACGCTTGGCCGATCATGTCTCGAAAGAGACATGACAGACTGGGCAGATTGCCATTAATTTCTACGGTAGTCTGATTGTCAACCAAGTTTACAGTACCCAATCTGTTCTGTTATTTGACCCATAGCTGGAGGGAAAGAGATAGATTATATTATTATATTAACAAGTAGTAATTTCAGGAGATCATAACAATAGAAAACAGATTTCCCACTTTAGATGAAACAGAAACTTTGTGTTTGTTTTCGATTATATTAATTTGTAATAATTCATGGGGGATCAGTTTATTACTTTATAACAATAGAAAAGATATCTCCCACTTTAGCTTAATTAGAGATTTTAATTGTGTACTTTTTCGATTAAATTAATTTGTAATAATTCATAGGGGATCAATTAATTACTTCATATCAATAGAAAACATATCCCCCATTTTAGCTTAAACAGAAACTTTAACTATATTCGTTTCCGATTATATTAATGTGTAATAATTTAAGGGGGATCAGTTTATTACTTTATAACAATAGAAAAGAGATCTCCCTCTTTAGCTTAAATAGAGACTTTAATTCATGGGACATCAGTTTATTACTTCATAACAATAGAAAAGAGATCTCCCTCTTTAGCTTAAATAGAGACTTTAATTCATGGGACATCAGTTTATTACTTCATAACAATAGAAAAGAGATCTCCCTCTTTAGCTTAAATAGAGACTTTAATTCATGGGACATCAGTTTATTACTTCATAACAATAGAAAAGAGATCTCCCTCTTTAGCTTAAATAGAGACTTTAATTCATGGGACATCAGTTTATTACTTCATAACAATAGAAAAGAGATCTCCCTCTTTAGCTTAAATAGAGATTTTAATTCATGGGACATCAGTTAATTACTTCATAACAATAGAAAAGAGATCTCCCTCTTTAGCTTAAATAGAGACTTTAATTCATGGGACATCAGTTTATTACTTCATAACAATAGAAAAGAGATCTCCCTCTTTAGCTTAAATAGAGACTTTAATTCATGGGACATCAGTTTATTACTTCATAACAATAGAAAAGAGATCTCCCTCTTTAGCTTAAATAGAGATTTTAATTCATGGGACATCAGTTAATTACTTCATAACAATAGAAAAGAGATCTCCCTCTTTAGCTTAAATAGAGACTTTAATTCATGGGACATCAGTTTATTACTTCATAACAATAGAAAAGAGATCTCCCTCTTTAGCTTAAATAGAGATTTTAATTCATGGGACATCAGTTTATTACTTCATAACAATAGAAAAGAGATCTCCCTCTTTAGCTTAAATAGAGACTTTAATTCATGGGACATCAGTTTATTACTTCATAACAATAGAAAAGAGATCTCCCTCTTTAGCTTAAATAGAGACTTTAATTCATGGGACATCAGTTAATTACTTCATAACAATAGAAAAGAGATCTCCCTCTTTAGCTTAAATAGAGACTTTAATTCATGGGACATCAGTTTATTACTTCATAACAATAGAAAAGAGATCTCCCTCTTTAGCTTAAATAGAGACTTTAATTCATGGGACATCAGTTTATTACTTCATAACAATAGAAAAGAGATCTCCCTCTTTAGCTTAAATAGAGACTTTAATTCATGGGACATCAGTTTATTACTTCATAACAATAGAAAAGAGATCTCCCTCTTTAGCTTAAATAGAGACTTTAATTCATGGGATATCAGTTAATTACTTCATAACAATAGAAAAGAGATCTCCCTCTTTAGCTTAAATAGAGACTTTAATTCATGGGACATCAGTTAATTACTTCATAACAATAGAAAAGAGATCTCCCTCTTTAGCTTAAATAGAGACTTGAATTCATGGGATATCAGTTAATTACTTCAT
This sequence comes from Ascarosepion bandense, assembly GCA_037127315.1. Taxonomy (NCBI): domain Eukaryota; kingdom Metazoa; phylum Mollusca; class Cephalopoda; order Sepiida; family Sepiidae; genus Ascarosepion; species Ascarosepion bandense. The sequence continues at coordinate 3,129,687 of JBBBDQ010001309.1, forward strand.
AACAATAGAAAATAGATCTCCTACTTTAGCTTAAACAGAAACTTAAACTGGATTCGTTTTCGATTATATTAATTTGTAATAATTCTTAGGGCTCAGTTTATAACTTCATAACAATAGAAAACTGATCTCCAACTATTATATTCAGTCAGGCGGTTAAATTTCCATACGTGATACACACTTGGGCCATCATATCTCGAAAGAAACATCAGTGACTGGGCAGAAGATTTTCTCGCCGGAGATTGCCATTACTTTCCGAAGTAAACTGGTTGCCAGCCAATGGTAAAGAATCCAGTCTGTAATGCTATTTATCCCATAGATGGTAGGAGAACGACAGATTAATACTTTTCCCAAGTATATTTGCGCGTAAGTTAATGCCCCGAATTCAACTGTAATTCGAACTCGGTTTGCCAACCAGTCTACCGCAGAAAGTAATGGCCACCTAGTGCGAGATAATCTTCTGCTCAGTCGGTCATGTCTCGAAAGAGACATGATTGCCCAAGCGTGTATCACGTATGGCACTTAACTAATTGAAGGAATATAATAGGTGAAAACATGATTGAGGCTTCTACTGGGCATAAAGTGAGAGGTCAGTTTATTACTTCATAACAATATAAAACTGATCCCCCACTAATTACTGCTTAATAATATAATACATCTCTTCCGCCTATAGCTATGAGTCAAATAACAGGACAGATTGGGTTCTATAGCCTTGGTTGGAAACCAGTCTACCGCAGGAAGTAATGGCCACCTACTGCGAGATAATCTTCAGTCAGTCATGTCTCTTTGGAGACATGATCGCCCAAGCGTGTATCATGTATGGCACTTAACTGACTGACTCTGAAATTAAAATGATTTCCATTATTTGCATTGTTTGGACGATTGTCTTCATATTTACTGTTATATTCACAATATTTTGACTGATGCACTGACCACTTCTGATGCATTTTGACTGGCCACTTCAGATGCATTTTGACTGGCCACTTCAGGTGCTTGGAATTTTGAACCGAACCCTTTATTTCAATCACTGGGTATATCATTCTTTTTCCATATGCAATGCTCTTTCTGGATGTCAAACAGTTATCTCCCTTTACCCTAAGGCTCTATATTATTTGCTTACCACTGTTGTAACCATAACTTGAAATTGAACTTTTTTGGCTCAATTACTTTACCTGTCGAACGCCTTTATTCAGGTGAGCTTGAGGATAAATACTAAAACAGATTAAGTATTTGTCTATATTTCATGGATGAGGTAGTGTTTACACTTCTTCTTCTTCTATGTGCCCTGTCCTTTCAGGACGTAGGCGATCATGCCTTTCCATGTCTCCCTATCCCTGGTGGCTCTTAGCACGCTTTCTCCAGTTACACCACCCAAACTCCGCTCTGCCATCCACTAGCTCAAGACCATAAATCTAGAATATAAATGTATAGAAACTAGCATGGCCACAAAATGAGGGATCAGTTTATATATAGATTATAATAAATAATTGATCCTCCCCATTTAATACCCATATTATAATTTCTTATAAACAGTTGGCATATATATCCTTCTATGTGCTTTGTCCTTTCAGGACGTAGGCGATCATGCCTTTCCACGTCTCCCTATCCCTGGTGGCTCTTAGCACGCTTTATTCTGTTGCACCACCAAAACCCCGTACTGTCATCCACCTGCTCAAGCCCATAAATCTAGAATATAAATGCATAGAAACTAGCATGGCCACAAAATGAGGGATCAATTTGTATATTGATTATAATATACAATGGATCCCCCATTTTATATCCACAGTATAATTTCTTATAAACAGTTGGCATACATATTCTTCTTCTATGTGCTTTGTTCTTTCAGGACGTAGGCGATCATGCCTTTCCACGTCTCCCTTTTCTTTGTGGCTCTTAGTATGTTTTCTCCTGTTACACCACGCAACCCCCGTTCTGTGATCCACATACTCAGGCCCTTCAAATACGTTATCTGCTGCCTTCCTCTGTCTCTTTTCCCTTCTGTCAGTATCAGATTCTCTAAGACCTCCTTCCTCATTGTATGTCCCAGGAACTTCAGTTGTCTCTTCATTGCTCATATGCTCGATCCATGATATCAGCAGCATCCTTCTGTAGAACCACAGTTCAATTGCTTCAAGTTTTTTCCTCAATCTCCGATGATATTTTCCCGCATTCACTGCCGAACTGAAGAACTGATATCACATAGCAATCCAGCACTCTTTTCTTTGTTTCTAGTGAAATTTTTCTGTGTCTTAGTATATTATTCTTCTGGAACGCGTCCTTCGCCATGCCAATTTGCCTTCGGATCTCTGTGTCGCACATTCCATCTCCTGTTAGAACACTTCCTAGGTATTTAAAGTTTTTTACTTGCTTGATTCTCGTCTCCCCCACCTGTATTTGGCATTTTGGGTTGCTCTTTTTGCTGATGACTATCACTAATTAAGTTGAAACGTCATAAACATGGCAATAAAGATGAGGACAATAGTCCGAACAATGTGAATTGTTGTTGTGGCCTGTTAGGGCCAGGAAGAAAGACATGGAAACAAGAAAGTAGTTTTAAACAATGTATTAGAAATATGTGCGTTGTGGTGCATTGGATATCGGCTCGGAACGAGAAATCGGAGAGCCGAGTTCGAATTCCAGCTGAATTCATTGCATTCACTTACGCGCAAATACCCTTGGGAAAGGTATTAATCCGCCTATTCCTTCCAGTTAAGGGGTAAATAACAGGACAGATTGGATTCTATAGCCTTGGTCGGCAACCAGTCTACCGCAGAAAGCAATGGCAACCTACTGCGGGATAATCTTCTGCCAGTCAGTGATGTCTCTTTCGATACATGATCGCCTAAGCGTGTATCACGTATGGCACTTAACTGACTGACTGATTAGAAATATATATAAAATAAGAGTGTTAGTGGTCAGCAAATAAAAGTTTAAATCCCAAATGTCCAATTACACTGCGTCTAGACTGCTTCTAGACTGCCTCACAACTGCCTCCCCGGGTGTCACGCAGGTTAGTATCTTTTAAAGGAGGAATTTCTATGTAGATAGAGTACCATAACAATTGTGAAATAGACTGAGTCTTAAAAAAAAGTCTGTTTTCATATTGGATCGAAATTAGAAAATCTTTTAATCATGTGTTATCCTAAGAAAAACCATTGAAATGGTGCATGTTGCAGGTGATATTGACATCTCAGCAATTCAGTTTATAATAAACTTTCTTGTTAAAAAAAAAAGAAACGATTCGTTTGAGAATTTCAATGCCTCTGTGTGTGTCTGTTTCTCAAATCATCGGTGTGTCTACCAGCGATAAGCACTAAAACATATCCTGAAGACAAATGATGCTTTGCTTAAGGCCAGATGGATATATTATGCATTCGTCTTGTAAGTTTAATTTATGATTTATTTTTTATCGGAATTCAAATCGTTGGCTTCATACACAAAAAAGCAACTTCTAACTATGCCCCCTGGCATATATTTAAAAATACCTGTTTGTTTCTTATGAAATTATTCAAGTTTAATTTTAATAAAATCACACTACATACACATATTTATATCCATATCTATCTATCTATCTATCTATCTATCTATTTATCTATCTATCTATCTATCTATATACATATTCATGCATATATATGTATGTGTGTGTGCATGCGTGTTTGTGTGTGTGCGCAGAAATATGTTTTAGGCTTTATTAAATTAAACATAAACAGAAAAATTCTTTATACATGGAAACTCCCACACACACGTAATGACTATATATATATATAGGTTTTATGGAAAATGATAGACAAGGTATTATCATTAAGTTTATATATAATTTTTCATGTGTTCGTATAATTTTTTTTCTTTTCGGAACGCTTTCCAGAAGTTGAGTAAAGTATTAAGAGACAGGAAAATTTCGCTAGAAACAAAGAGAAGAGAACTGGATTGCTGTGTGATGTCAGTTCTTCCATATGGCAGTGAATGTTGGACAGTTTCATCGAAGATGAAGGAAAAACTTGAAGCAACTGAAATGTAGTTCTACAGAAGGATGCTGCAAATATCATGGACCGAGCATGTGAGTAATGATGAGGTTTTCTGATCATCACAAAGAGACAGCTAAAATTCCCCCGGGACATGCAATGAGGAAGAAGAGGTTGGAGAACCTGATAATCACAGGCCAGATAGAGGGGAAAAGAGACAGGGGAAAGCAGCGGATAACGTAAAATCCTGATCAGGTGAATGACAGATCGGGGGCTGCGTGGTGTAACAGGAGAAAACGTGCCAAGAGCTAACAGGGATAGGCAAACTTAGAAAGCCATGATAGAAGAAGAAGAAGAAGAAGAAGAAGAAGAAGAAGAAGAAGAAGAAGAAGAAGAAGAAGAAGAAGGATGAGGTTTCGGAAAGGATGGATACGAAAAGAAAAATAATACTGAACATCAGGAAGAGACAGCTGAAGTTCCTGGAACAGGCAATGAGGAAGGAGGGCTTGGAGAACCTGATACTAACAGGCCAGATAGAGGGAAAAAGCGACAGGAGAAAGCAGCGGATAACATTTTTGAAGGACCTGATCAGGTGAATGACAGAACGGGGGCTGTGTGGCGTAACAGGAGTAATCATGCTAAGAGCCACCATGGATAGGGAGACGTGAAAAGCCATGATCGCCTACGTCCTGAAGGGACAGGGCACATAGAAGAAGAAGATATAGCCAACTGTTTATAAGAAATTATAATATGGGTATTAAATGGGGGGTTCAATTATTTATTATAATCTATATATATAAACTGATCCCTCATTTTGTGGACATGCTAGTTTCTATACATTTATATGCTAGATTTATGATCTTGAGGTAGTGGATGACAGAGCGGGGTTTGATTGGTGTAACAGGAGAAATCATGCTAAGAGCCACCAGGCATAGGGAGACGTGAAAAGTCATGATCGCCTACGTCCTGAAAGGACAAGGCACACAGAAAAAAATGGAGACTCCGAAACGGCTCAACCGATTTTCTTGAAAATAATTGTTCTCTTTCCTTAATAGTGTTGTTTTCTCATATTCTTTAACACTCAGTAACCCCTTGTGTTTTTATTGCCTTTATGCAAAAAAATATACCTTAAAGAAAAATTTCTGAAGAAAACATCACTCTGTGGCACTACATACTCGACGCTTGTCAGTAAACATGAATTTCGGGCGAGAGACGATGTAACGGCAAAAAAAACTTATCGCACTCGGTTAAAGAAAATAGTAAAATGATGTCGAAATAAAACGAGACAAAAATCAAAGAATGCGGATCTTTCGAGGAACTCTTTCCAAAGTTGTTCGAAGACTTTGCCATCGTCAATATTTTTCTCGATATCTGTCAACAGGATGATCGAGTTTTGAATCTGGGTATTTTTGCCTTCAAGAGAAAAAAAAATGTTTTTTTTTTTCTGGAATTTGTTTTCTTCCAGTACAATGCTTCCAGTGCATCTGCAGATTGTACGCCATTTTTGGGTGCTTTACCTTTTCTTTTGGTCGCAGATTTATTTTTTATATCTTTCATTTTCCTTTGTTCCTTAGTAAATTGTAGACTTTTGTCTATTGTGCCGCCATTACATTTAACGCGTTCATTCTATTTTGTCTTTTTTTACTTTCACTTTTCTTTACATTTCTTTCTTTCTTTCTTTCTTTCTTTCTATCTATCTATCTATCTATCTATCTATCTATCTATCTATTCCAGTCTATATATATCTAACTACCTATCTTTATCTGTCTACCTCAGCCTGTACTATCTATCTATCTATCTATCTATCTATCTATCTATCTATCTATCTATCTATCTATCTATTCCAGTCTATATATATCTATCTACCTATCTTTATCTGTCTACCTCAGCCTGTACATATCTATCTATCTATCTATCTATCTATTTGGCACTTCCTTTCTTCATTTCTATCTATGCTAGTCTGTCTGTCTATCTATCTATCTATCTATCTATCTATCTATCTATCTATCTATCTATCTATCTATCTATCTATTCCAGTCGGTATATATCTATCTACCTATCTTTATATATCTACCTCAGCCTATCCATATCTACCTCAGCCTATCCATATCTATCTATCTATCTATCTATCTATCTATCTATCTATCTATCTATCTATCTATCTATCTATCTATCCTCCTTTTCTCTATTTCATTTTGCTCATTTTTCTTATTTTATTTTTCTCTCTTCTTTTTCTCTTTCCTATCTTTCTTTGTTTCTTTTTTTTGTTTGTTTCCTATATTTATGGATTTTTTTCATTTCTTTATTTGTTATTTATGTTTCTTTTTATTTTTGATTTAATTTTTTCTGTATTGTCTTTTGTTTTTTTAAATGTTTTCTTTTTTCAATCAGTCTTTACTTCTTAGAAAGATTCTTTTTTCTTCATTTTGTTTTTTTGTTTTTTTTATTGTTTATCGATTAATAAAATCGATAAACAATAAAAAAAAACAAAAAAACAATATTCTTCTAATATTTTTCTTCTTTTTTAATTCAGTTTCTAGTTTCTATTATTTCTTGATTGCTTTTATTTTATTGTTTTTTATCTTTCTTTCTTTCTCACTTTCTTTCTCACTTTCTTTCTCACTTTCTTTCTTTCTTTCTTTCTTTCTTTCAACCTTTAATTCTTTCTTTTTCTTTCCATCTTTTCATTTTTTCTATGTGTGTCTCTTTCATTCATGCATTTTTCTTTGTTAATTCTTATTCCTTTCTTTCATTCTAACATTTTTACCTTTTTCCTTTCTTTCCTTCCTTTTATTATGCGTATGTTTTTATCTTTCTTTCTTTCTTTCTTTCTTTCTTTCATTTAAAAATACTTTCTTTATTTTCCATTCTTCCCTCTTTTTTGTTTGTTTGTTTGTTTCTTTCTTTCTTTCTTTCTATCTTACCTTTTCTTTATCTTTATTTCTTTTTTCTTTCTTTATCTTCCTTACTGCTTTTCTTTTTCGTTATTTTTGTTTCATTCATTTTTGTTCTTTCTTTCTTTCTTTCTTTCTTTCTTTTTTTCTTTCTTTCGTAGTTACTTTTACTTATGGTTCTAGCCTAATTTTCTTGCTTTCTTTCATTCACTTTCCTCTTTTACTTTATTTTCCTATTTCTTTTTCCATTCCCTCATTCATTCATTCATTCATGTTTTCTTTCTTATTACCTACATTTTATTTATCTTTCTTTTTTTTATCTTCCTTCCTTTTTTTTTTTCGTTATTTTTGATTCTTCCATTTTTGTTTTTGTTTTTTTCTTTTTTATTTTACTTCTTTCTTTACCTTTTTATCATTTAATTTTTCTTTCTTTCTTTCTTTCTTTCTTAGTTAATTTCATTTCTGGTTGTAGCTTAAATTTCTTGCTTTCTTTCATTCATTTTCCCCGTTTACTTTCTTTTCCTTTTTCTTTTTCCATTCTTTTTTCATTCATTCATTCATTCACTATTTCTTTCTTTCTTTCTTTCATTGTATTTTCTGACTATATCAAGCGTATTATTAAATGTAATTTATATTGTTTATATCTGTTGTTTGTTTTATTCTTTCTTTCTTTCTTTCTTTCTTTCTTTCTTTCTTTCTCATGCTCCTTTCTCTGTCCACTCCACTGTCATCAGTATTCTCATCCTTCTCTTACCTACTTCCTGACACCCCCTATAACCTGGCAATCTTTGTCATAACTTTTCTTCTACCTAACCCCCTGTACACCAGTGGCAGTAAACTGTCTTGCTTGGGGCGATATGATTATAAAAAAATCCTACGATTCTTTCTTTTTTTCTTTCTTTCTTTCTTTCTTTTGAATGTCTTCTCAACCGAAATAACTTACATTTCCTTTCTTTAAGCT
>JBBBDQ010001309.1:3142500-3382500 GCA_037127315.1 Ascarosepion bandense
TAAATGCATTTAGCTCTCATTAAGTAGATAAGCTTCCAAAACTACCATTAAATAAGAGAGATAATCGGTATTTAGCGCAAAGAAATAGGTTATTCTATCGTTCGCTGAACGAGACTTTCATCACGTAAGAAAACGAGTGACCAACATTTTATGAAAGCCGCGATTTTCTTTTATTTATTCAACGGAAGAGTGGAGCCTGTAAAGAAAGCGGCAGTGCCTGATTTGTAACGAGATAAATAGCTGAAGACGCGTTGTTTTTATGAGCATCGCCGATTGATAGTTGTTGTCGGCAGGGGAGATAAAACCGAGAAGAAGATTTAAGGATAGGCAAAGATGGAAGACTATGTAAAAAAAATGGCGTGAAATGTAAGGAAATGTAAAATAAAATAAAAAAGACTGCAAGTACGTAAAAAGAGAGAAAAGAATGGAAAAAATGAACGGTGCATCAAGGTTTACCATTGTATTTTGGATATTTACAAAAGAGAAAATGAAAGTGAAAGTGAAAGTAATTAAAACTAAAAGAAAATGCACTGGCCTAATAAATGACAAAGAACCATGCAAGAAATAATAGAAGAATGGGAGGATATCTAATATGAAGAAAGAATAAGAAAAACCAGAATATAAGAAAGCATGATGAATGTTTGTAATAATTACAGTGTAAAATTAAAATTAAAGTGTAAGATTGAAAAGATGGATGTAAAATCAACAATTAGAGTGTAAAATTCAAATAAGTATGTAAAATTTCAAACTAGGTGGTAAAATTAAACTTTGAGTGTAAAATTGAAAATGAGGGTGTAAAATTAAAAAGTAAGGTATAAAATTAAAGTTAGGATGTTAAATTAAAAGTTAAAATTAGGGTGTAAAATTAGGGTGCAGAAGCGGATAAGAAAACAGGGATTAAAAATTTAAAATTAAAATTAGGGTGTAAAATTAGGGTGCAAAAACTGATAAGAAAACAGGGATTAAAATTTTTTAATTAAAATTAGGGTGTAAAATTAGGGTGCAAAAACGGATAAGAAAACAGGGATCAAAAATTTAAAATTAAAATTAGGGTGTAAAATTAGGGTGCAAAAACTGATAAGAAAACAGGGATTAAAATTTTTTAATTAAAATTAGGGTGCAAAAACGGATAAGAAAACAGGGATTAAAAATTTAAAATTAAAATTAGGGTGTAAAATTAAGGTGCAAAAACGGATAAGAAAACAGAGATTAAAAATTTTAAATTAAAATTAGGGTGTAAAATTAGGGTGCAAAAACTGATAAGAAAACAGGGATTAAAAATTTAAAATTAAAATTAGGGTGTAAAATTAGGGTGCAAAAACGGATAAGAAAACAGGGATTAAAAATTAAAAATTAAAATTAGGGTGTAAAATTAGGGTGCAAAAACGGATAAGAAAACAGGGATTAAAAATTAAAAATTAAAATTAGGGTGCAAAAACGGATAAGAAAACAGGGATTAAAAATTTAAAATTAAAATTTGGGTGAAAAATTAGGGTGCAAAAGCGGATAAGAAAACTGGGATTATCGATAGAAAACTGAGAAGTAAAAAATTGGGATAAAATAGAGCGTATGTAAACATAAAAGAGAGTAAATACAGATGATGATGAATATCATGATCATGATCATGATGAAGAAATAAGAAAGAGGTTGAATAACAAAGAAGAGGAAGGTAGAGAAAAATAAAGAAAGAAAGAAAAATTAAACAATTAAAAAACAAGTGAACAGGAGCAAAAAGAAAAAACAAAAGAAAGAAAGAAAGAAAGAAAGAAAGGAAGAAAGAAAGAACTGAACTAAATAAAAAGAGAAAAGAAAAAACGAAATAAAAACCCATAATTTTATACGGAAACATCCAATACATTTCTTTTTATAATCGTGTCGCCCAAAGCAAGGCATTTTACTGCCACTGTTGTGCAGGGGGTTACATAGGAGGAATGATATAAGGAATGAGAGGTTGCAGGGGATGTCAGGAAGAGAGTAGGAGAGGGAAGAGAGTACTGATGATAGTGGGGTGGACGAAGAGGAATGTCATGAGGAGTGAGAGGTTGCAGGTAGTGTCAGGAAGAGCGTAGGAGATGGAAGAGAGTACTGATGAGAGTGAGATGGATGTAGAAAAGCATGAGGGAGAGGATGTAAGTTAGTGAGACAGGAGATGACTATTGACTTTACATTCAAATTCTTGGAGATTGTAACTGTCAGGAAAGCAAGTATGCGGAAGGGAATTTCACAGGCTGGAAGTGTGAGAAAAGAAGCTACTGGAGTAGAATTTGAGTTTATAATTTCTTGGTTTCACAGTAAAATGTTGGAACCTAGTTGCTAATCTTGTGGCTCGAGGAAATTCGTATATGGGGGTACCAGTGAGCTAAGTTCGTCGGAGCAGAAACCGTGAAAGTATTTGTAGAAGAGACACAGGGAAGCCACACTGCGTCGCTGAGAAAGCGATTATATGCTAGCTGCCATGTCGGGATCGATCACATTACAGATTCTCCGTTGGATTCGGTGGAGGACTCCTAAGTGGATAGCAGTAGCACCCGGCCAGATATGGCAGCAGTACTCAATACATAAAAGGAAAGAAGTAAAGCGAAACGAAGCAAAAATAAAAAGAAACAGAAATTTTAAAAAAGCTATACTGGAAGAAAGTAAACAAAGAAGACGTAAGGAAGTTGAACGAGAAAAAGAAATAAAAAGAAAGAAGCGACCAAATGAAAACATCAAATATTTAGTAACCAAATAAAAAATAAACAAACATGTGATAAGCTTCAAATTGATACTAAAACAAAGGAAATAAAAAAAGAAATGAAAATGAGGGTGTAAAATTAAAAAGTAAGGTATAAAATTAAAGTTAGGATGTTAAATTAAAAGTTAAAATGTAGGGTTTAAAATTAAAATTAGGGTGTAAAATTAGGGTGAAAAAACGGATAAGAAAACAGGGATTAAAAATTAAAAATTAAAATTGAGTTGTAAAATTAGGGTGCAAAAACGGATAAGAAAACAGGGATTAAAAATTTTAAATTAAAATTAGGTTGCAAAAACGAATAAGAAAGCAGGGATTAAAAATTTAAAATTAAAATTAGGGTGTAAAATTAGGGTGCAAAAACGGATATGAGGAGAAAAAAAACATATATAAAAAGTGAGAATGAATGCGTAAACAAAGGAGAAAATAAACGTAATGAAAAAAAATAACGTGTAGAAAAAAGTGAAAATGAAGAAAAAAACGTGTAAAGAAAGAAGAAAAAGGACTTCGAAAAATAGAAAAAAGGAATGTAAAATAAAAAGAAAAAGAAAACCTTCGCAAAAAAAAAATGAAAATACAATATAAAGAAAAAGAAATTGTAAAGAAAAAAGATTGTTTAACGAAAGAAGTCAAATAATGTGTGAAAAGGAGAATAAGTGAGTGTAAAGAAAGGAGAAAAAGAAATTGTAAAAAGAAGAATAAGAAAATGTAAAGATAGAGAAAAGGAAAGTGAAAAGAAGAAAAAGAAATTGTAAAAAAGAGAAATACTAAATGATAGAGAATGAGGGAAAGAAAATAAACAAAGTGCGAAAAAAGAATTATCTGCACCCCCTCAAAAAAGAAAGAAAGAAACGAAAATATGAGAGAAGAAAGAAGGACGAAATCAGGGCGAAAACGAAGAATGCTGATAGAGAAGACAAAGAAAACCAAAGAGGGAAGGTGAAAGAAAATCTTTCTCTTTCCCAATCTTTTCACTTTTCTTTTTTGCTTAGTTTTTTTTCAATTGGAGTAGATAGACTAAACTATCGCCCGGTTCACACACCACCCACGTCTATTGAACATGTGTAGAGGCTCATCTCTTGTTCCCTGTTTAGGATGTGGTTTCCGGCTTCCTCTTTCCCAATCTTTTGACTTTCTTTTTTTGCTTATTTTTGTTTCTAATTGGAGTAGATAGATCTATCTATCGCCCGGTTCACATTCCACCCACGTCTATTGAACATGTGTAGAGGCTCATCACTTGTTCCCTGTTTAGGATGTGGTTTCCGGCTTCCTCTTTCCCAATCTTTTGACTTTCCTTTTTTGCTTATTTTTGTTTCTAATTGGAGTAGATAGATCTATCTATCGCCCGGTTCACATTCCACCCACGTCTATTGAACATGTGTAGAGGCTCATTACTTGTTCCCTGTTTAGGATGTGGTTTCCGGCTTCCTCTTTCCCAATCTTTTGACTTTCCTTTTTTGCTTATTTTTGTTTCTAATTGGAGTAGATAGATCTATCTATCGCCCGGTTCACATTCCACCCACGTCTATTGAACATGTGTAGAGGCTCATCACTTGTTCCCTGTTTAGGATGTGGTTTCCGGCTTCCTCTTTCCCAATCTTTTGACTTTCCTTTTTTGCTTATTTTTGTTTCTAATTGGAGTAGATAGATCTATCTATCGCCCGGTTCACATTCCACCCACGTCTATTGAACATGTGTAGAGGCTCATTACTTGTTCCCTGTTTAGGATGTGGTTTCCGGCTTTCTTTTTTCCAATCTTTTCACTTTTCTTTTTTGCTTATTTTTTTAACTTTTTTTTAATTTTTTATTTTTTTCTCAATTTGAGTAGATAGACGAAACTATCTCCCGGTTTCACACTCCACCCACGTCTATTGAACAGGTGTAGAGGTTCATCCCTTTTTCCTTGTTTAGGATGTGGTTTCCGGCTTCCTCTTTTCCAATCTTTTCTCTTCCCTTTTTTGTTTATTTTTTTTTCAATTGGAGTAGATAGACTAAACTATCGCCCGGTTCACACTCCACCCACGTCTACTGAACAAGTGTAGAGGTTCATCCCTTGTTCCCTGTTTAGGACGTGGTTTCCGGCTTTCTAATTTCTAATTTATTCATTCTTACGTAACCCCCTGCACACCAGTGGCCTTACCGCCTTTCTCGGGGTGATATGATTAAAAGAAAAAAGAGGAAAAGAAAACACACACACGCATAAAAATAAATAAATAAGAAAATAAATAAATAAATAAATAAAAGCCAGGTAAGAAGAAAATAAAATGATAGAGAATGAATGGAAAGAAAATAAAACAAAGTGCAAAGGAAAAATTTATCCCTGCCCCTTCAAAAAAAAGTGAAAGAAAGTAACAAGCGAAAATATGAGAGAATTCAGTCTGTTAAGTGCCATACGTGATACACGCTTGGGCGATCATGTCTCGAAAGAGACATGACTAACTGGGCAGAAGATTATCCTGCAGTAGGTTGCCATTGCTTTATTCGGTAGACTGGTTGCCGAACATGGCTATAGAACCCAATCTGTCCTGCTATTTAACCCATAACTGGTAGGAAGAGACGGATTAATATCTTTCCCAAAGGTATTTGCGCGTAAGTGAATGCAATGGATTCAACTGTAATTCGAACTCGGCTCACCCGGTTTCTCCTTCCGAGCAGCCGATATCCACTGGACCACAACGCATATCCTATGAGAGAATTAGAGAGACGAAATCAAGAAACGCAGGTAGTTGATTTACTAAACGACGCTTAGGTGTGGCGCAAGGCCGAAGGTATAGGATATCCAATAAGGATCGAACCATTACACCACATCGGGGTACCCACGCTGATTGAGAAGATAGTTAAGTTCCATACCTGATACACGCTTGGGCGATCATGTCTCAAAAGAGATATGACTGACGAGGCAGAAGATTATCCCGCAGTAGTTTGCCATTACTTTCTGCGCTAGACTGATTGCCGAACATGGCTATAGAACCCAATCTGTCCTGTTATTTGACTCATAGCTAGAGGGGGAAGAGATGTATTATATTACATTATTATATTAAGAATTATTAATGAGGGATCAGTTTATTGCTTCATATCAATAGAAAACCGATCCCCTACTTTCTACCCAGTAGAAAGCTAAATCATGTTTGCAACTATTATATTCAGTCAGTCAGTTAAATGCCATACGTGATACACGCTTGGGAGATCATGTCTCAAAAGAGATATGACTGACTGGGCAGAAGATTATCCCGCAGTAGTTTGCCATTACTTTCTGCGGTAGACTGGTTGCCGAACATGGCTATAGAACCCAATCTGTCCTGTTATTTGACTCATAGCTAGAGGGGGAAGAGATATATTATATTACATTATTATATTAAGAATTATTAATGAGGGATCAGTTTATTACTTCATATCAATAGAAAACCGATCCCCTACTTTCTACCCAGTAGAAAGCTAAATCATGTTTGAAACTTATATTCAGTCAGTCAGTTAAGTGCCATACGTGATACTCGCTTGGGAGATCATGTCTCAAAAGAGACTTGACTGACTGGGCAGAAGATTATCCCGCAGTAGTTTGCCATTACTTTCTGTGGTAGACTGGTTGGCGACGAAGGGTATAGAACCCAATCTGTCCTGTTATTTAACCCATAACTTGAGGGAAGTGATGGATTAATACCTTTCTCAAGGTTATTTGCGCGTAAGGGAATACAAGAAATTCAACTGGAATTCGAACGAACCAAAGATGGAACGTGAAAGAAAATATTAAATAACGAAAGAAGGAAAGAAAACACAGTTAGAAGAAAAAACCTGTGAGAAAGAATAAAAAATAAGAAAGTGTAAGGGAATGAAATCAGAAACAAAAAATGTAAATGGACGATAATTTTATAGAGAGAAAAAACATAATCCAGTGACATTATACGGAGTGGCCTAAAAGTGGCGTCGGGATATCAATATCTATATTTATTAACGATTTCAGTAATTATTTAATTTTTCTTTTATTTCAGACTTAAATAAAGAGTACCCCGATACTTAAGCATGAAAAAATATACTCCCAAACAGCGAACATATATTGTGAAATGTTTGATAGAAAATTAATTTCTAGGTTTTCAAAGATAAATTGCCTATCTCGTTCTCTAGATTTGAACATGTAGTGGGATCACAAATTAAGAATTAAAAACAACCATCTTCTTCACTTTTACAAAAATTCATAATGACCTGTGAAATCCTGTTTATTCCGATAAAAGAAAAATGGATTAATCATTTGCTTAAAGAAAAAGTCGAAACCAGACTTCGCAAGTTGGTGTTAAACTGATTTGCTGACCAAAGGGAGCGACTTGCAAGATCAAAAGGGACTTCGCGATTAAGTGCGAAAAATCTGAATACTATGAAAAGGCCCCGGTCAGCGTCAGTCAATCAGTCAGATGGGAGCCGCGGGACGAAACAACTCAAATGTGACTTCAACTTCAAATCGACTCGGAGATAACATCAGCTCGCACCTTGTTCTCTTTCTTTTTTCTTCTTCTGTACTGATTCATTTTATTTCTTCTTCTCCATCCTCAACCTTCCCATATGCTTCATCTTATACTTAATAAAAAATGGACATTTTAGATTCTTATTTCACTTTGCAAATCCTTTACATACATTTTCTCTTTGAACATTATTCTTCTTATACAAATATATGATCGGGTGTTCCTGCTATCCACCCAGGTGTCCTTGGCAAAATCCCACAGATAATCTGTTATGTGATAGATCCCGACTTGGCAGCTCGGATACAGTCACTTACTCGCTGGCGCAATGTGGCTTCTCTGTGTCTCTTCTACAAATACTTTCACGGCTTCTGGTCCAATGAGCTTAGCTCTCTGGTGCCTTCTATATATAGTCGAGACACAAGATTAGCAAATAGGTCTCACTCTTTTACTGTTAAATCAATAAGTTGTAAAAACAAATTCTACTCCACAGCTTCTTTTCTCGATGTGGAATTTCCTTCCATTTACTTGCTTTCCCGACAGCTACTATCTCCAAGAATTTAAATGTAAAGTCAATAGTCATCTCCTATCTCAGCTACCCGCATCCTGGCTCACATACTCCTTTCTCCGTCCACTCCACTCTCATCAATATTCTCATCCTTCTCTTACCCACTTCCAGACACCCCCTACAAGCTGTCACTCTTTCTCATAATTTTCATCCTATGTGACCCCTGCACACCAGTGACAGTAAAATGCGTTGCTTGGGGCGATATGATTATAAAAAAAAAAAGAAGATCTATGTTATCATAATGTGTATATAAACTGGGGGATCAATTCTACATTACAATCAATATATATATGATCCCTCACTTTATGGCCGCAATCATCCTTCTCTTACAGGCTTCCTGACGCCCCTTATAGCCTGTCATTCTTTACTCATAATTTTCCTCCTACGTAACCCCCTGCACACCAGTGATAGTAAAATGCCTTGCTTGGGGAGATATGATTTTAAATAAAAATATGTTAATGTTCAGCAAACAAAATTCCACTTATTTTTCAACAACCAGGTGATATCTCTAAATGCGGGGATAGTCTGCTATGTTTGCAAATGACGTTGTATCAGGCATGGCTGACGCAGCTTATAGCCTCAGATTTTTTTTTCTATCGGCTATCTTAAAGAATGTTCGTTGTTATGCAGTGGATAGTGGCTCAGTATAAGAAATCATAGATCTGAGTTCGAATTAGAGTTGAATTCGTTGCATTCACTTACACTCGACGGAAAGATATTAATCCGTCGGTTTCTAGCTATGGGTTAAATAGCAGAACAGATTGGGTTCTATAGACTTTGTCAGAAACCAGTCTACCTCAGAAAAAAAATGGAAAACCTACTGCGGGAAATTCCTCTGCTCAGTTAATCATGTCTCGAAAGAGACATGATTGCCCAAGCGTGTATCCCGTATGACTTAACTGGGCGAGCTTAAGGAATAGTTTTATTTCAACAAACTACAAACAATCGCAGATCTTAAAAATCACATAATAATGCCAATTGGAGTAGATAGACTTAATTGGAGTAGATAGACTTTAATTGGAGTAGATAGACTAAACTATCGCCCGGTTCACACTCTACCCACATCTATTGAACAGGTGAAGAGGCTCATCCCTTGTTTCCTGTTTAGAATGCGGTTTCCGGTTTTCTCTTTTCCAATCTTTTCACTCTTTTCTTTATTTTTTTTTCAATTGGAGTAGATAGACTAAACTATCGCCCGGTTCACACTCCACCCAAATCTATTGAACATCCCTTGTTTCCTGCTTAGGATCCGGTTTCCGGTTTTCTCTTTTCTAATCTTCTCACTCTTATGTAGCCCCCTGCACATCAGTGGCGTTACCGCCTTGCTTGGGGTGATATGATTAAAAAAAAAAAAATTGGAAACCACGTTTATGAGACAGGAAAAATGGACGCCACTTAAAAGACGTCATGTTTCAAACAATAAATAACTTACTAGAATTAAACAAAAAAGTGGTATTCAATATTGGATGTCTCCTCCTCCTCCTGTAATCAAAAGTAAATGGGGAAAAGAAAGAAAGAAGAAATTAAAGCAGAATCCTTGAACACTGATATTTCCGCCGCTCGACGCCAACGCGGCAAAAGCAGTCGATCTTCTTCGCTACTTAATATTTTTCCCAAAGGGTATTTTTTTTGCGAAAGTTTAACACAATGACTTCGACTGGAATTTTTACTGGGCTTTCCAGTGGCAATAATCACTACTTTACACTCATATTCTAGCAGTCAGTCAGTTAAGTGCCATACGTCATACACGCTTGGGCGATCATGTCTCGAAAGAGACATGACTGACTGGGCAGAAGGTTATCCCGCAGTAGGTTGCCATTGCTTTCTGCGGTAAACTGGTAGCCGACCAAGGCTATAGAACCCAATCTGTCCTGCTATTTAACCCATAACTGGAAGGAAGAGACAGACTAATACTTTTCCCAAGGGTATTCGCGCGTAAGTGAATACAATGGATTCAACCGGAATTCGAACTCGGCTTCCCGGTTTCTCGTTCCGAGCCGATATCCACTGTACCACAACGCACATATCCATCATACAATGACAGAGCTTCCCAGGGCCGGATGCCACGCAGATATGGATAGTATTATTTTAGTAATGAGGACAAAACTGGAAGCAGCGGAAATGTGGTTCTACAGAAGGATGCTGCGGATATCGTGGACTGAGCATGCAAGCAACGATGAGGTGTTGGAAAGAATGGCAACAAAAAGGAAATTAATACTGAGCATCAGGAAGAGACAACTGA
Organism: Ascarosepion bandense; assembly: GCA_037127315.1. Classification (NCBI taxonomy): domain Eukaryota; kingdom Metazoa; phylum Mollusca; class Cephalopoda; order Sepiida; family Sepiidae; genus Ascarosepion; species Ascarosepion bandense. The sequence continues at coordinate 3,152,490 of JBBBDQ010001309.1, forward strand.
AGTTCCTGGGACATGCAATGAGAAAGGAGAGCCTGGAGAACCTGATACTGACTGGCCAGATAAAAGGAAAGAGAGACAGAGGAAGGCAGCGGATGACATGCTTGCAGGGCCTGATCAGATGGATGACAGGAGTAACAGGAACAAACATACTAAGAGCCACAAGGGATAGGGAAACGTGGATAGCCATGATCGCCTAGGTCCTGAAGGGACAGGGCACATAGAAGAAGAAGAAGAAGAATGGTTGAGACGCCCCAAGGTTTTAGCTGATGTGTTGGTATATGATTTCATGCAACGTTCATTTTTTTTTTTTTTTTTTTTTTGTATTTTATAAGTAGTACCATTTCTGTCTGCAACACACGAGGGAAATACAGTGGAACCTAGTGTATTCGTCCCCCGTCGTCAGCTACCACCTGCTATTAACGGCCGTTTTTCTATGCAGGGACGATTTGCTAATGTTAATTGACCCCCAATGAGAGACCTCTTCCAAAACGCAACCACCAACCAGCATGAAAGAATAAAAATCACTGGTCAAACGATCACTTTAACAAATATTAATTTGTCAGTACAGTCCTAACTTCTAAATTAGGAGAATTAGGAGTTAGAAATCTATTTCATTTTCCTTTAATCGAAGCCAGAAACACTTTCTCGTTGTCTTGTTATTGTCGTCAAGTGTTAAATTTTTATTATTTGTTGAAATGGCGGTGGTCAAACGGCGGCTGTCTCGTATTAGCATGTACTTATTACATTAGACAAGTTCAAGAGATTTGTCGGTTTCTGTAACAACTTGAATAATTCGGGTGTAGAAGAAAAATCATATCTAGCCTCCCCACGATCGTATATTTCACTCTCCAAAATGTACATATTTTAGTATTTTACCATGTAATTATGGTTTAGTACAATGTTGCTATTTTACTGCTAATAGTAAAATAATCCATCATATTATAAAGAATCATTTGCCATTTATTCATCCTGGACCCAGTATGACAATCGGCTAAATTTTATAAACTATTTTTCTTGAAAACAGTTTTTCAGCGACATGTAGTTTCTTGCAATATTCAAAAGATGTTCATACGTCGCATGGACACACTGTGGAACGTCAGCATTACGACTGACATATTTCCTTCTTCGTCATACCCATTTTAATTGTTGCTCCTGTTGAAAGTTCTCAAGTAATTAAGTTTTCCTTTTCATTTAAATCATTTTACCCCCTCTAAAAAAAGGCGGGACGAGATCGGGCAGTACAGAAAAGTTAAAAGATGAACGGGATTCAAAACAGATAGATGATAGCAATTGACGCTGCATTTATAAGATTTTGGAGAGTGTAGCTATCAGAGAAGCAAGTAAGCAGAATGGAATTCCACAGACGGAAAGTGCGGTAAAAGAAAATGTTAGAGCAGTCGGCGACATTTATCTATTTCAACAGAAAAATGTTTGAACCTAGTTCGATTAGCTATCTCTTCTTCCTCTACCGCTCCCCCTCCACCTCTAAATGTTTGTACATTTTTTTCTTCTTTTTCTTTTCATTTGGAATGAGTAGGCTAAACTATCGCCCGGTTCACACTCCACCCACGTCTATTGAACAGGTGAAGAGGCTCATCCATTGTTTCCTGCTTAGGATGAGGTTTCCGGCTTTCTCTTTTCCAATCTTTCCACTCATTTCTTTATTTTTTTTCAATTGGAGTTGATAGACTAAACTATTGCCCGGTTCACACTCTACCCACGTCTATTGAACAGGTGAAGAGGCTCATCCCGTGTTTCCTGCTTAGGATGTGGTTTCCGGCTTTCTCTTCCAAACGTTTCACTCTTTTCTTTATTTTATTCATTTGGAGAAGTTAGACTAAACTATCGCCGGTTCACACTCCACCCACGTCTATTGAACAGGTAAAGAGGCTCATCCCTTGTTTCCTGTTTAGGATGTGGTTTCCGGCTTTCTTTTTTCCAATCTTTTCACTCTTATGTAGCCCCCTGCACATCAGTGGCGTTACCGCCTTGCTCGGTGTGATATGATTAAAAAACAAAGAAAGATTTAATACCAAAAAGGTGAGGTTTTAAAGCACTTTCTTGTTTTTAATGTTCAGTTATCGTGTGAAGGTTGATTTAGTCAGATTTTAATGAAATTCGTTTTGTTTTTGTTTTTTTTTTTATTTTAGAAAACTGAAGATGTGATGTCCCGGAAAAGGATATATATATATATTATTCGAAATGGCTAAGTGGTTTTGCCAAGGTAACCGGGTAGGACAATCTAGCAGTTAGCCGTAAGGGACTCGTCGTAGTAGTATGCTGTATGCTTAAGCGTAGGCTTATGTAATAGACGTAGTTAATAGGTGTTGCAATAGGTGTAGTCAATAGGCGTCCCCGCGTTAGTCTGTATTCATGGCTGACATCATGTTACTGCGAGGGGGAAACAAGTTGTATGCATATTCCTTACCTGAAAATGTTTTCTAGTTTTGTATTCAACAATGTTTGTCCTGAGAATAATTTTTTCCTTCAAAAATGTGTTATGGTAATAATTTTTTCTTAAAAAATGTATTGTTGGTTATATTTTTCCTTCAAAAATGTATATTTTTCTATAAAAGTCTATTTTTATGCTTTCATAGTGTTTTGACGCAAGTTTAGGGGTTAACTATTTGCCCATGGCTGGGATTCTAACAGGTGCTACCATTCCGGGTCAGGGTAGACCTGGGAACAGCAGAAATTAAGAGTTGGTTTTATACTCCTCACAACTTTCAAATTAGAAGCCTTGCTGCTGGATACAGTTTGTCATCATACCCAGGGCTACTTATGGATTCAATGTAGTCGTTTGACTTCAGGTCTGTTGAAAAAAAAAACGGCTAAAAAGGCAGAGTGTGTTGTTTTCTAGGAGACTAGCATCGGACATGCTGATGATCGGAAGAAAAGGTTTTGCCATGATGGTTTCGTACAATTTTTTGTTTGTGATTGTCTAGTGTCCGTCCAAGCGGACCAAAAAAGGATGGTCATCTTAAGACAGACATATTTCATTCGTTCAAAGTCATTTTTATCTGATTTGTTTTAGAAAGTTGTTAAATGCAGCTGATAGTCAACATTAGTGGTTCCCAAACTTTTCTGAATCATCACCTACCATCATACGCACAATTCTAAAATTGTTTGGTAAAAGTTTGTGACTACTTCGTAAACTGACATTGGTGTTCGGTCCGAAATTACCACATATATCATCTGAAGAAGGCCGGGTCGAACTACGCAGTAACGTCCTGAATATGACAAGAAAGAATAGAACAACAATCCGAATAATGTAAATAGGGCTAAATAGTTATAAAACACAATTAAGAAACACAGACATGAAGTTATAAATATAACAAAATATACCAAAGGTAGGAACCAAAAAAACAGATATGTGATGGCTGCTGCTGCTACTACATTAGATAAAAACGAAGAGAATTTGACTGCTGTAAACTATATATACAGTAATTCAGAAGTGAGTCGATTATTTAACGTTGCTTTTCATGCGTTTTATATTAAATACCTGAAGATACCGAAAGTTTGAAACCAAGGTTGCGTAATCGACGAACTTTCGAAAAAGTATTTGAAACTCTACATTATATATGCATTGAGCTTTTTTTAATAGAACTGTATACTGGTCTAATTTGAATCTGACCAATAAGTGGGTATATATATATATATATATATATATATATATATATATATATATATATATATATACTGAACTTTCATTCCGTAGTAATACGACATGAAACAAGTCGAATAGGGCCTTCCGTCTGATGAAGTCGGTGATTGTTGGCAACAACAATTATTGACTGAAATAAATTTATTACGGAAACATGACCGGTGTTTAAAGTTTTTCTTAAAAGAAAACAGAGAATATATATATATATATATATATATATAAAAGAATTTATCTAATTAATATAAAATATTAAAAAGAAAAAAATGAGAGCTCAGCATATTATAATTAATAATATTAATATATATATATATGTGTGTGTGTGTGTGCGTATATATATATATATATATACCTAAACTTATTTATAAATGGAACTTTGTCTGTGTGTGTGCGTCTGTGTGTCCGTTAACTAAACACTCCGAAACAGCTAAACCGATTTTCTTAAAAATTTGCACAGTTGTAATATAAGCGTCTGCGAGTGTCCTTAGCTAGGTTTTGTGTCGAGGTACCCCCGATAAATATCGAAAATCGATAATCGAAAAAATCGGGTTATAGAAGGAGTGGTGTGATTTTAATCAAATTTGATACACTCATAGACAAAGACATAAAAAAGGATATTCAGAAGTTTCAAGGTTGCAGTTTTTACAATAGTGCAAAAAATCAATAATATATATATATATATATATATATATATATATATATATATATATATAGGCAAGATGTTTGTCTGTGTGTCTGTTTATCTAGCTGTATGTCTGTATTTTTTCAGACATTTTATTTTAGTTTTTGCTTCGGTTTGGCTCTAAGTAGGTATAATTATAGTTCTTTGTCTCAGCCATGATACCATTTACTCAGAGGACTTATTTAGCCTTCAAAATTCAGTTTACCAGGAAATCAAAATTTAACTTACATCTATTCATTTTTCTTTCAGTCTACGGTTTCGCTTTAACTAGAAACAACTATTGCTTTTTAGCCTTTTGTGCCAACGTCCAAAGAGTCTGAGCTCCAGGACCATGGATTACTTTTAAAGCTTTCATTACACCCGAGCAACGCCGGGCTATCCTGCTAGTATATATATATATATATATATATATATATATATATATATATATATATATATTGTTTAAATGGGTCTGAGAATGCATGTCTTAAAATGACATGTAGAAAATGATTATTTCCCCTCTGAGTTTATCTGAATTTACATATATATATATATATATATATATATATATATATATATATATATATATATATTGCATTTAGTTGCAAGTGTTTGTTAAGCTAATAGCTAAATAATTTTTGTTAATTATAGAATTAAAAGAAAATATAAAGTAGCAGCAAAATTCACTGAATATTAATTTGTTACCTCTAATATTTTCTTTGTGTTAATTTTCCTTTCACACCTGTAAAAACTATTTTACGACATTTTCAAATCGAAAGTGCGAGCTCGTAGAAAATCCATAAATAGGAAAACAGACGTTCAAACGGAAGGAGACCATGTTTCCAGCCACAGGTGCAAAAGTCAAATCGTACGTATCGTTTTGCAAACAAAAGAATTTATATATATATAACTTCTCTAAAACTAAACATTTATAATTAAATGCATATAAATAGAATTTAAGTTTTGTTACGTCTTTTTTATATACGATAAATATAATTAGAAAAAAAATATTCCGTTTTTCTATATTTTTTACAGTAAGGTTAACTCTACACAAGGCCAGGAAAGCCACTCAAAATAATGGTTTAAGTTATGGGTTACTTTATGTAGATAGGAAAAGAAAATTATTTAGATACAAAGTATCCATTATAATAACATCAAAAGTAATAAAATTCCGATTAAAATTAAATATATGAAGTATTTAGAAATATTGTGGAGTAGTTTTCGCACTGAAGGTTATAATAGTACAATGTCAGTTGCTAATCGACTTAATATACCCAATATGTTAGGAACTTGGTAATCTTCCAATGAAAGCTGACTCCTTAGTATTCGGCTAACTGCCGATTAATATCAACTGCTTAGTAGTTCTACTGAACTCCAATAGAAGTCTAAAGAACTCCCATGAACTTCTATTTATTCTTGTAAAAATTACAAGAAATGTGGCACAAGGCCGAAATTGGGGATGGGGAAGGCTGGTCTTCATCTGTCCTAGTTTAACTTAGCTATTCACTTTCGTCGACCCTGACACACTTACAATAAACCTTACGCCATAATACCACATCTTTACTTACCGTTCTTACCACGTCTACCATAATACCTCAGCTGCTCTATGTAGTCCTACTTAACTCCCATATGTACAATTCTGAGTGGAGGGCATAGGCAGAAAATAACAACATTAAAATTCCCCAAAGATTTTATACAATGAATAAACGATATATACAAGAAACTAAATAAAATCGTATTAGTAATAAAAGCCCCCCCACTACTCTAATATTGTGACAGCAAAGTCACTTCTCCGGACGAAAAATAATGCGTGGCTTTATGAATGTTATAAAAAACATTTATCCGATCAACAATTACTCACACAATCACACACATATTTAAACACCAGAACTCCCATGAACTTGTATTTATTTTTGTAAGAATACAAAAAATGTGGCACAAGGCCGAAATTGGGGATGGGGAAGGCTGGTCTTCATCTGTCCTACTTTAATTTAGCTATTCACTTTCGTCGACCCTGACACACTTACAATAAACCTTACACCATAATACCACATCTTTGCTTACCATTCTTACCAAGTCCACCATAATACCTCAGCTGCTCTATGTAGTCCTACTTAACTCCCATATGTACAATTCTGAGTGAAGGGCATGGGCAAAAAATAACAACATTAAAATTCCCCAAAGATTTTATACAATGAATAAACGATATATACAAGAAACTAAATAAAATCGTATTAGTAATAAAAGCCCCCCACTACTCTAATATTGTGACAGCCAAGTCAGTTCCCCGGACGAAAAATAATGCGTGGCTTTATGAATGTTATAAAAAATATTTATCCGATCAGCAATTACTCACACAATCACACACACATTTAAACACCAGAACTCCCATGAACTTTTCAGTTAACACTTATTAATATATGAGGGAGAGTCCATTAACTGAGGAATAAGTGTGTTTCCCGATAACAAGAAATAACAATGGTAGTGTTTCTAAATAAAAGTCCAGTTCTTTTTGTTAACTCCAGTGATCCAACTTTTACTTCTCTTGAGATATATAATACATTATTTACGCTGTTCACACTGTTGTGCTCATATTTATTGCCATGTTTACGACGCTTCGGCCGTTGTATGCTTCAACCTTCTTCAAGTTCTAGGAATTTTGAACTGAACCCTTTATTACGATAACTGGGGTATATTATTATCGTGCCATGTGCGAATCCACTTCTGGTAGTCATGTAGTTATCTTTCTTTAACTCTCTAAGTCATTTGTTCACCACTGCTGTAGCCAGGTATTGAACTCAGAACTCTTTGGGTCAATCAAAGAGTTGTGAGTGCAATACCTGGAAGTAACCAACTCCTATACCTACTGGGTTATGTGTCCTTGGGGACATCAGTGTATGGATTTTTCGGGACTTATAAAACTAATATCTCAGTAAAATGTTTTTACCAGAGCTCATATTGAAATCTTTTAAGCGAATGATTTTCTTTAGCACTTCATATTAGTGATTCCTATATTGCATTTAGGATGTGCGTTGTGGTGCAGTGGATATCGGCTCGGAAGGGGAAATCCGTGTCTTCCCTCCAGTTATGGGTTAAATAACAGGACAGATTTTGTTCTACAGCCTTGTTTACCGCAGAAAGCAATGGCAACCTGCTGCGGGATAATCATGTCTCTACCTCATCTCAGAGTTATAGACAAATATTGAAATATCGGTACGGACACGATATTCTAAAAATATGGAGGTGGATATGACAATAAATATTATGACAACAGTCAGAACAATGTAAATAATATAAATAATACCCCATCTCAGAAGCATAGACAAATATTGAAATATCGGAACAGACCCGACATACTAAAGATATGGAGGTGGATATGACAATAAATATTATGACAACAGTCAGAACAATGTAAAGAATGTAAATAATACCCCATCTCAGAAGCATAGACAAATATTGAAATATTGGAACAGATCCGAAATACTAAAAATATGGAGGTGGATATGACAATAAATATTATGACAACATTCCGAACAATGTAAAGAATGTAAATAATACCCCATCTCAGAAGCATAGACCAATATTGAAATATCGGAACAGATCCGGCATACTAAAGATATGGAGGTGGATATGACAATAAATATTATGACAACAGTCAGAACAATGTAAAGAATGTAAATAATACCCCATCTCAGAAGCATAGACAAATATTGAAATATCGGAACAGATCCGACATACTAAAGATATGCAGGTGGATATGACAATAAATATTATGACAACATTCCGAACAATGTAAATAATATAAATAATACGCGATCTCAGAAGCATAGACAAATATTGAAATATCGGAACAGATCCGGCATACTAAAGATATGGAGGTGGATATGACAATAAATATTATGACAACATTCCGAACAATGTAAATAATATAAATAATACCCCATCTCAGAAGCATAGACAAATATTGAAATATCGGAACAGATCCGGCATACTAAAGATATGGAGGTGGATATGACAATAAATATTATGACAACCTTCCGAACAATGTAAATAATATAAATAATACCCCATCTCAGAAGCATAGACAAATATTGAAATATCGGAACAGATCCGACATACTAAAGATATGGAGGTGGATATGACAATAAATATTATGACAACAGTCAGAACAATGTAAATAATATAAATAATACCCCATCTCAGAAGCATAGACAAATATTGAAATATCGGAACAGACCCGACATACTAAAGATATGGAGGTGTTTATGACAATAAATATTATGACAACAGTCAGAACAATGTAAAGAATGTAAATAATACCCCATCTCAGAAGCATAGACAAATATTGAAATATCGGAACAGACCCGACATACTAAAAATATGGAGGTGGATATGACAATAAATATTATGACAACAGTCAGAACAATGTAAAGAATGGAAATAATACCCCATCTCAGAAGCATAGACAAATATTGAAATATCGGAACAGATCCAACATACTAAAGATATGGAGGTGGATATGACAATAAATATTATGACAACAGTCAGAACAATATAAATAATATAAATAATACCCCATCTCAGAAGCATAGACAAATATTGAAATATCGGAAGAGACCCGGCATACTAAAGATATGGAGGTGGATATGACAATAAATATTATGACAACAGTCAGAACAATGTAAAGAATGTAAATAATGCCCCATCTCAGAAGCATAGACAAATATTGAAATATCGGTACGGATCCGATATTCTAAAAATGTGGAAGTGAAAAAAACAATAAAGATTAGGACAACAGTCCGAATCATATCAATAATGTAAATACTGTCTTTTCTCAGAAAAATAAACAAATAAAGTAATATAACTTTTAAAAATCTCTTACTTGTTTATAAATCTGCCATCCGTCTATGCTTAGAATATCACTGACATATATGGCCTGGGCACCATTACATTTAGTTATGCTTGAGAAAATCGAAGGAAAAATCTGCAATGACATTGTATTTGAGGCAACATCTTGGCTGCACTCACTTTCCTCTGCTTTTTCAATAAATAAGTTTACGGTAATCTGATGAACATTGCATAGACAGACAGATAGATAGATAGATAGATAGATAGATAGATAGATAGATAGATAGATAGATATGAGCACACTGATAGATAGATAGATAGATAGATAGATAGATAGATAGATAGATAACGATTTGTTTTTTAATGTGTATCTACTATTTTGCAGTTTAAGATTTTGGCAAGCTAAATATGTAGGAGGTAAGGGGATTTCTTTGCATAAGAAGATTACCCAACCCGACTGAAAATTTGAAATTTTGTCCTATTAGCGAATATAGACAAACTGATCAAATTAACTCATCTCTCTCCTTCACTGACAAGTAATCGGTAAATTTACGACGGGCTATAAAGACCAGACTCGTTGTATGATTTAATGCTACTATAAAATTTCGAGGGCGATATTAATTTTCAGCAAGAAGCAGAAACAATTCAACTTTTAGATGTGTCTCAAGAAGGCCGTGGAAAGTCACACTGCAATGCAACCATCTCGACTTACTACCGAACAACCACAGGGCTCAGCAATCTATCCGACCACATAATATGCCGTAGCAGCGTCGCAAGTAAGGGATATTATTACACATGAAATGAATGAATTTATTGAATGCGTTTGTGAAAAAAACTCTATTGTTCGAAGCTTGCAAAAATTCTTTTGATGAACGAAAAAGTGAAAAGAAGCAAGTAAAAATTTTATCTTCAAAAAGGTCAAATAAACATTAGTACCTCCTGGCTCCATTACGATTTTCGATACTGAAAATGTTATTTGCTATTGTGTTACTGGTCTGTCATTATTAGAACGTGGTCATTCCGACTAACTTTGAATAAGAATTGCTGTCTTCAATCGGCTGGCGCCACTTACCCCGGCTGTTTGATTGGCCAACTTGCAGACGTTGTCTGTTTCCGGTCTGACCATCTGCGACTTCGCAATTGAATTTGCGGATTTTGAATCTGTATGTTTGCTGAGGTATTTTCATCTCCCAGACACACGATGATTTTGTCTGTGTTTATATGGGATTGGAGGGAGGTTACAAATAAAAGAGAATATAAATAAATAAATGAATGAATAAATAAATAAATAAAAAACATGAAAAGAGAACTTTCTCAAAGATAACTATCAATAAACGTGAGATGTAAACAAATGAAGTCGCGTCTAACTAGTTTAGAGTGGATTCTCATTATCAAAAATAAAATGGCCGCTGATATTTACGTCGAATCCAAAGGTAAAATAATATTTATTTTAAATAATATAAAGTCTATATATAATAACTACGTTAACATTGAGCCAATCAAATTCGCTGATATATGCTTATGTTGATCGATTAATATACAGGTTGTCCATAAAGCTCGTGTGCACTTTAAAACATTTATAACTTTATTTGTTTTTGCGATAGAAATAATTTGTCAAAAGGAGTAGAAAGAATTAAATCTATCTTTTTTAATGTTTAATTGAAGTTTTATTTAAGTTTCCACATGTCCTCCATCATTAGCAATACAAAGGGTAACACGAATTTGCAGTTCACGGAAAACATTTGCCAACTGATTTACAGTCAAGCCTGAAATCACATTAGTTATTTTAGATTTCAAATCTTCTAATGACTAAGTTGGGTTGCATATGCATTTGTTTTCACAAGTTTTTTTATTTTTTAATCGTGTCACCCCAAGCAAGGCATTCCACTGCCACTATAGCGCAAGGGGTTACATAGAGGTATTGAGTATAGGAAATGTCAGAAGGAGGGTGATAGACGACTTAGGATGTACATAGGAAGAGAGTTGGAGAGAGTAGGTGTGAGTTAGTGTGTTAGGAGGTGTCTATTGACCTTACATTTGTAGCCGTCGGGGAAGCAAGGATGCAGTAGGGAATTCCACAAGCAGGAAGTGCGAGGAAAGAAACTGTTGGAGTAGAAATTGCGGTTACATTTCATCGGTTTCACTGTAAAAGGGTGGGACCTAGTTGCCAATCTAGCATCTCGTGCAAATTCACATCTAGGGGGCACCAGTGATTTAAGTTCGTCAGAGCAGAAGCCATGAAAGTATTTATAGAAGAGGCACAAGGAAGCCACGTCACGCCGGTGAGAGAGATACTGCAGGCGGTCAGCCAAGTTGGTATAAATCACATTACAGATTCTTCACATTAAAGAATTTCCGGGCCCTGCACAGAGAGCCGACTTTCATAGCTGCGGATTTAGCAATGGATTTGACGTAGTCATTCCACTTGAGGTTCGCTGAGAGTGTCAGGCCAAGCAGGCGTAGTGATTTACACTCTGGGAGGCAAGCCTGTTACATGCTAATGGAAGGGAGGTACGGTTGTCTGTGGTGGTTAATTGACAGCAGCTTCGTTTTGGAAGAATTGAATTTAACGAGCCATTTCTTACCCCAATCCACCACGGATTGGAGGTCCTTCTTAAGTTCGGCAGCGAGGGTCACCTTGTCACCTACACCAGATTTTTGATCGAGGCGAGAGTAAACTGTGGTATCATCGGCGTACATGCCTACTTGTGATCTTATGGTATCGGGGAGATCATTGATATAGATTAGAAAGAGCGTAGGACCTAGGATAGAGCCTTGGGGTACACCCGCGTTTGTAGGGTAGTTCTGGGAGGCATGTCCGTTCAATACCACCTTCAGTGTGCGATGGAATGACCGGATTAAGTCCAACAAAAGTCCAGTTATGCCATAGCTTCTCTCGAATGCTTTAGAGATATCCAAGGCAGTTCGGGCTTCACCATTCTTGTCGAGAGCCTGGTATATATACTCGGTGATGGTCGTTAGCATATCAGCAGTGGACCTGGTGAAGCGGAAGCCATACTGTTTGTCCGAGAGGAGCCCGTGGGCTGTGAGATGCTGAACGACCTCGGCATTGATAATGGCTTCGAACACTTTGCCGAAGATCGGAAGAAGGCTGATGGGGCGGTAATTTGCGGGGTCCGATGGTTCACCAGTGTCCTTGAATATTGGAACCACAGAAGAAGACTTCCAACAGGCAGGAAAGCAGGAGGAACATAGGCAGAGGTTGTAGAGCTTAGAAAGGATAGAGGAGAGTTCAGGGGCACAATTCTTCAAAACTAATACTGGGATTCCGTCCCCACCACTCGCTTTGTGAGGGTCCAATTTTGAGATTATGCTAGAAATCAGCGAGGGCGTGATGTGGACGTCATTCAATTGGGCCTCAGTTCTAGATGGTAAATCGGGTGTATGAATTCCAGACGAATCCAGAGTCGAATCGGTCGAGAATCTATGAGCAAAGCATTCAGCCTTGTCCGCTGAGGAGGTGAGGACCTCAAACTCGTTTATTAGTGGGGGTATTGAGGACTTACTCTTGCTAAGCACGCGTTTTCAGAGGCGCCAGTAGTCTTTGGTACCGAACTTGGAGGATGCTATGCGCTGCTTCATCCTGGCAGTAAACAGCATCTTAGCTTCGTTAAGTGTCTTTTTACACTTATTATGAGCTGAGCCGAAAAGGCGTCTGTTTTGGTCCGACACGTGGCTACGATAAAGCCGGAAGAAGTGATTCCGGTGGGCAATGGCGTCCGAGCAAGGAGACGAATGGGATTTAAGCTGAAATTCTCTGGCAGGGATGAATGCATCGATGCCAGCCTTAACCCAGGAGGAGACCTCTGATGCACATTCTTCGATGGGAAGACTAAAAACATTGTTCCAAGGGACGTCGCAGAGGAAGTCACGGAACGAATCCCAGTCTGCTCTTTGATATCAGTAGGATATTCTGTTGGTCTGGGTTTCTTGGGTAGGGGTAGAGTGGAACGAGATGTTGACAGAAACTACGGTGTGGTCAGAATTTCCGAGGGGCAGAGCTGTCTGGTGGAGCAAGAATTTGGGGTGGAAGTGAAGAAGAGATCTAGTAGCGAGTCCCTTCCGTTAGGGCTATTGTAAAAACGCGTGGGGAAGTCCACAACTTGCGTAAGGGATTGGGAGATCGAAAAATTAAAGGTGTGGACATCAGCAGGGTCGGTTACAGATTTTTCCAGCCACTTACTGTGGTGGGCGTTAAAGTCGCCAAACACGAAAATATGGGCAGATGGGTGCGAAGAAATGGCCTTGTCGATATTGTCAGAGATGCTGACAAGCACCGAACAGTCAGTGTAGGAGGGGAAGCGGTAGAGGAAGAAGAGATAGCTAACAGAGCTTAGACGGAAGCACATGAAAGACTGATCCAGGGATTCTAGAGATGTTACTCTAGCTAGGGGGACGTGTTCACTGACATATACACCAAGCCCATGCATATAGACATTGGAGTCCTTCCTGAAGAGGTGAAGGTAACCAGGAACATAGAACTAAGAGGAGGGGATAGACGGGTCAATGTTAGTTTCCCATAGGGCTAAGATATTAGGTGAGTTAGTTTGAAGGAATGCTTCTAGGCTATAAAAGTTAGTGCGGATACCGCGTATGTTAGTGAAAGGGACACAGAGAGGTTTGGGCGTTTTCCGAGTAACTGGTTTGATTTTGGTATTTTGTTTGTTCTTTTTCATGGTGTTTTGGTTTAAGAGAGAGGACTAGGACAGAATCAGTTGGTTACTATTTGCAGCATGTGAGGAATGGAGACTGGCGCAGCCTGCAGCATAATGTGGCCTCGGGGTTGCCCACCGGAGGTTCATGAAGGGACGCCCGTCCATGCGCGATATTTCACTACAGGAAGTCTCCATGAAAAAATCTAATGGTAGGCCAATAAAATGGTCCACACCTTCCGATCCATCTATTAGAATATTCTTGATTTAGAAACTAACATGCAAAGTGACAAGGAGATCCGTCTTGTTGATTTATAGCATTTCTTACATATTATTTCTATCATAAATACAAATAGAAATATAATTTTTTAAAAATTCACACGAATTTTATGGACAACCTGTTTTAAGATTTTATAACCGACTTTATTTCGAAACTTTTTCGCCTGTTTTTCCGTACTCTTTTAGTTTTCATTGTCAAATCTTATTTTCTTCTTTTTAAAAAGGATTTTATTTTAATTGATGTTAGACTTTTTACATCAAAACACTTTTGTTAAACCCTCCTTGGTCGTTTTTTTATTCAATTATCTTGGTAAATTTGTTTCTATGATTTCTGTATCTGTTTAAGATTTTCTGTTTATATTAAAATTTATCTCTTTCAAATTGGAGTAGTTAGACCCTACTATCGTCCGATTCACACTCCTCCCATTTTTATTTAATAGGAGTAGAGGCTCGTCTCTTGTTCTCTGTTTATGAAGTGGTTCTGGTACACTTTCTCTGCTCAGACCTCAATATTGGTGCTTCCACAATTTTTCTGTGGTATCTATGGTTGCTTGCAGCGTCACTTCACTGTGAGGGTAGAGGGATATCAGTTTTCTGATTGCTGTTTCCTAGTGGTAGTTAGAAGCCCTAAATTTTGCGTAGTGTGGAGAGCGGCTGCTCTGATCATCAGTTGCATAATACCGGGTTTCTTGCAGTGCCCTGACGCGCATGGATAGGTGTCCCTGCAAGCACTTCCGGTGGGCAACCCTAAGGCCACCCTATGCTGCAGTCAGCACCAGCTCCCTTCCTGAACATGTCGCAGTCATTGACCCTCTTCCATTTCTACTTGATGTCACTCCTCACTAACAACACAAAAATAAACAACAATATCTCAAGAAACAAAGCTAAATCTCATATCCCCTTCCCACACACTTCCTATTATCCTTTCCCCAACACCCCTTGACTCTTGTTGTTCTCCCTTTTTCACCTACTCTCACGCAACCCTCTTCGAATCAGTATTCCCATCCTTCTCTTGCCCATTCTCTGACACCCCCTATAAACGGTTCATCTATCTCTTCGCTCTCCTCCTATGTAAACCTTCACTCTCCTCTTATGTAGACCCCTGCACACCAGTGGCAGTACTGTCTTGTTTGAGGTGAAATTATTAAATAAAATATTATTTTCTTATTCTTATTTTTCTATTAAAAAAATTCATCTTTAAAAAAAGAAAACTAATTTGAAGTAAGCAAAAATGGCCGATGAGCGTCGTTCAATTATAGAAATAACCTATTTACATTGCTCAGATTATTTTCCACATATTTACTGCCATGTTTTCGACGTTTCGGCCGTTATACGCTTCAGTCCTTTTCAGGTGCTAGGACATTTGTTCACCACTCTCTAAGTTATTTGCTCAATACTGCTGTATCTTCAAGGACACATGGACCAGTGAATATAGTCGTTGGTTAGTTATAGCGACTTAACCCAAAGAGTTCTGAGTAGAGTACCAGACTACAACAGTCATAAACAAATAACTTAGAGTGGTGAGTTAAAGGGAGACAGCTACTTGGCTACCAGCAGTGGCATCGCAATCCAAATGATGGTATATCCAAGTGGTCGTGATCAAGTTTGTTTCGAAATTTCTAGCACCTGAAAACGACCCGAAACGTACAACGGCCGAAACATCGTAAACTTATCTAAAAAGATGAAGACAATTATCCGAAGAATGTAATTGGTGTAAATATTAGTGTAATAATAGTGTAATAGTGTGATATTAGTGTAATAATAGTGTAATAGTGTGATATTAGTGTAATAATAGTGTAATAGTGTGATATTAGTGTAATAATAGTGTAATAGTGTGGTATTAGTGTAATAATAGTGTAATAGTGTGATATTAGTGTAATAATAGTGTAATAGTGTGATATTAGTGTAATAATAGTGTAATAGTGTGATATTAGTGTAATAATAGTGTAATAGTGTGATATTAGTGTAATAATAGTGTAATAGTGTGATATTAGTGTAATAATAGTGTAATAGTGTGATATCAGTGTAATAATAGTGTAATAGTGTGGTATTAGTGTAATAATAGTGTAATAGTGTGATATTAGTGTAATAATAGTGTAATAGTGTGATATTAGTGTAATAATAGTGTAATAGTGTGATATTAGTGTAATAATAGTGTAATAGTGTGATATTAGTGTAATAATAGTGTAATAGTGTGATATCAGTGTAATAATAGTGTAATAGTGTGGTATTAGTGTAATAATAGTGTGATATTAGTGTAATAATAGTGTAATAGTGTGATATTAGTGTAATAATAGTGTAATAGTGTGATATTAGTGTAATAATAGTGTAATAGTGTGATATTAGTGTAATAATAGTGTAATAGTGTGATATTAGTGTAATAATAGTGTAATAGTGTGATATTAGTGTAATAATAGTGTAAATAATTAGTGTAAATACTACTTCATCTCAGCAATACAGACAAAACTAAAAGAGACCTGTTTCGGTCGAGAAACACTCGAGGAACAGTTTTTAACAATACACAGAAATTACAAAAAAGGGTTTTCCAGTGGGTGAAAAATTTAAGTAAAGCATAATACTCTATCTGGAGTGACAAAAAACCTGAAATAGAAAGCAAAAACAAATACAATGCAGCAAATGCAGAAATGATGGTAAGATAAACCTCTTCATGACCAATACTTTGCTAGTAAAAAACCTGCTGATGTAGAAAAACTCTGTACCCATCAGCGGTTACGTAGTGCAAGGTTAAACGTTCTTGTGGAGTAAGTAAACATGACACAAATCTAACAGAAATAAATTAGGCATGACACCTTAAATCTTCTTCTTCTATGTGCCATGATCCTTCAGGAACGTAGGCGATCTTGGCTTTCCACGTCTTCTTATCCCTGATACCTCTTAGCACGTTTTATCGTTTTACACAACGCAGCCGCCGTTCTGTCATCCACCTCCTCAGGCCCTTCAAATATGTTATCCACTGCTTTCCCCTGTCTCTATTTCTCTCTATCTGGCCTGTTAGTATCAGGTTCTCCAAGCCCCACTTCCTCATTGCATGTCCTAGGAACTTTAACTGTCTCTTTCCATCTTTTAAGAAACCTCATCATCACCTGTCTTCTTCTTCTTCTTCTTCTTCTTCTTCTTCTTCTTCTTCTATGTGCCTTTTCATTTCAAGATGTAGGCGATCATGGCTTTCACCGTCTCCCTAACCCTGGTGGCTCTTAGCCCGCTTTCTCCTGTTAAACCACGCAACCTCCGTTCTGCCATCCACCTGCTCAGACCAATCAAGTACGTTACTCTCTGTTTTCCCCTGTCTTTCCTTTCCTCTATATGTCCTGTTAGTATCAGATTCTCCAAGCCCTCTTTCCTCATTGCATGTCCCAGAAACTTTAACTGTCCCTTCCTGATGCTCAGTATTAGTTTTCTTTTCGTTTCCATCCTTTCCAAAACCTCATCATTGCTCGCATGCTCGATCCATGACATCCTCAGCATCCTTCTGTAGAACTACATAAACTTGAAAATCATCCAACATTTCAGCTGTTTCAATTTTTTCTTCATCTTTGATGATATTTCTAGCATTCAATGCCATATAGAAAAACTGACATCACATGCTTGATCTATGACATCCACAGTATCCTTCTGTAAAATCACATTTCAATTGCTTCAAGGTTTTCCTTTATTTTTGATGATATTGTATAGCATTCCCTTCCATATTGAAGAATTGACATCACACGGCAATCCAGTACTTATTTCTTTGTTTCTAGCGAAATTATCCTGTCCCGTAAAATTCTTCTCAGATTCTAGAACGCGTTCTTCTTCATGCCAATTTGCCTACACCTTAAATCAGTCAGTTAAGTGCCATACGTGATACACGCTTGGGCGATCATGTCTCGAAAGACACATGACTGACTGGACAGAACATTATCCCGCAGTAGGTTTCCATTACTTTCTGCGGTAGACTGGTTGCCAGCCAAGGCTATAGAACCCAATCTGTTCCGTTATTTAACCCATAACTGGAGGGAAGTGACAGATTAATACCTTTTCCAACGGCATTTGTGCGTAGGTGAATGCAAATAATTCAACTGGAATTCGAACTCGACTCCCTGATTTCTCGTTCAGAGTCGATATCCACTGCACCACAACGCACACCCCTCTTAAATAAAGAACTTAAGATGAGTTAAGGGAAGATCGTCATGTAATTGTCAATTTCTCTGTTTTCGAGTAGAGTACGATTCAGCCAGGTCCTTATCTACGGACGAAAACTCGGCTGAGAAAAATTCCCCGACCCCGTAGTTGTGGAGGTTTAGTAAATTTTGAACTCGGCTGTACGTTCTCGTTTTCGCCGCGTTAAGCCCGACCTAGTATAACATCTCGTGTCAGGTGTTAGTGTTGGTAAATACCAGCTGTTGGAGTCACTCCGGAGTTTGTTAACGCTTATTCAGACTGATTCAAATCTCACCACTCGCAAGATGTTTTTTTCACTAACCGATTGGAACACACATTTTTGTGTTAGAAGAACTGCTATATTTTAACTAAAGTTTGTCTCTTATTTTTAAATTTTTATCCTGTCTGTTACTTTTTTAGAAAGATTTATTTTGGATTTTCTTTTCCATCTTTCCGAAATTTATATTTTTGTTGCTAGTATAACTTCTAGTTTCAATAGTCTATTTATTTATTTTTTTGTGTATATTAATTTTTACTCGTGTCCGCCGAGCCGCAAGTCAAGTTTAATTCTTTCCTTTTAATTTTTTATTTTTATTTTTCGTGTTACGTCAGCCATTTTGTTTAACTGGCAAAAATTATATTTTTATAAGTGTTTCATTTTTTTTTCTTTTGCATCATTTATTTCATAATTTGTTTATTTTTCTGATTTTAATCTAATAAAATAGAAAGCTTTTTAATTAATTGCGTTGTTTCAGTAAATTTATTTTTATTTATTTTAACATCAACCTTTCTCTGTTTACGCCTGTTTTTCTGTACTCATTTTGGTTTTTATTGTAAAATTTGATTTTTTTTAGAAATGGAATTTTTTAATTTGTGTAACATTTTTTTTACATCAAAACACCTTTTTAAACCCACCATCGTTGGTTTTTGTTTAATTATCTTCGTAAATTTGTTTTTAATGTTTCTGTATCAGTTTAAGATATTTTGCTTTTAATATTTTATTATTTTTATTTTCTTATTAAGAAAATTTCAAGTTTTCTTTAAAAAAAAAACTAATTTGAACTAAGTAAAAATGGCCGATAACAACAGTCAGTTAAATTTGCTCCAGTCAATAAACTCTCATTCACCAGTGACTACTGAGACCGTAGCCATCGAAATATATTGAAGACCAAATAGATTCAAGGAAAAGTATGGAAACTGAGAATAGCCAAAATCAAGAAAAAGTTGGTACCAACTTATTCCATCAAAAGCATAGACGAAACTGTTGGTAGACTCAAAGAAATTGCAGAATGTTGAAAAATATTTGTTGGTTAGTATTTTGGGTCGAAGAGCAGTGGCGCAAAATTTGTCACTACGAAAACGCACAGCTTTCCAATCCCTGATGTTCCGGGGAATAAAACCTCATACAGTCATTTTTTTTTTTTATATAAGCGTTTCACTCCGAGCAAGGCATGTCACAGCCACTACTGCGTAGGGGGATACATAGAGTGGAGAAAGGATGGTTAAATATAGGAAATGTCAGAGGGTGGGTGATAGGCGGGTAAGGATACCGAGAATGAGGGTTGGGTAGATGAGAGTGTTCTGAGAATAACTGGGAGTTAGTGTGATAGGAGGTGTCTATTGACCCTACATTTAAACACCTGGAGATTGTAGCTGTAGGGAAAGCAGACTTGTGGAAGGGAGTTCCACAAGCGGGAAGCGCGAGAAAAGAAGCTGTTGGAGTAGAATTTACGGTTACATCTTATCTGTTTAATTGTAAAAGTGTAGGATCTAGTTGCTAATCTAGTATCCCGTGTAAATTCGTGCTTAGGCGGCACCAGTGATCTAAGTTCATCGGAGTAGAAGCCATAATCATAAGAAGAGATATTTCATGTGAGACGTACTGTTTCCCACGTCTGCGGACTGTGAGGCCATTTACGTTCGGGAAGTTATCACAAAAAACCTCATCATTGTAACTGAATATGAGAGTAAGCGTGGGACCATCTATAAGTGTTAGAGGATTACCTGGTTCAGTATGGGCAGATATTCAGGGCTTCCTCCGACGACCTAAAATTATGACTTACCGTAAGCCTTAACCACCATCCCCATATCTGGACTCAAAATGCGTAATGAAAAATCATTTTGACCAGTCGTGAACCAACTCGCTGAAAATGTAGAGACTGGACACCTATCCTCTTCCTGCTAAGAGAAGAAGGCCTCCAGAATTTTGCCCCACTTCCCCGCTGGCCCAAATCCGCCTATTATTTCTGTTTCGCCTGTATACCAGCGATAAGGACCGCTGTGGTAAAACAACTAGTTAGGTGAATTTCGCGGTCATCATTCCCCGAAAATCTTTTGCCCGCCGAGATAAAAGGAAATGCCAAAGGGAAGCTCCAGTCCTCTATCCCCAGAAATCGTCACAGCGTAAGGCACACATAACCCAATTCTATTGACCAATTCCAAGGGCGATGCTTCGGTCACATAAATGGAAATTATCCAGCAACAAAGACCCCGATACGATACACTGTTAATTGCCATTTACTTGACTTTCTGTTCTTACTTTTTCTTTAACATCCGCTGTACCGTTTGTTTCTTTTTATTTCCCCTGTCTTCTCTCATTGCAACCCCCTGGGCACCAGTGGCAGTACTCCCTTGTTTAAGGTAAAAAAATTATAATAAAAAATAATTGAATAAAATAGTTTATTTACATTTATTAGAACTTACTAAATGTTCCATTAAAAGTTCCTCTATAAGTAATCATATTTTACGTTTTTATTTACAGCTCATAATTTTTTCTGAAGAAAAAAAAGCCGGTTGAGGAGATAAATTAGTTCCGCAGGGAGCTCCCTAGAATAAGCACTTTTGAAATTGTATTCTAAAATTTTAGAAAACTATTTTATTTCTCTATCATTCCATTCAATCCAAACGGAAGCGTTTCTTTCAAGACACGACGGAACAATGACTATACTCCGAAATAAATTCGTAGATTTTTATTTTCACGTGTTGAATAGAGTTATTTTCTTTTTCATCTTACTCTATTCAATCTTTCGTATTCATCATTCGTATCTTTCAAGATTTCTTAAAGACTTCAGGACAGAGACTATTCCCGTGGCAGCCGCCATTTATCTCCGAGGAAATCAAATACAACCCGGGCTTTCAAACCATGATTTTCTAAATAATCGAAACGTGATCTATTACGAAATCCGTTACTGCAAGAACAGCTAATTCCGATACACACAACGATCAAATCCGTCAGAATTAATCACGGGTCAAAAGGCAAAAGATATCGGAAAAGGAAGTGAGGAATTATGTCGGTGCTGAATCAAAAATTGGCCCCTTTAGAATCAATTGCGTGATTCCGGGGCTTTGAGCGAGGCAAAATAGGTCTACAAACCACAGTCGTGGCAAGCCAATCAAAGAGAGGTCACTGGACGTCGGGGTATAATTACCAAGAACGAATTGTCTGTTTGTTGTTTTTGTTGATGTCAGTTGCGGCCTCTCGAATTCGTGATGGTGCAGAAAAAGTATACGACCACATTAGCTCGGTTTGGCCGCTTCATATTATATTTTCCTCTTAAAATTTGTCATTTCCTGGGTACATATATATATATATATATATATATATATATATATATATATATATATATATATAAGTATATATATATATATATATATGGTGTGCGTTGTGATACAATGGATACCGTCTCTAAACGAGAAAATGAAAAGCCGAGTTCGAATTCCAGTTGAGTTCGTTCTAAATAACCTTAGAAAAAGGATTAATCAGTCACTTCTCCCCAGCTATGGGTTAAACAGTATTACAGCTATACCTTCCGTTGACAACCAGTCTACTGCAGATACACTTTAAAAAATTCTACATTTATACACATAAACAAATTCAAAACTCTTTAAAAAATATAGGTGTTTAATGCTTTGTATAAAACTTTTGTTTTATTTATAATTAGTAAATATAGTTTTTGTTTAATAATAATATCATAAAAGGCTGCAATTAATACAAAATTATGAAAATTTTACAATTTAATAAATTTTTAATTCATATTTTAAAAATTAAGATAATTTTTGTAAATAATTATTATTCATCAAATTTTTTAGGACAATAGTTTCCATAATATGAATCTTTATAAAAGGATTTAAAACTTTTCTAATGCAATAATGTCATAGTTTTATTACATTTTTATTGAACGATTCTGAGTAGATTTCGGTAAATAGTATTTCTATTTGACAAAAACAAATTAATGATTTACGTTCTCCAGAGAGTCATGTCTTAACTATTAGGTTGTCCCAAAAGTTCGTAAACACTTGCGAAATGGGTCTATCCGGTCCAGAACAATCGAGACAAGCGATTGGTTCGGAAAGGGCAAGATCGATTCATGTTGTGCGTTTGGTGGAACTTTGAAGGAATCCTGCATTTTGGTCGTGCCATCAATGCCGAACTTTACTGCCAGCAACTTGAGTGGGTCTACGAAAATTTGAAGCAAAAGTACCCGAAAGCGCGCTTTGATGAAGCAGGACAATGCCAAGCCACACACCACCAGGAAGACCAAAGACAAGTTTGAAGAGCTGGACGATGTTGAGGTTCTGCCACATCCAGCCTACAGTCCTGACTGTGCTCCACCAGCTGACAGCCTTTTCCACTCAATGCAACACTTCATGAAAGTCCGCCGATTCGACTCGTTTGATGAAATCGAGGAAGCGTGACAAGAATTCTTTGATTCGAAGCCGGCTGAATGGTATTTTGACCAGATCCGACAGCTTGCAGATCGATGGCAGAAAGTCTTGGAAAATGATGGTCTTTATTTTGAGCAATAATTTTTAGTTGTATTTGCGAGTAAAATTTCAATTTTTTGCAAGTGTTTTCTGGTAAACTTAGATTACTTTGTGAGTAAAATTTCAATTTTTTGCAAGTGTTTATGAACTTTTGGGTCAATCTAATAAAATAAATATGAATTGGCTGAATATTTAATTTCTCGAAATTTCAAAAAAATTCAGTAAATGGTGGTAACAAATGTAAAAAAATGTAACCAAGATTTACTAAAAGAAAAAATTTGAAAATAATTTTTTTAACTTGTGAATATGTCCAGAAAATTTAATTAAAATCCGACAAATATTTGATTTTTGCAAGAATTTTCAAAAATAATTATGACGGAAAATGTCTTAATGCTAATATTTGGCCTTCACTTTGACGATAAAAAAGTAAAAGATTTTTAACCACAATTTGTAATGTGCAAGAAAGATTTTAAAAATGTAAACAAATAATTAGAAAATACTTTAATCTTACTTCTTAATGATAACATTAATTCATGTAGGGGCGCAGTGATGGTTATCGAATTAACCTAATGCCAAACACAGCCGAAATCCCCATAATTTAAAATATAAGAAGCATGAAAGAATGAAAGTTTTGGTAAATTAAATGAAATTTAATTAACAGAATAGAATAACACCAATGTGAAAGAAGTGAAACTCTTGACTATGTAAATGTTCAAAGAGAAAATATACGTAGTTAATCAATCTGTAAGTAAAATAGTAGTAAGGAGTTAATTGTCCAGAATTCTAATTGTAAGTAGCAGAATGTGTGTTAACAGGTTACGAATAAAGTCTGTGTTCCTTTTTATGGCCGGCGAGAAAATGAAAAGGAAAGTGAAGCAATAAAAGAAATTGTACTTGTCGGACCTTAGTTTTTAGGAGTCAGTTGAGGTATCTTGTAGTCGTTGTCGTCTCCTTCTTCGTTGTTGACTGCAAGAATGTTGAGGATGGAAAAGAAGAGACAAAGGGAAATAGCACGAGCAAAGAAAGAGAACGAATGTGTGACCTTATGTGCTGGTGTATGGTATCGCTGCTTCCATTTTACTGACTTATATAGACATCTAATTTTTCACACTGGATTGCTAACATTTCTCTCATTTTTGCAAATCGCTTCCTTTCATTGGTTAGAAAATTAATTTAACATCGGATTGCGAATTCTGGCTTCGTATTTTCCTTTCAGTACGGGGTCAATCTTTTTCCTATTCATCAAAATTAAATTTCATAATTGATTGCGAATTTAACTTTGCTCTGGTTTTTACAAAATCTTGTGAGTCATTCTGGTCCGATTGTGCGGGTATGCAATGTTTCTATATTTCAGTGATTTGTTGGATGATATAGGCTTTGTATCTTATATTCATTTTTGTCTATACTTCTGAGATTAAACAGTAGTTACAATATTCGGACTGTTGTCCTCATCTTTATCGCCATATTGTAGTAAAGTGGCTGACACTCTTGTAGCACTGTCACTGATGGAATGCCTCATGCCTTGAAATGGTCTATATTGTCGGGTGATAGGAATTTCGAACCGAACCTTTTATTTCAATCACTAGGGTATATCATTCTCGTTCCATGTGCCATGCCTCTTCCGGATGTCTTAGTTGTCTGCCTTTAACTCAAGTTATTAATTCAGCGAAGCTTTAGGCAGTTATTTAACTCACAGTTCTTTGGGCAAAGTCAACAACGATTTATCCACTGGGCCAATCACCCAAAGAAGGCCGGAATGTACAACAGCCGAATATAGCAATAAAGATGAAGACAACAGTCCCAACAATGTCCCAATGTTATTATTTTAATCGCTTCGCCCCAAGCAAGGTGGTATTGCCGCTGATGCACAGGGGGTTCCATGAGAGTAAAAGTTTAGATAGGAGAAGAGTAAAGAGAAAGACGAACCAGTTACAGGAGGTGTCAGAGAAAGGGCAAGAGAAGGATGGGAACACAGGTGTGAAGACAGTTGCGAAGATAGATAGAAAGAAAAAAGAACAAGATATACGGGGTGATGTAGAAAGAACTGGAGTCAAATGGATAAGAGATGGGAATTGAGAAAAGGCAAGAGTAGGATATGAAACACAATAGTGAAGACAGTTACGAAGGTAGAGAGAAAGGAAATAACAAGATATACGTGGTGATGTAGAAAGGACTGGAGTCAAGTGGATAAGAGATTGGAATTGAGAAAAGGCAAGATTAGGATATGAAATACAGGAGGGAAGACAGTTAAGAAGATAGAGAGAAAGAAATAGAACAAGATATACGGGGTGATGTAGAAAGGACTGGAGTCAAATGGATAAGAGATGGGAATTGAGAAAAGGCAAAAGTAGGATATGAAACACAGGAGTGAAGACAGTTACGAAGGTAGAGAGAAAGAAAAAGAACAAGATATACGGTGTGATGTAGAAAGGACTGGAGTCAAATGGATAAGAGATGGGAATTGAGAAAAGGCTAGAGTAGGATATGAAATACAGGAGTGAAGACAGTTACGAAGGTAGAGAGAAAGAAATAGAAGAAGATATACGGGGTGATGTAGAAAGGACTGGAGTCAAATGGATAAGAGATGGGAATTGAGAAAAGGCAAGATTAGGATATAAAACACAGGAGTGAAGAGAGTTACGAAGGTAGAGAGAAAGAAATAGAACAAGATATACGGGGTGATGTAGAAAGGACTGGAGTCAAATGGATAAGAGATGGGAATTGAGAAAAGGCAAGAGTAGGATATGAAACACAGGAGTGAAGACAGTTACGAAGGTAGAGAGAAAGAAATAGAACAAGATATACGGGGTGATGTAGAAAGGACTGGAGTCAAGTGGATAAGAGATGGGAATTGAGAAAAGGCAAGAGTAGGATATGAAACACAGGAGTGAAGACAGTTACGAAGGTAGAGAGAAAGGAAAAGAACAATATACACGGGGTGATGTAGAAAGGACTGGAGTCAAGTGGATAAGAGATGGGAATTGAGAAAAGGCAAGAGTAGGATATGAAACACAGGAGTGAAGACAGTTACGAAGGTAGAGAGAAAGGAAAAGAACAATATACATGGGGTGATGGAGAAAGGAATGGAGTCAAGTGGATAAGAGATGGGAATTGAGAAAAGGCAAGAGTAGGATATGAAACACAGGAGTGAAGACAGTTACGAAGGTAGAGAGAAAGAAAAAGAACAAGATATACGGGGTGATGTAGAAAGGACTGGAGTCAAATGGATAAGAGATGGGAATTGAGAAAAGGCAAGAGTAGGATATGAAACACAGGAGTGAAGACAGTTACGAAGGTAGAGAGAAAGAAATAGAACAAGATATACGGGGTGATGTAGAAAGGACTGGAGTCAAGTGGATAAGAGATGGGAATTGAGAAATGGCAAGAGTAGGATATGAAACACAGGAGTGAAGAGAGTTACGAAGGTAGAGAGAAAGGAAAAGAACAATATACATGGGGTGATGGAGAAAGGAATGGAGTCAAGTGGATAAGAGATGGGAATTGAGAAATGGCAAGAGTAGGATATGAAACACAGGAGTGAAGACAGTTACGAAGGTAGAGAGAAAGGAAAAGAACAATATACATGGGGTGATGGAGAAAGGAATGGAGTCAAGTGGATAAGAGATGGGAATTGAGAAAAGGCAAGAGTAGGATATGAAACACAGGAGTGAAGACAGTTACGAAGGTAGAGAGAAAGGAAAAGAACAATATACATGGGGTGATGGAGAAAGGAATGGAGTCAAGTGGATAAGAGATGGGAATTGAGAAAAGGCAAGAGTAGGATATGAAACACAGGAGTGAAGACAGTTACGAAGGTAGAGAGAAAGAAAAAGAACAATATACATGGGGTGATGGAGAAAGGAATGGAGTCAAGTGGATAAGAGATGGGAATTGAGAAAAGGCAAGAGTAGGATATGAAACACAGGAGTGAAGACAGTTACGAAGGTAGAGAGAAAGGAAAAGAACAATATACATGGGGTGATGGAGAAAGGAATGGAGTCAAGTGGATAAGAGATGGGAATTGAGAAAAGGCAAGAGTAGGATATGAAACACAGGAGTGAAGACAGTTACGAAGGTAGAGAGAAAGGAAAAGAACAATATACATGGGGTGATGGAGAAAGGAATGGAGTCAAGTGGATAAGAGATGGGAATTGAGAAAAGGCAAGAGTAGGATATGAAACACAGGAGTGAAGACAGTTACGAAGGTAGAGAGAAAGGAAAAGAACAATATACATGGGGTGATGGAGAAAGGAATGGAGTCAAGTGGATAAGAGATGGGAATTGAGAAAAGGCAAGAGTAGGATATGAAACACAGGAGTGAAGACAGTTACGAAGGTAGAGAGAAAGGAAAAGAACAATATACATGGGGTGATGTAGAAAGGACTGGAGTCAAATGGATAAGAGATGGGAATTGAGAAAAGGCAAGAGTAGGATATGAAACACAGGAGTGAAGACAGTTACGAAGGTAGAGAGAAAGAAATAGAACAAGATATACGGGGTGATGTAGAAAGGACTGGAGTCAAGTGGATAAGAGATGGGAATTGAGAAAAGGCAAGATTAGGATATAAAACACAGGAGTGAAGAGAGTTACGAAGGTAGAGAGAAAGAAATAGAACAAGATATACGGGGTGATGGAGAAAGGACTGGAGTCAAATGGATAAGAGATGGGAATTGAGAAAAGGCAAGAGTAGGATATGAAACACAGGAGTGAAGACAGTTACGAAGGTAGAGAGAAAGAAATAGAACAAGATATACGGGGTGATGTAGAAAAGACTGGAGTCAAATGGATAAGAGATGGGAATTGAGAAAAGGCAAGAGTAGGATATGAAATACAGGAGTGAAGGCAGTTACGAAGGTAGAGAGAAAGAAATAGAACAAGATATACGGGGTGATGTAGAAAAGACTGGAGTCAAATGGATAAGAGATGGGAATTGAGAAAAGGCAAGAGTAGGATATGAAATACAGGAGTGAAGGCAGTTACGAAGGTAGAGAGAAAGAAATAGAACAAGATATACGGGGTGATGTAGAAAGGACTGGAGTCAAGTGGATAAGAGATGGGAATTGAGAAAAGGCAAGAGTAGGATATGAAACACAGGAGTGAAGACAGTTACGAAGGTAGAGAGAAAGAAATAGAACAAGATATACGGGGTGATGTAGAAAAGACTGGAGTCAAATGGATAAGAGATGGGAATTGAGAAAAGGCAAGAGTAGGATATGAAATACAGGAGTGAAGGCAGTTACGAAGGTAGAGAGAAAGAAATAGAACAAGATATACGGGGTGATGTAGAAAGGACTGGAGTCAAGTGGATAAGAAATGGGAATTGAGAAAAGGCAAGAGTAGGATATGAAACACAGGAGTGAAGACAGTTACGAAGGTAGAGAGAAAGAAATAGAACAAGATATACGGTGTGATGTAGAAAGGACTGGAGTCAAATGGATAAGAGATGGGAATTGAGAAAAGGCAAGAGTAGGATATGAAATACAGGAGTGAAGGCAGTTACAGAGGAAGGTAGAGAGAAAGAAATAGAACAAGATATACGGGGTGATGTAGAAAGGACGGAGTCAAATGGATAGAAGATGGGAATTGAGAAAAGGTAAGAGTAGGATATGAAACACAGGAGTGAAGACAGTTACGAAGGTAGAGAAAGAAATAGAACAAGATATACGGGGTGATGGAGAAAGGACTGGAGTCAAATGGATAAGTGATGGGAATTGAGAAAAGGCAAAAGAGTAGGATATGAAACACAGGAGTGAAGACAGTTACGAAGGTAGAGAGAAAGAAATAGAACAAGATATACGGGGTGATGTAGAAAAGGCAGGTCAAATGGATAAGAGATGGGAATTGAGAAAAGGCAAAGAGTAGGATATGAAACACAGGAGTGAAGACAGTTACGAAGGTAGAGAGAAAGAAATAGAACAAGATATACCAGGGTGATGTAGAAAAGACTGGAGTCAAATGGATAAGGTAGGAATTGAGAAAAGGCAAGAGTAGGATATGACTTAGAGTGAAGACAGTTACGAAGGTAGAGAGAAAGAAATAGAACAAGATATACGGGGTGATGTAGAAAAGACTGGAGTCAAATGGATAAGAGAGATGGGAATTGAGGAAAAGGCAAAGAGTAGGATATGAAACACAGGAGTGAAGACAGTTACGAAGGTAGAGAAAATAGAACAAGATATACAGGTGATGTAGAAAAGACTGGAGTCAAATGGATAAGTGATGGGAATTGAGAAAGAGCAAGAGTAGGATATGAAATACAGGAGTGAAGGCAGTTACTGAAGGTAGAGAGAAAGAAATAGAACAAGATATACGGAAAGGGTGATGTAGAAAGGACTGGAGTCAAATGGGCAAGAAGAGATGAGGTGAGAAAAGGCAAGAGTAGGATATGAAACACAGAAGTGAAGACAGTTACGAGGTAGAGAGAGAGAAAAAGAACAAGGCTCTGAGGGGTGATGTAGAAAGGACTGAGTCAAGTGGATAAGAGATGGGAATTGAGAAAAGGCAAAGAGTAGGATATGAAACACAGGAGTGAGAAGCAGTTACGAAGGTAGAGAGAAAGAAATAGAACAAGATATACGGGGTGATGTAGAAAGGACTGGAGTCAAATGGATAAGAGATGGGAATTGAGAAAAAGGCACGAGTAGGATATGAAATACAGGAGTGAAGACAGTTACGAAGGTAGAGAGAAAGAAAAAGAACAAGATACACGGGGTGATGTAGAAAGGACTGGAGTCAAGTGGATAAGAGATGGGAATTGAGAAAAGGCAAGAGTAGGATATGAAACTCAGGAGTGAAGGCAGTTACTAAGGTAGAGAGAAAGAAATAGAACAAGATATACGGGGTGATATAGAAAGGACTGGAGTCAAATGGATAAGAGATGGGAATTGAGAAAAGGCAAGAGTAGGATATCAAACACAGGAGTGAAGACAGTTACGAAGGTAGAGAGAAAGAAGTAGAACAAGATACACGGGGTGATGTAGAAGGACTGGAGTCAAATGGATAAGAGATGGGAATGGAGAAAAGGCAAGAGTAGGATATAGAGGCTACAGGAGCAGAAGACAGTTACGAAGCTAGAGAGAAATTAAAAGAACAAGATACACGGGGTGATGTAGAAAGGACTGGTGTCAAGTGGATAAGAGATGGGAATTGAGAAAAGGCAAGAGTAGGATATCAAACACAGGAGTGAAGACAGTTACGAAGGTAGAGAGAAAGAAATAGAACAAGATACACGGGTGATGTAGAAAGGACTGGAGTCAAGTGGATAAGAGATGGGAATTGAGAAAAGGCAAGAGTAGGATATGAAACACATGAGTGAAGGCAGTTACGAAGGTAGAGAGAAAGAAATAGAACAAGATATACGGGGTGATGTAGAAAGGACTGGAGTCAAATGGATAAGAGATGGGAATTGAGAAAAGGCAAGATTAGGATATGAAACACAGGAGTGAAGACAGTTACGAAGGTAGAGAGAAAGAAAAAGAACAAGATACACGGGGTGATGTAGAAAGGACTGGAGTCAAGTGGATAGGAGATGGGAATTGAGAAAAGGCAAGAGTAGGATATCAAACACAGGAGTGAAGACAGTTACGAAGGTAGAGAGAAAGAAAAAGAACAAGATACACGGGGTGATGTAGAAAGGACTAGAGTCAAGTGGATAAGAGATGGGAATTGAGAAAAGGCAAGAGTAGGATATGAAACACAGGAGTGAAGACAGTTACGAAGGTAGAGAGAAAGAAATAGAACAAGATACACGGGTGATGCAGAAAGTACTGGAGTCAAATGGGTAAGAGATGGGAATTGAGAAAAGGCAAGAGTAGGATATGAAACACAGGAGTGAAGACAGTTACGAAGGTAGAGAGAAAGAAATAGAACAAGATACACGGGTGATGTAGAAAGGACTGGAGTCAAGTGGATAAGAGATGGGAATTGAGAAAAGGCAATAGTAGGATATGAAACACATGAGTGAAGGCAGTTACGAAGGTAGAGAGAAAGAAATAGAACAAGATATACGGGGTGATGTAGAAAGGACTGGAGTCAAATGGATAAGAGATGGGAATTGAGAAAAGGCAAGATTAGGATATGAAACACAGGTGTGAAGACAGTTACGAAGGTAGAGAGAAAGAAATAGAACAAGATACACGGGTGATGCAGAAAGGACTGGAGTCAAATGGGTAAGAGATGGGAATTGAGAAAAGGCAAGAGTAGGATATGAAACACAGGAGTGAAGACAGTTACGAAGGTAGAGAGAAAGAAAAAGAACAAGATACACGGGGTGATGTAGAAAGGACTGGAGTCAAGTGGATAAGAGATGGGAATTGAGAAAAGGCAAGAGTAGGATATGAAACACAGGAGTGAAGACAGTTACGAAGGTAGAGAGAAAAAAAAAGAACAAGATACACGGGCTGATGTAGAAAGGACTGGAGTCAAATGGATAAGAGATGGGAATTGAGAAAAGGCAAGAGTAGGATATGAAACACAGGAGTGAAGACAGTTACGAAGGTAGAGAGAAAGGAAAAGAACAAGATACACGGGGTGATGTAGAAAAGACTGCAGTCAAATGGATAAGAGATGGGAACTGAGAAAAGGCAAGAGTAGGATATGAAATACAAGAGTGAAGGCAGTTACGAAGGTAGAGAGAAAGAAATAGAACAAGATATACGGGGTGATGTAGAAAGGACTGGAGTCAAATGGATAAGTGATGGGAATTGAGAAAAGGCAAGAGTAGGATATGAAACACAGGAGTGAAGACAGTTACGAAGGTAGAGAGAAAGAAATAGAACAAGATATACGGGGTGATGGAGAAAGGACTGGAGTCAAATGGATAAGTGATGGGAATTGAGAAAAGGCAAGAGTAGGATATGAAATACAGGAGTGAAGGCAGTTACGAAGGTAGAGAGAAAGAAATAGAACAAGATATACGGGGTGATGTAGAAATGACTGGAGTCAAATGGATAAGAGATGGGAATTGAGAAAAGGCAAGAGTAGGATATGAAACACAGGGGTGAAGACAGTTACGAAGGTAGAGAAAAAGAAATAGAACAAGATATACGGGGTGATGTAGAAAGGACTGGAGTCAAATGGATAAGAGATGGGAATTGAGAAAAGGCACGAGTAGGATATGAAATACAGGAGTGAAGACAGTTACGAAGGTAGAGAGAAAGAAAAAGAAGAAGATACACGGGGTGATGTAGAAAGGACTGGAGTCAAGTGGATAAGAGATGGGAATTGAGAAAAGGCAAGAGTAGGATATGAAACTCAGGAGTGAAGGCAGTTACGAAGGTAGAGAGAAAGAAATAGAACAAGATATACGGGGTGATATAGAAAGGACTGGAGTCAAATGGATAAGAGATGGGAATTGAGAAAAGGCAAGAGTAGGATATCAAACACAGGATTGAAGACAGTTACGAAGGTAGAGAGAAAGAAGTAGAACAAGATACACGGGGTGATGTAGAAAGGACTGGAGTCAAATGGATAAGAGATGGGAATGGAGAAAAGGCAAGAGTAGGATATGAAACACAGGAGTGAAGACAGTTACGAAGGTAGAGAGAAAGGAAAAGAACAAGATACACGGGGTGATGTAGAAAGGACTGGAGTCAAGTGGATAAGAGATGGGAATTGAGAAAAGGCAATAGTAGGATATGAAACAAAGGAGTGAAGACAGTTACGAAGGTAGAGAGAAAGGAAAAGAACAAGATACACGGGGTGATGTAGAAAGGACTGGAGTCAAATGGATAAGAGATGGGAATTGAGAAAAGGCAAGAGTAGGATATGAAACACAGGAGTGAAGACAGTTACGAAGCTAGAGAGAAAGAAAAAGAACAAGATATACGGGGCGATGTAGAAAGGACTGGAGTCAAGTGGATAAGAGATGGGAATTGAGAAAAGGCAAGATTAGGATATGAAACACAGGAGTGAAGACAGTTACGAAGGTAGAGAGAAAGAAATAGAACAAGATACACGGGTGATGTAGAAAGGACTGGAGTCAAGTGGATAAGAGATGGGAATTGAGAAAAGGCAAGAGTAGGATATGAAACACAGAAGTGAAGACAGTTACGAAGGTAGAGAGAGAGAAAAAGAACAAGATACACGGGGTGATGTAGAAAGGACTGGAGTCAAGTGGATAAGAGATGGGAATTGAGAAAAGGCAAGAGTAGGATATGAAACACAGGAGTGAAGACAGTTACGAAGGTAGAGAGAAAGGAAAAGAACAATATACATGGGGTGATGGAGAAAGGACTGGAGTCAAGTGGATAAGAGATGGGAATTGAGAAAAGGCAAGAGTAGGATATCAAACACAGGAGTGAAGACAGTTACGAAGGTAGAGAGAAAGAAAAAGAACAAGATATACGGGGTGATGTAGAAAGGACTGGAGTCAAATGGATAAGAGATGGGAATTGAGAAAAGGCAAGAGTAGGATATGAAACACAGGAGTGAAGACAGTTACGAAGGTAGAGAGAAAGAAATAGAACAAGATATACGGGGTGATGTAGAAAGGACTGGAGTCAAGTGGATAAGAGATGGGAATTGAGAAATGGCAAGAGTAGGATATGAAACACAGGAGTGAAGACCGTTACGAAGGTAGAGAGAAAGAAATAGAACAAGATATACGGGGTGATGTAGAAAGGACTGGAGTCAAATGGGTAAGAGATGGGAATTGAGAAAAGGCAAGAGTAGGATATGAAACACAGGAGTGAAGACAGTTACGAAGGTAGAGAGAAAGAAAAAGAACAAGATATACGGGGTGATGT
Organism: Ascarosepion bandense; assembly: GCA_037127315.1. Classification (NCBI taxonomy): domain Eukaryota; kingdom Metazoa; phylum Mollusca; class Cephalopoda; order Sepiida; family Sepiidae; genus Ascarosepion; species Ascarosepion bandense. The sequence continues at coordinate 3,186,280 of JBBBDQ010001309.1, forward strand.
AGAAAGGACTGGAGTCAAATGGATAAGAGATGGGAATTGAGAAAAGGCAAGAGTAGGATATGAAACACAGGAGTGAAGACAGTTACGAAGGTAGAGAGAAAGAAATAGAACAAGATATACGGGGTGATGTAGAAAGGACTGGAGTCAAGTGGATAAGAGATGGGAATTGAGAAATGGCAAGAGTAGGATATGAAACACAGGAGTGAAGACCGTTACGAAGGTAGAGAGAAAGAAATAGAACAAGATATACGGGGTGATGTAGAAAGGACTGGAGTCAAATGGATAAGAGATGGGAATTGAGAAAAGGCAAGAGTAGGATATGAAACACAGGAGTGAAGACAGTTACGAAGGTAGAGAGAAAGAAATAGAACAAGATATACGGGGTGATGTAGAAAAGACTGGAGTCAAATGGATAAGAGATGGGAATTGAGAAAAGGCAAGAGTAGGATATGAAACACAGGAGTGAAGACAGTTACGAAGGTAAAGAGAAAGAAATAGAACAAGATATACGGGGTGATGTAGACAGGACTGGAGTCAAATGGATAAGAGATGGGAATTGAGAAATGGCAAGAGTAGGATATGAAACACAGGAGTGAAGACAGTTACGAAGGTAGAGAGAAAGAAATAGAACAAGATATACGGGGTGATGTAGAAAGGACTGGAGTCAAATGGATAAGAGATGGGAATTGAGAAAAGGTAAGAGTAGGATATGAAACACAGGAGTGAAGACAGTTACGAAGGTAGAGAGAAAGAAATAGAACAAGATATACGGGGTGATGTAGAAAGGACTGGAGTCAAATGGATAAGAGATGGGAATTGAGAAAAGGCAAGAGTAGGATATGAAACACAGGAGTGAAGACAGTTACGAAGGTAGAGAGAAAGAAATAGAACAAGATATACTGGGTGATGGAGAAAGGACTGGAGTCAAATGGATAAGTGATGGGAATTGAGAAAAGGCAAGAGTAGGATATGAAATACAGGAGTGAAGGCAGTTACGAAGGTAGAGAGAAAGAAATAGAACAAGATATACGGGGTGATGTAGAAAGGAATGGAGTCAAATGGATAAGAGATGGGAATTGAGAAAAGGCAAGAGTAGGATATGAAACACAGAAGTGAAGACAGTTACGAAGGTAGAGAGAGAGAAAAAGAACAAGATACACTGGTGATGTAGAAAGGACTGGAGTCAAGTGGATAAGAGATGGGAATTGAGAAAAGGCAAGAGTAGGATATGAAACACAGGAGTGAAGACAGTTACGAAGGTAGAGAGAAAGAAATAGAACAAGATATACGGGGTGATGGAGAAAGGACTGGAGTCAAATGGATAAGTGATGGGAATTGAGAAAAGGCAAGAGTAGGATATGAAACACAGGAGTGAAAGCAGTTACGAAGGTAGAGAGAAAGAAATAGAACAAGATATACGGGGTGATGTAGAAAGGACTGGAGTCAAATGGATAAGAGATGGGAATTGAGAAAAGGCACGAGTAGGATATGAAATACAGGAGTGAAGACAGTTACGAAGGTAGAGAGAAAGAAAAAGAACAAGATACACGGGGTGATGTAGAAAGGACTGGAGTCAAGTGGATAAGAGATGGGAATTGAGAAAAGGCAAGAGTAGGATATGAAACTCAGGAGTGAAGGCAGTTACGAAGGTAGAGAGAAAGAAATAGAACAAGATATACGGGGTGATATAGAAAGGACTGGAGTCAAATGGATAAGAGATGGGAATTGAGAAAAGGCAAGAGTAGGATATCAAACACAGGAGTGAAGACAGTTACGAAGGTAGAGAGAAAGAAGTAGAACAAGATACACGGGGTGATGTAGAAAGGACTGGAGTCAAATGGATAAGAGATGGGAATGGAGAAAAGGCAAGAGTAGGATATGAAACACAGGAGTGAAGACAGTTACGAAGCTAGAGAGAAATTAAAAGAACAAGATACACGGGGTGATGTAGAAAGGACTGGTGTCAAGTGGATAAGAGATGGGAATTGAGAAAAGGCAAGAGTAGGATATCAAACACAGGAGTGAAGACAGTTACGAAGGTAGAGAGAAAGAAATAGAACAAGATACACGGGTGATGTAGAAAGGACTGGAGTCAAGTGGATAAGAGATGGGAATTGAGAAAAGGCAAGAGTAGGATATGAAACACATGAGTGAAGGCAGTTACGAAGGTAGAGAGAAAGAAATAGAACAAGATATACGGGGTCATGTAGAAAGGACTGGAGTCAAATGGATAAGAGATGGGAATTGAGAAAAGGCAAGATTAGGATATGAAACACAGGAGTGAAGACAGTTACGAAGGTAGAGAGAAAGAAAAAGAACAAGATACACGGGGTGATGTAGAAAGGACTGGAGTCAAGTGGATAGGAGATGGGAATTGAGAAAAGGCAAGAGTAGGATATCAAACACAGGAGTGAAGACAGTTACGAAGGTAGAGAGAAAGAAAAAGATCAAGATACACGGGGTGATGTAGAAAGGACTAGAGTCAAGTGGATAAGAGATGGGAATTGAGAAAAGGCAAGAGTAGGATATGAAACACAGGAGTGAAGACAGTTACGAAGGTAGAGAGAAAGAAATAGAACAAGATACACGGGTGATGCAGAAAGTACTGGAGTCAAATGGGTAAGAGATGGGAATTGAGAAAAGGCAAGAGTAGGATATGAAACACAGGAGTGAAGACAGTTACGAAGGTAGAGAGAAAGAAAAAGAACAAGATACACGGGGTGATGTAGAAAGGACAGGAGTCAAGTGGATAAGAGATGGGAATTGAGAAAAGGCAAGATTAGGATATGAAACACAGGAGTGAAGACAGTTACGAAGCTAGAGAGAAAGAAATAGAACAAGATACACGGGTGATGTAGAAAGGACTGGAGTCAAGTGGATAAGAGATGGGAATTGAGAAAAGGCAATAGTAGGATATGAAACACATGAGTGAAGGCAGTTACGAAGGTAGAGAGAAAGAAATAGAACAAGATATACGGGGTGATGTAGAAAGGACTGGAGTCAAATGGATAAGAGATGGGAATTGAGAAAAGGCAAGATTAGGATATGAAACACAGGTGTGAAGACAGTTACGAAGGTAGAGAGAAAGAAATAGAACAAGATACACGGGTGATGCAGAAAGGACTGGAGTCAAATGGGTAAGAGATGGGAATTGAGAAAAGGCAAGAGTAGGATATGAAACACAGGAGTGAAGACAGTTACGAAGGTAGAGAGAAAGAAAAAGAACAAGATACACGGGGTGATGTAGAAAGGACTGGAGTCAAGTGGATAAGAGATGGGAATTGAGAAAAGGCAAGAGTAGGATATGAAACACAGGAGTGAAGACAGTTACGAAGGTAGAGAGAAAAAAAAAGAACAAGATACACGGGCTGATGTAGAAAGGACTGGAGTCAAATGGATAAGAGATGGGAATTGAGAAAAGGCAAGAGTAGGATATGAAACACAGGAGTGAAGACAGTTACGAAGGTAGAGAGAAAGAAATAGAACAAGATATACGGGGTGATGTAGAAAAGACTGGAGTCAAATGGATAAGAGATGGGAATTGAGAAAAGGCAAGAGTAGGATATGAAATACAAGAGTGAAGGCAGTTACGAAGGTAGAGAGAAAGAAATAGAACAAGATATACGGGGTGATGTAGAAAGGACTGGAGTCAAATGGATAAGAGATGGGAATTGAGTAAAGGCAAGAGTAGGATATGAAACACAGGAGTGAAGACAGTTACGAAGGTAGAGAGAAAGAAATAGAACAAGATATACGGGGTGATGGAGAAAGGACTGGAGTCAAATGGATAAGTGATGGGAATTGAGAAAAGGCAAGAGTAGGATATGAAATACAGGAGTGAAGGCAGTTACGAAGGTAGAGAGAAAGAAATAGAACAAGATATACGGGGTGATGTAGAAAGGACTGGAGTCAAATGGATAAGAGATGGGAATTGAGAAAAGGCAAGAGTAGGATATGAAACACAGAAGTGAAGACAGTTACGAAGGTAGAGAGAGAGAAAAAGAACAAGATACACGGGGTGATGTAGAAAGGACTGGAGTCAAGTGGATAAGAGATGGGAATTGAGAAAAGGCAAAAGTAGGATATGAAACACAGGAGTGAAGGCAGTTACGAAGGTAGAGAGAAAGAAATAGAACAAGATATACGGGGTGATGTAGAAAGGACTGGAGTCAAATGGATAAGAGATGGGAATTGAGAAAAGGCAAGAGTAGGATATGAAACACAGGGGTGAAGACAGTTACGAAGGTAGAGAGAAAGAAATAGAACAAGATATACGGGGTGATGTAGAAAGGACTGGAGTCAAATGGATAAGAGATGGGAATTGAGAAAAGGCACGAGTAGGATATGAAATACAGGAGTGAAGACAGTTACGAAGGTAGAGAGAAAGAAAAAGAAGAAGATACACGGGGTGATGTAGAAAGGACTGGAGTCAAGTGGATAAGAGATGGGAATTGAGAAAAGGCAAGAGTAGGATATGAAACTCAGGAGTGAAGGCAGTTACGAAGGTAGAGAGAAAGAAATAGAACAAGATATACGGGGTGATATAGAAAGGACTGGAGTCAAATGGATAAGAGATGGGAATTGAGAAAAGGCAAGAGTAGGATATCAAACACAGGATTGAAGACAGTTACGAAGGTAGAGAGAAAGAAGTAGAATAAGATACACGGGGTGATGTAGAAAGGACTGGAGTCAAATGGATAAGAGATGGGAATGGAGAAAAGGCAAGAGTAGGATATGAAACACAGGAGTGAAGACAGTTACGAAGCTAGAGAGAAAGAAAAAGAACAAGATATACGGGGTGATGTAGAAAGGACTGGAGTCAAATGGATAAGAGATGGGAATTGAGAAAAGGCAAGAGTAGGATATGAAACACAGGAGCGAAGACAGTTACGAAGGTAGAGAGAAAGAAAAAGAACAAGATACACGGGGTGATGTAGAAAGGACTGGAGTCAAGTGGATAAGATGGAATGAAAGGCAAGATTAGGATATGAAACTCAGGAGTGAAGGCAGTACATGAAGGTAGAGAAAGAAATAGAACAAGATATACGGGGTGATATAGAAAGGACTGGAGTCAAATGGATAAGAGATGGGAATTGAGAAAAGGCAAGAGATATCAAACACAGGATTGAAGACAGTTACGAAGGGGAGAGAAAGAAGTAGAACAAGATAGCACAAGATGTAGAAAGGACTGGTCAAATGGATAAGAGATGGGAATGGAGAAAGGCAAGAGTAGGAGAGAAACACAGGAGTGAAGACAGTTACGAAGCTAGAGAGAAAGAAAAAGAACAAGATATACGGGTGATGTAGAAAGGACTGGAGTCAAATGGATAAGAGATGGGAATTGAGAAAAGGCAAGAGAGAGAGGAATACAGAGTGAAGACAGTTAAGGAAGCTAGAGAGAAAGAAAAAGAACAAGATTTACGGGTGATGTAGAAAGGACTGGAGTCAAATGGATAAGAGATAGAATTGAGAAAAGGCAAGATTAGGATATGAAACACAGGAGAAGACAGTTACGAAGCTAGAGAAAGAAAGAACAAGATATAATAAGATGTAGAAAGGACTGGAGTCAAATGGATAAGAGATGGGAATGGAGAAAGGAAGAGTAGGATGAGGAAATACAGAGAGTAAAGACAGTTACGAAGGTAAAAGGAGAAAGAAAAAGAACAAGATATACGGGTGATGTAGAAAGTATAATTGAGTCAAATGATAAGAGATGGGAATTGAGAAAAGGTACATTAGATATGAAACACAGGAGTGAAGACAGTTACGAAGGTAAAGAGAAAGAAAAAGAACAAGATATAATGGGGGTGATGTAGAAAGGGACTGGAGTCAAATGGATAAGAGATGGGAATTGGAGAAAAAGGCAAGAGTAGGATATGAAACACAGGAGTGAAGACAGTTACGAAGGTAAAGAGAAAGAAAAAGAACAAGATATACGGGGTGATGTAGAAAGGACTGGAGTCAAATGGATAAGAGATGGGAATTGAGAAAAGGCAAGATTAGGATATGAAACACAGGAGTGAAGACAGTTACGAAGCTAGAGAGAAAGAAAAAGAACAAGATATACGGGTGATGTAGAAAGGACTGGAGTCAAATGGATAAGAGATGGGAATGGAGAAAAGGCAAGAGTAGGGATATGAAACACAGGAGTGAAGACAGTTACGAAGGTAAAGAGAAAGAAAAAGAACAAAGATATACGGGTGATGGAGAAAGGACTGGAGTCAAATGGATAAGAGTTGGGAATTGAGAAAAGGCAAGAGAGAGATATGAAACACAGGAGTGAAGACAGTTAAGGAAGTTAGAGAAAGAAAATGAACAAGATATATGGGTGATGTAGGTAAGACTGAGTCAAAATGGATAAGAGATGGGAATTGAGAAAGGGAAAGAAGAGTAGGATAAGGTGAAACAGGAGGAAGACAGTTACAAGGAGAGGAAAAGAAAAGAAGAACAAGATATACGGGGTGATGCAGAAAGACTGGAGTCAATGGATAAGAGATGGGAACTGAGAAAAGGCAGAGAGTAGGATATGAAACACAGGGAGGAAGACAAAGCATAAGGTAGGAGAGAAGAAGCAAGAAATGGATACACGGGGTATGTAGAAAGGATCAATGACAAGTGGATAAGAGATGGGAATTGAGAAAAGGCAAGAGTAGGATATGAAACACAGGAGTGAAGACAGTTACGAAGGTAGAGAGAAAGGAAAGAATAAGATGCTACGGGGTGATGTAGAAAGGACTGGAGTCAAGGATAAGAGATGGGAATTGAGAAAAGGTAAGAGTAGGATATGAAACAGGATAAGACAGTTACAAAGGTAGAGAAAGGAAAAGAACAAGATATATGGAAGAAGGGAGAAAGGACTGAGTCAAATGGATAAGAGATGGGAATTGAGGAAAAGGGCAAGAGGATATGAAACACAGGAGTGAAGACAGTTACGAAGGGGGAGATAGGTGAAAAGAACAAGATATACGGGGTGGACAAGAAAGGACTGAGTCAAATGGATAAGAGATGGGAATTGAGAAAAGTAGTGGATATGAAACACAGGAGTGTACATAAGGAAGGTAGAGAGAAAGCAGAAGAACAAGATACACGGGGTGATGTAGAAAGGACTGGAGTCATAGATAGCAGAGATGGGAATTGAGAAAAGGCAAGAGTAGGATATGAAACACACAGGAGTGAAGACAGTTACGGTAGAGAGAAGGAAAAAGAACAAGATATACGGGGTGATGTAGAAAGGACTGTTTGGCATGTGGATAAGAGAGATGGTGTTCATAGTGCAAGAGTAGATACAGTTCACAGGGAGGGAATGAGTGAGCATGGTAAGGTAGAGAGAAAGAAAGAACAGACATATTGGGCAGATGTAGAAAGGACGGAGTCAAATGATACAAGAGATGGAATTGAGAAAAGGCAAGAGTAGGATATGAAACACAGATGCAAAGGCATAGTCAAGGAAGGTAGAGAGAAAGGAAAAGAACAAGATACACACGGGGTGATGTAGAAAGACTGAGTCATGGAGCATAAGAGATGGGAATTGAGAAAGGCAGAGAGATACAAAATACAGGACTGAAGACAGTTATGAAGGTAGAGAGAGCAGTGAACAAGATACACGGGGTGATGTAGAAAGGACTGGAGTCAAGTGCAGTTAAGAAGGGAATTGAGAAAAGGCAAGAGTAGAGCATAAAACACAGGGAGGAAGACAAAGCCACATGAAAGGAAGAGAGGAAAGGAAAAGAAAATGGAGAGCATGCTGGGTGGATGTGTATGACTGGAGTCAAATGGATAAGAGATGGGAATTGAGAAAAGGCAAGAGTAGGATATGTAGCCCACAGGAGGAAGACAGGTTGGAAGGGGAGAGAGAAAGAAAGGAACAAGACATGGGTGATGTAGAAAGGACTGGAGTCAAGTGGATATGGAGATGTAAATTGAGAAAAGGCAAGAGTAGGATATGAAATACAGGACTGAAGACAGTTACATGGAAAGGTAGAGAGAAAGAAAAGAACAAGATACACGGGGTGATGTAGAAAGGACTGGAGTCAAGTGGATAAGAGATGGCACTGAGAAAGGCAAAGAGAGTAGGATATGAACACAGGAGTGAAGACAGTTACGAAGGGTGGAGAGAAAGGAAAGTAAACAAGATATATGGGTGATGTAGAAAGGACTAGAGTCAAATGGATAAGAGATGGGAATTGGAGAAAAGGCAAGAGTAGGATAGAAACACAGGAGTGAAGACAGTTAGCGAGAGGCAGAAAGGAAAAGAACAAGATATACGGGGTGATGTAGAAAGGACTGGAGTCAAATGGATAAGAGATGGGAATTGAGAAAAGGTAAGAGGGATATGAAACACAGGAGTGAAGACACATGAAGGTAGAGAGAAAGGAAAAGAACAAGATATATGGGTATGTGGTAGAAAGGACTGAGTCAAATGGAGGAAGATGGAAATTGAGAAAAGGTAAGAGAGATATGAAACACAGAGGAAGGACAGCTAGCGAGAGAGAAAGAAAGAATAAGAGACAGACAGAAAGGATCGAGAGTCACGAAGTAAGAGATGGGAATTACAGCAAGCAAGAGAGACAGAAACACAGGGAGGAAGACAGTTAACAGTGAGAGAGAAAGGAAAAGAAACGCATACACGGGGTGATGGTAGGAAGGACTGGAGTCAAGTGGATAAGAGATGGGAATTGGAGAAAAGGTAAGAGGTAGGATATGAAACACAGGAGTGAAGACAGTTACGAAGGTAGGGAGGAAAAGGAAAAGAACAAGATATACGGGGGTGAGGTAGAAAGGACTGGAGTCAAATGAAGAGATGGGAATTGAGAAAAGGCAAGAGAGATATGAAACACAGGGAGGAAGACAGTTATGAAGGTAGAGAAAGGAAAAGAACAAGAGAGGTATGGGGTAAGGGTAGGTTGACTGGAGTCAAATGGATAAGGAGATGGGAATTGAGAAAAGGCAAGAGTAGGATATGAAACACAGGAGTGAAGACAGTGGCCAGGAAGGTAGAGAGAGAAAGGAAAAGAAATGACATACAAGAGATGGAAAGGACTGAGTCAAATGGATAAGATGGGAATTGAGAAAGGCAGAGTAGGGATAAGGGAAAAACACACAGGAGGAAGATACATGAAGGTAGAGAGAAAGGAAAAGAACAAGAGATATATGGGTGATGTGTAGTTGACCAGAGTCAAATGGATAAGAGATGGGAATTGAGAAAGGCAGAGAGAGCAGAAACACAGAGTGAAGACACACATGAAGCTAGAGAAAGAAAAGAACAGAGAGATGGGTATGGTAGGCACTGGAGTCAAATGGATGGGAGATAGGAATTGAGAAAAGGCAAGAGAGGGACAGAAACACAGGAGTGAAGACAGTTAAGGAAGCTGCTAGAGAGAAAGAAAAAGAACAAGATATACGGGTGATGTAGAAAAGCTGACTGGGAGTCAAATGGATATGAGATGGGAATGGAGAAAAGGCAAGAGTAGGACATGAAACACAGGAGGAAGAGAACATGAAGGTAGAGAGAAAGAAACAGGCACAAGATACATGGTGTGTAGATGTAGAAAGGACTGAGTCAAATGGATAAGAGATGGGAATTGAGAAAAGGCAAGAGTAGGATATGAAACACAGAAAGGAAGACACATGAAGCTAGAGAGAAAAAGAAAAGAACAAGATATGCTGGTGATGTGGTAAAGAAAGGACTGGAGTCAAATGAGATGGTGATGGGAATTGAGAAAATGGTGGAAGATGATGATAACACAGGAGGAAGATGAAGAAGTTGTGAGAGAGAGAAAAAGAACAAATATACGTGGGTGTATGTAGAAAGGACTGAGTCAAATGGATAAGAGATAGAAATTGGAGGAAGGCAAGAGTAGGATATGAATATGTTATATAAGAGCACATGAAGGTAGAGAGAAAGGAAAAGAATAAGATACATGGTGGGTGATGTAGAAAGGACTGGAGTCAAGTGGATAAGAGATGGGAATTGGAGAAAAGGTAAGAGTAGGGACAGGAAACACAGACATGAAGACAGTTACATGGCGGCAGAGAGAAAGGAAAAGAACAAGATATATTGTGGGTGATGTAGAAAGGACTGGAGTCAAATGGAGAGATGGGAATTGAGAAAAGGCAAGAGTAGGATATGCACACAGGAGGAAGAGGAAGAAGGGAAGGCAGAGAGAAAGGAAAGAAATAAGATATATGGGAGGGATGTAAGGACTGGAGTCAAATGATACAGGAGGCAGAACCTGAGAAAAGGCACATAAGAGGCTAAGGGAAACACAGATTGAAGACAGTTAAGGGCACAGAAGACAGAAAGGAAAAGAAGAAGATATACGGGGTGATGTAGAAAGGAGATTTAAGTCAGTTGATAAGAGATGTAATTGGAGAAAAAAGAGAGAGAAAGAAACACAGGGAGGGAACATAGTTATGAAGGAGAGAAAGAAAAGAATAAGATACATGGGTGATGTAGAAAGACTAATAAATTGATAAAGAGAGCACTGAGAAAGGTAAGAGAGATATGGAAACACAGGAGTGAAGAATTAGGAAGGTAGAGAGAAAGGAAAAGAAAAGATGGATGGAGGATGGGGAAAGGACTGGAGCTTCAAATGGACAAGAGATGGGAATTGAGAAAAGGCAAGAGCAGGGAGAGACACACAGGATTGGAAGACACAGACAGAAGGAGAGAGAAAGGGAAAGAAATGGATATATTTAAGATGTAGGGAAAGGACTGCAAGTCAAGTGGATAAGACAACAGAAAAGAAGAGAGAGAGAAAATACAGAGGAAGAGAAGTTTAAGGAACAGAGAGAAAGGAAAAGAACAAGATATACGGGGTGATGTAGAAAGGACTGGTGTCAAATGGAGAAGAGATGGGAATTGAGAAAAGGCAAGATTAGTATATGAAACACAGGAGTGAAGACAGTTACGAAGGTAGAGAAAGAAACAAACAAGAGTACACAAGATGGAGAAAGGACTGGAGTCAAGTGGATAAGAGATGTGAGAGAATTGAGAAAAGGCAAGTTTATAGGGATATGAAACACAGGAGGAAGGTAGATGTTACGAAGCTAGAGAGAAAGAAAAGACCAAGACATGGCTTTGGGTGATGTAGAAAGGACTGGAGTCAAATGGAGAAGAGATAGAAATGAGAAAAAAAGGCAAGAGTAGGACAGAAACACAGAGTGAAGATACACAGAAGTAGAGAGAAGAGAACAAGATATACGGGGTGGGGATAAGGGGAGGTTGACTGGAGTCAAATGGAGAAGAGATGGGGAATTGAGAAAGCAGTAAGATTAGGGATAATGAACACAGAGTGAAGACAGCATGAATGCAGAGAGGAAAGAAAGCAGAACAAGACAGCTGGTGATGTAGAAAGGACTGGAGTCAAATGGATAAAGAGATGGGAATTGAGAAAGGCAAGATAGACATGAAATACAGAGGAAAATAAAGCATGGTTTAGAGAGAAAGAAAAAGAACAAGATATATTGGTGATGTAGAAAATGACTGAGTCAAATGGATAAGAGATGGGAATGAGAAAAGGCAAGAGAGGGAGAGACAACAAGGAGGAAGACAGTTACGAAGGTAGAGAGGAGAGAAAGAACAAGATATACGGGGTGATGTAGAAAGGACTGGAGTCAAGCGGATAAGAGATGGGAATTGAGAAAGGCAAGATTAGGATATGAAACACAGGCGTGAAGACAGTTACGAAGCTTGGGAGAGAAAGAAAAGAACAAGATATACACAAGGAGAAAGGATCAGAGCCTAAATGGATAAGAGATAGGAATTGAGAAAAGGCAAGAGAGAGAAGTGAACATAGGAGTGAAGGCATGAAGCTAGAGAGAAAGAAAAAGAACAGACATATGGCATGAAAAAGGACTGGAGTCAAATGGACAAGAGATGGGAATGGAGAAAAGGCAAGAGTAGGATATGAAACACAGGAGTGAAGACAGTTACGAAGGTAGGGAGAGAAAAGAACAAGATATACAAGAGACAGAAAGGACTGGAGTCAAAATGGAGCAGAGATGTGGGAATTGAGAAAAGGCAAGAGAAGATGAGAACAGCAGGAGGGAAGAGGAAGCGATGAAGCTAGAGAGAAAGAAAAAGAACAAAGATACATGTGGGTGATGTAGAAAGGACTGGAGTCAAATGGATAAGATGAAATTGAGTAAAGAAAAGAGTAGGATAAGGAACACAGGAGGAAGACAGTTACGTTTCTAGAGAGTAGTGAAAAGAACAAGATATACGTAGGGGGAGTATGATCTAGAGTCACTGACAAGAGATGGGAATTGAGAGAAGGCAAGAGTAGGATATAAAACGCTAGGATAGTTAAAACAGTTACGAAGGTAGAGAGAAAGGAAAAGAACAAGATACACGGGGTGATGTAGAAAGGACTGGAGTCAAGTGGATAAGAGATGGGAATTGAGAAAAGGCAAGAGTAGGATATGAAACACAGGAGTGGAAGACAGCATGAAGGTAGAGAGAAGGAAAGAACAGAAGATATACAAGACAGGGGAAGGACTGAGCTAAATGGATAAGAGATGGGAATTGAGAAAAGGCAAGAGTAGGATATGAAACACAGAGTGAAGATGAAGCATAGTAAGAGAGAAAGGAAAAAGAACAAGATATACGGGGTGATGTAGAAAGGACTGGAGTCAAAATGGATAAGAGATGGGAATTGAGAAAAGGCAAGAGTAGGATATGAAACACAGGATTGAAGAGCACATGAAGGTAGAGAGAAAGGAAAGAACAAGATATATTGGTGATGGAAAGGACTGAAGTCAAGTGGATAAGAGATGGGAATTGAGAAAAAGGCAAGAGTAGGATATGAAACACAGGAGTGAAGACAGTTACTAGAAGGTAGAGAGAAGAAAAAGAATAAGATACATGTATGTAGAAAGACTGGAGTCAAATACAGAGATGGAAAATGAGAAAGAGAAAAGGCAAGAGTAGGGATATGAAACACAGGAGGAAGACAGTTGCTGGGAAGGTAGAGAGAAAGGAAAAGAACAAGATATACGGGGTGATGTAGAAAGGACTGGAGTCAAATGGATAAGAGATGGGAATTGAGAAAAGGCAAGAGTAGGATATGAAACACAGGATTGAAGACAGTTACGAAGGCAGAGAGAAAGGAAAAGAACAAGATATACGGGGTGATGTAGAAAGGACTGAAGTCAAGTGGATAAGAGATGGGAATTGAGAAAAGGCAAGAGAGATATGAAACACAGGAGCGAAGACAGTTGATGAAGAGAGAGAGAAAGGAAAAGAACAAGATATACGGGGTGATGTAGAAAGGACTGGAGTCAAATGGAGAAGAGATGGGAATTGAGAAAAGGCAAGTTTAGATAAGTGAAACACAGGAGGAAGACAGTTAAGGAAGGTAGAGAGAAAGAAATAGAACAAGATACACGGGTGATGTAGAAAGGACTGGAGTCAAGTGAGACAGAGATGGAATTGAGAAAAGGCAAGATTAGATATAAAACACAGGAGTGAAGACAGTTACGAAGCTAGAGAGAAAGAAAAGAACAAGATATGCTGGTGATGTAGAAAGGACTTGCTCAAATGGATAAGAGATGGGAATTGAGAAAGGCAAGAGTAGGATATGAAACACAGAGTGAAGACAGTACGAAGGTAGAGAGAAAGAAAGAACAAGATATACGGGGTGATGTAGAAAGGACTGGAGTCAAATGGAGAAGAGATGGGAATTGAGAAAAGGCAAGATTAGGATATGAAACACAGGAGTGAAGACAGTTACGAAGGTAGAGAGAAAGAAAGGAACAAGATACACGGTGATGTAGAAAGGACTGGAGTCAAATGATAAGAGACAGGGAATTGAGAAAAGGCAAGAGAGATATGAAACAGAGGAAGACAGTTACGGAAGGAGAGAAAGAAAAGAACAAGATATACGGGTGATGTAGAAAGGACTGGAGTCAAATGGATAAGAGATGGGAATTGAGAAAAGGCAAGAGTAGGATAAGGAAAACACAGGAGTGAAGCTATTGGAAGTTACGAAGGTAGAGAGAGAGAAAGAAACAAGATATACGGGGTGATGTAGAAAGGACTGGAGTCAAGTGGATAAGAGATGGGAATTGAGAAAAGGGGAGATTAGGGATATGAACATGAGAGTGAAGAGACATGAAGGTAGAGAGTAGAAATAGAACAAGATACACGGGTCATGTAGAAAGGACTTGCTTTCAAAGTGGAGAAGAGATGGAACGAGAAAAGCAAGATTAGGGATATGAAACACAGGAGGAAGACAGTTACGAAGCTAGAGAGAAAGAAAAAGGAACAAGATATACGGGGTGATGTAGAAAGGACTGGGAGTCAAATGGATAAGAGATGGAATTGAGAAAAAAGATTAGGGATAGAAACATATAGATAAGACAAGGAAGGCAGAGAGAAAAGAAATAGAACAAGATACACGGGTGATGTAGAAAGGACTGAGTCAAGTGGATAAGAGATGGGAATTGGAGAAAAGGAAGATTAGGAGGCGGAAACACAGAGGAAGACAGTTACGAAGCTAGAGAGAAAAGTACAAGAACAAGATATACGTAAGACAGAAAGGACTGAGCTGAAATGGAGGGTAGATAAATTGAGAAAGGCAAGATTAGGATATGAAACACAGAGGAAGAGCAGTTACGAAGGTAGAGAGAAAGAAAGAACAGACACAGACAGAAAGAGACCGAGTCAAGTGGATAAGAGATGGGAATTGAGAAAAGGCAAGATTAGGATAGAAACACAGGAGTGAAGACAGTCAGACAGAGAGAGAAAGAATACAGAACACAAGATACACGGGTGATAGAAAGGACTGGAGTCAAATGGAGGTGATAACTGAGAAAAGTGCAAGATTAGGGATATGAAACACAGGAGGAAGACAGTTACGAAGCTAGAGAGAAAGAAAAAGAACAAGATGACATGGGTGGGATGTAGGGAAAGGACTGGGTCAAATGGATAAGAGATGGAATTGAGAAAAAGGTAAGATTAGGATATGGAAACACAGGAGTGAAGACAGTTACGAAGGCAGAGAGAAAGAAATAGAACAAGATACACGGGTGATGTAGAAAGGACTGGAGTCAAGTGATAAGAGATGGAATTGAGAAAAGGCAAGATTAGGATATGAAACACAGGAGTGAAGACAGTTACGTGTTGTGAGAGAGAAAGGAAAAGAAATAAGATATATGGGTGAGGTAGAAAGGACTTGGAGAGCTGAAATGGATAAGAGATGAAATTGAGAAAAGGCAAGATTAGGAGATGTAACACAGGAGTGAAGACAGTTACGAAGGTAGAGAGAAAGAAATAGAACAAGACATATCAAGAGGAAAGGACTGAGTCAAATGATAAGAGAGCAACTGAGAAAAGGTAAAGATTATTAAGGGAACAGCAGAGTGAAGATGTCATAGCGAGAGAAAGAAAAGAACAAGATATACGGGGTGATGTAGAAAGGACTGGAGTCAAGTGATAAGAGATGGGAATTATGAGGAAAAGGCAAGAGTAGGATATGAAACACATGAGTGAAGGCAGTTACGAAGGTAGAGAGAAAGAAATAGAACAAGATATACGGGGTGATGTAGAAAGGACTGGAGTCAAATGGATAAGAGATGGGAATTGAGAAAAGGCAAGATTAGGATATGAAACACAGGAGTGAAGACAGTTACGAAGGTAGAGAGAAAGAAAAAGAACAAGATACACGGGGTGATGTAGAAAGGACTGGAGTCAAGTGGATAGGAGATGGGAATTGAGAAAAGGCAAGAGTAGGATATGAAACACATGAGTGAAGGCAGTTACGAAGGTAGAGAGAAAGAAATAGAACAAGATACACGGGTGATGCAGAAAGGACTGGAGTCAAATGGGTAAGAGATGGGAATTGAGAAAAGGCAAGAGTAGGATATCAAACACAGGAGTGAAGACAGTTACGAAGGTAGAGAGAAAGAAAAAGAACAAGATACACGGGGTGATGTAGAAAGGACTGGAGTCAAGTGGATAAGAGATGGGAATTGAGAAAAGGCAAGAGTAGGATATGAACCACAGGAGTGAAGACAGTTACGAAGGTAGAGAGAAAGAAAAAGAACAAGATACACGGGCTGATGTAGAAAGGACTGGAGTCAAGTGGATAAGAGATGGGAATTGAGAAAAGGCAAGAGTAGGATATGAAACACAGGAGTGAAGACAGTTACGAAGGTAGAGAGAAAGAAAAAGAACAAGATACACGGGGTGATGTAGAAAGGACTGGAGTCAAGTGGATAAGAGTTGGGAATTGAGAAAAGGCAAGAGTAGGATATGAAATACAGGAGTGAAGACAGTTACGAAGTTAGAGAGAAAGAAAAAGTACAATATATACGGGGTGATGTAAAAAGGACTGGAGTCAAGTGGATAAGAGATGGGAATTGAGAAAAGGCAAGAGTAGGATATGAAACACATGAGTGAAGGCAGTTACGAAGGTAGAGAGAAAGAAATAGAACAAGATATACGGGGTGATGTAGAAAGAACTGGAGTTAAGCGGATAAGTGATGGGAAATTGCATTTAAATTCCTGGAGGTTGTAGTCGTCAGGTAATTTGCCAAGAAAAAATCATTATCTTTCCCACATATCCGCATATGTTGTGCCTGTACTTTGAGTGGCTCCGGTGCCTTGTATAGGGTGAACATCATTGTATGTAAGTTCCTAATGGAGATCTTAACCCTCTCCCCACGCTATTAGTGGGTGAAGTTTCTGACTTGACGAGCAAAATTCCACTTATTTCATCTCTACGTTAGCCATCACTCTTGTCTCTTTCTACATTCAGTCAAGAGCCTACCAGCAACTCCAACCGTCTTAATATATGTCAACGGTGAGCAGCCTTTGAGATTTCACTCGCCCGATCGACTAAGTCGATTGAAAACTTGGGCATTTAAAAGACAGTTTATTGCATTACTCGCCCGCGGTCGATTAAAAATCTCGCAATAAAACGTGTCCCTTCAAATATAGAAAAAGGAAATCCTATTCGTTTTACAACCCAAAAGCATGCCATTGAATATTCTCAAGTTACTTAGAATGATCTAAAATGATATTTTTTGGTATCGCTTTTATCGTTCAGGTCAATGTAAACTTTCGTTTAATTAACTTTTCCAGAGTGGAGCCAAAATGTCACTGTCACACAGATTAAAGACGCTCACAGATTTTTAGAAATTCATTTGGAAAAATATTATCCTATATTTCCACCTCGCTTACGAAACGTAAAACAAATATTTGAAAGAAAGAAAAAAAAATACGCATACTTCTTTCAACCACGCACCGAAAAAAAATTATACAGGTAAGTATTTTTTTATAGAATATTGTTGAGAAAATCAGATTTCTTTTTTTTTATCATCTATGGGTTGTAGTGAAACAGAAGACATGAAGTGCGAATTTAGGTACCTCCTCTCAAATGCCAAAAAATATAAAACATATCATGATGTTAAATGGCCTAAAACTTTTTAAAAAATCATCAAAATATATATGCTATTATTAAGAGGAAATATCAAATTTTGTTGCTATTATTATTTTTTTTTTAAATAAATCCTTTCTAACACGTTCGAAATTTCCATTAAAATTTCATTTTTTTTTTTGTTTTCCGTTAGTGATTCACGGCCTGTTTACGTAAGGCGGCTATTAAAAAAACGGAGTCGGTTGAGTAAAATGATTTTGGGGCGAATAAATTTTGCTTCGCTCTCGACCGCCGATCGAGTGATTTATTTTTCAAATCTCAAAGTCTGGTGTGAGTATCATTAAAAAAGAAAAAAAATATTTTGTCTTTCTTGAGAAAAAAATAAATAAAATATTTTGATATGGATTAAAGAATTCCAGAATTAAAGTTAATACCTTAATTCCTAATCCTCTTGATCTGATTCCAAATAAAAAAAAATTAAAAAAAAACATCAAAGATTTGATTCCCAAAAAGAAAATTATCTCGTCAAAGAGTTGAATATCTTAGAGAGACACTAAACATTTACTACACAGGTTCATCAACTGAAATTAGTTCTTTTCCAATTATGAAGTGGTGCAGTAGTTATCGGCTCGGAAAACGAAATCGGAGATCCGAGTTCGAATTCCAGGTGAATTATTTTCATTCATTTATGCGCAAATCCCCTTGGGAAAAGCATTAATCCATCTCTTTCCTTCAGTTATGGGTTAAATAACAGAACAGATTGGATTCTATAGCCTTGGTCGGTAACCAGTCTACCGCATAAAGGAAACCTACTGCGGGATAAACTTCTGTCTAGTCAGTCATGTCTTTTTCGAGACATGATCACCCAAAGCGTGTATCACAAATGACACTTAAATGACTGACTGAATATAATAGTTGAAACATGATTAAGGCTTATACTGAGCAGAAAGTGGGGGATCATTTTATTACTTCATAACAATATAAAACTGATTCCCCACTTTAGGACAGATTGGATTCTATAGCCTTGGTTGGTGACCAGTCTACCACAGAATATAATGTCAACCTACTGCGGGATAAACTTCTGTCTAATCAGTCATGTCTTTTTCGAGACATGATCACCCAAAGCGTGTATCACAAATGACACTTAAATGACAGACTGAATTTAATAGTTGAAAACATGATTAAGGCTTATACTGAGCAGAAAGTGGGGGATCAGTTTATTACTTATTAACAATATAAAACTGATTCCCCACTTTAGGACAGATTGGATTCTATCGCCTTGGTCGGTAACCAGTCTACCACAGAATGTAATGTCAACCTACTGCGGGATAAACTTCTGCCCAGTCAGTCTTGTCTGTATCAAGACATGATCACCCATGCGTGTATCATGTACGGCCCTTAACTGACTGACTGACCCATCAAGAAAGCATCGACGTCTGAGCTAACCAACATCAATTCTGGCGCCTGAATCCTCATCAGCCGTCATAGTTATTAGTAAACTTCGTCTGCACGCTTTTAAATGGGCAACTGGTGGACCGATATTCCCGTGCCTCACTTAATCGGCAAATGCAATGAAGTCAACTTACTGCAGTGGAACTTACTAATCAATTATTAAAATATAATCATTAGTAGCCGTATTGGGACACCTTCTCTCCACTCCACTTTAATTATCCGCGATCATCTAACAACCGTACGTATATATTCTATTATGCTTCCAAATTTGCAAAGTGTTTCGAAGTTGATGCGTGACATGCGGAGTTTGGTGCTGGTTCTGATGCTATAAATTGCGAAAATTTCGAAAGCTAATAAAAAGAATGAGTTATCTATCGGGAAATTCCATCAGACGCGGTGATCATGATTTTAAGCTGGATAATCCAAATCATCATAATTGTCTCATTATCACAGTCATTGTCATCATATTTGGCTTAGTATTTACGAGCTGTGTCTATAATGGTTGTTTACCTTGTCGCTAACTAATTCAACTCATTGCATTTCCAATATTAACGACACGCCTTTCTTTTCCTTATCGCATCAGCATATTTGTCGCTGTCATTATCAAACTAAAAAGACTGGCTCGCGGAAACTGACAAAATATTGGATGTTAAGTAACGAAGATTCAAGTTTCCTTTTCTTATCTACATTCATACCTATATATCTTTTTTTTCTAATACTTTAAACCATGTATCCAGCGTTTCTAATATGAAAAAAAAATTATTTTTTCTTTTTTTTTCTCCCTATTTTTTCCTTTCTATTCTTTTCTTTCCTTGTCTCTAGTTTTCTTACCTCCCTACTTCCGTTTCCGTTTTGTTTAACCCTATTCTCAATTTAACACCACCCCTAATCTTTTCCTTTGTAAGCCAGACGAAACCAAATTTTCCATTTCTTCACTTACAAGTTAAAATCTAAAATTAGACATGAATTACTTCCGATATTTTTTGTGGCGTAAATTTCTCAAATTTTAATCGTCTTTTTTTATTTTTATTTTTTATTTTTCTCTCTCTCTCTTTTTATTCTTATTTTTATTTCCATTTTGAAAGAAGTACCGTTGCTGAAGAGATGTAAAATCTTAGGGATTTTATGTCGAAATGTTCATTCAACATTTTTGAATTTTGAAAATTTATTTTACTTTATATTAGCTCTGTAATTTTAATTACATTGAGCTCTCCTCCTGTATCATTTTTTAATATTAAAATTTTTAATATTAATTAGGATCAGGTTCTTGGGATTTACCTTCCTGCTTTTCCGTTTTGGATTAATGTATTTTAATAATAATAATAATAATAATAATAATAATAATAATAATATATATATATATATATATATATATATATATATATATATATATATATAGTGTGGGATGTTTAAAAAGTAAATTCTTAAACCTATAACTACAAAAACCTTAGTAATGTCTAAAAATAATTTCCCATATAATGAATTTGGTGTCAGGTATAGTTATAAAACTTAATTATTAGTGCAATGTACTTCATTAATATCTCATGATATAATTAGATTTTGTTGGAATCAGAATATTAGACAACCAGATCAATGCATTGGATAAACTTTGATCATCTTTTCATGCAAACATGGTGATTTTAAAGTAAAGTTGATGTTAGAAACTTCCATCAGTCAATTAAGTGCCATACGTGGTACACGCTTTAGGCGAACATGTCTCGAAAGATACATGACTGACTGGTCAGAAGATTATCACGCAGTATATTGCTAATGCTTTCTGCGGTAGACTGATTTCCAGTCAAGGTTATAGAACCCAATCTGTCCTATTATTTGACTCATAGCTAAGGGGTGAAGTGATGTATTATATTATTAAGTAGTAATTAGTGGGGGATCAGTTTATTACTTCTTAACAGTATAAAACTAATCCGACACTTTCTGCCCAGCAGAAGTCTTAAAGATGTTTTAAACTATTATATTCACTCAGTCAGTTAAGTGGGCGATCATGTCTCGAAAGAGACATGACTGACCTGGCAGAAGGTTATCCCGCAGTAGGTTGCCATTGCTTTCTGTGGTAGACTGGTTGCCGACCAAGGATATAGAACCCAATTTGTCCTGTTATTTGACTCATGGCTAGAGGGGAAGTGATTTATTATATGATTAAGTAGTAATTAGTGGAGGATCAGTTTATAACTTCATAACAATAGAAAACCAATCCCCCATTTTATGCCCACTAGAAGCCTTAATTAACCCTCTAGGGCCATTCGTATCAAATTTGATACAGTATGAAAACAAGCCTTGAAAGAAATATTTTCCTGAAAAATTTTTTAAGAGAAATATTTTATAAATTTCAAATGAAAGCAGTACTGACTGCTCAGTCAAAGAATACCAAATGTTTCATTATAGGGAAATACCAAATGTTTCCTTATAGGGAAATACTGTATCAAATATGATACGAATGGCTCTAGAGGGTCAAGTTTTCAACTATTATATTCAGTCAGCCATTTAAGTGCCATACGTAATTCACGCTTTGGGCGATCATGTCTCGAAAAAGACATGACTGACTGGACAGAAGATATCCCACAGTAGGTTGCCATTGGTTTCTGCGGTAGACTGGTTGCCAGCCAAAGCTTTAGAAGCCAATCTGTCCCGTTATTTAACCCATAACTGGAGTGAAGTGACGGATTAATACCTTTCCCAAGGGTATTTATGCATAAAAATGGTATAAAAGCTTAAATGTTGCCCGAGTTAGAGGGTTTTTATACACATGGACGGGCAAACAGTATTCGTAGATCGTATAAATCCTGTACATATATAAAACTACCATCCGCCCGTGCATTGAATACTGCTGCTATATCTGGTCGGGTGCTCCTGCTATCCACCTAGGGGTCCTTGACAAAATCCAACACAGAATTTGTGATGCGATCGATCCCAACTTGGCAGCTCGGATACAGTCAATTTCTCTCCGGCGCAATGTGGCTTCTCTGTGTCTCTTCTACAAATACTTTCACGGCTTCTGTTCCGATGAACTTAGCTCACTGGTGCCCACTTTATATAAATTTACTCGAGCCACAAGATTAGCAACTAGGTCCCACCCTTTTACTGTGAAACCAATAAAACGTAAACGCAAATTCTACTTCACCAGCTTCTTTTCTCGCACTTTCCGCCTGTGGAATTCCCTTCCATTTACTTGCTTCCCCGACAGCTACAATCTCCAAGAATTTAAATGTAATATCAATAGTACTCTCCAATCTCACTGATTTGCATCCTCTCTCTCTCTCTCTCTCTCTCTCTCTCTCTCTCATGCTTCTTTCTCCGTTCACTCTACTCTCATCAGTATTCTCATCCTTCTCTTACCCACTTCCTGACAACCCTGTAACCTGTCACTCTTTCTCTTTCTCCTATGTAACCCCATGCAAATCAGTGGCAGTAAAATGCCTTGCTTGGGGCGATATGATTATAAAAAAGAATTCTATACTATTATAATGTGGATATATAGTGGGGGATCGATTCTATATTACAGTTAATATATAAACCGGTCCCTCACTTTATGTCCACTGTTATACTTCTTTTATCCACTTCCTGACACCCCCTATAATCTGTCAATCTTTCTTATAACTTTCTTCCTGTGTAACCCCCTGCAAAACAGTTGCAGTAAAATGCTTTGCTTGGGGCGAATTGACTATAAAAAAAATGTAAAAATATTCTGTTTTAAGAAAATGTTGGACATTCATTTCTTAAAAAAAACAACAACTATATTTGCATGGCTTTTCTTGCTTGTTGTACTAGACTTGCAAATCGTAATATATTTTTATTCGATGGAGCTTGCTCGGCTATTCATTATTCTATCACTTTAACTATCACGGTCTTGCATGAAGGTCAGGTCATTATATGTCCTAACGTAGGTGGTTAATGCTGGTCGTCAATAGGCGAACAACCCGTTTTGATACGTGGCTCGGTGTCCAGAACAGTAAATCATTCGTGAATTCTGTTTTAATCGCCAGAAGTTTTTTGTATTTTGCGTTCTGTAAAAAAATCAGGGATGGGTCCATAGAGATGTAATTTAGTGGGATGTTGTCTCCAAGAGATGCTAAGTATAGCTTTCGGCATCCTAGTGTAAGTTCCCTCAAGCTTAGAATCTAGGTTTTTAGGCAATGCCCAAGCATCTCCATCAATTCTTTGTGGAGTATTTTGTCGAATGCTTTCGCATAATCAATAAAACATAGGTACAAATCGTTCTTACTTTGTATTTGCCCTTTCGGAAGGCATCCTAATCATAAATATGGCGTTCCTTGTTCGAAAGCCTATTCTATATTCGCATAATATTGTAAAAATATTAGAGGTTGATCCATAGAGAAGTGATTTACCTTGATGTTATCCCCAAGGGATGTTGAGTATGTCTTTCAATCCGATACTGGGTTCCATCAAGCTGAGACTCTACGGCTTTAGTTAATGTCTAAGATTTATATCGCATATATGAACGGACACATCTCAACAATCAAGGTCCTGCATCAAAGTCGGAAGGTCATTAGAGTGGTGTCTTGTATCATAACATACCCGCTCAATGTAGGTAGTTGCTGGGTGACCAACCCTGGCTAAGTGTTCAGAACAATAGAACGTTCTTGTTTTACTCGCCATCAGCGTATTTTGCGTTCGTGTAAGTATGTAAAAATATCAAGGATGGCTCCATAGAGATGTGATTTAGTGGGATGTTTTCTCCGGGAGATGCCAAGTATAGCTCTCGGCATTCTAGTGTAAGTTCCCTCCAGCTTAGAATCTAGGATTTTATGTAATGCCCAAGCAGTGGCATCACACATTAACACAGCATCTACTTGGTTTCGAAAGAATCTCCGTTTGGGGTTGTCTGATAGATCAGATTTTCAGATGACATCCATTTTATTCAAGGCTTTAGATTTGTTGATTTTCACATCATATTCAATAGAATGGATTTCGCTTCCTCGGTATGAAAAAGATTCGACAGATTTTATTGATTCATTCGAGACTGTTAGTACTGGGTCTTGCTGGTTGTTCTAAATCCTTTGGTTCTGTTCGTAGGGGGACGATGGAGAAGATCCTTCTGGTATATGTCACCTACTTCAAATAGTAACTTTTTATATTATCTGACATGTTATGGCTATGTTGTTTTAAACAAATTTATTCATTTGCTCGAGCTAGCTAGAATATTTATGAATCTAATATCACGGTCCTGCATCAAGGTGAGAAGGTCATTAGTTTGGCATCTTGTTTCATTTCATAGCTGGTCAATGTAAGTGGTTGCTGGGCGACCAACCTTTTTTTCCACAATGGTTAGGAGTCCAAAGATTTCCTATTTGCTCGCCAGAAGTGTCCTGCAAAGCGTCTTCTACGTTCGCGTTAATATTGTAAAAAATATTAGGGATTGATTTATAGAGAAGTGATTTACTTTGATGTTGTCCCCAAGAGATGTTGAGTATGTCTTTCAATCCGATACTGGGTTCCATCAAGCTGAGACTCTACGGCTTTAGTTAATGTCCAAGATTTATATCGCATATATGAACGGACACATCTCAACAATCAAGGTCCTGCATCAAAGTCGGAAGGTCATTAGAGTGGTGTCTTGTATCATAACATACCCGCTCAATGTAGGTAGTTGCTGGGTGACCAACCCTGGCTAAGTGTTCAGAGCAATAGATCGTTCTTGTTTTACTCGCCATCAGCGTATTTTGCGTTCGTGTAAGTATGTAAAAATATCAAGGATGGCTCCATAGAGATGTGATTTAGTGGGATGTTGTCCCCAAGGGATGTTGAGTATGTCTTTCAATTCGCGCGTACCTTCCATTAAGCTGAGACTCAAAGACTTTAGCAGTGTTTTCCTACATCATCTTGAAAATGCTGTTAACAATGTGGATTTCTATGTCAATGACTCATAAAATAAACTCGACCAGCAAGGCCCAAAAGAAACTGTTTCAGGTGAATCAATAAAATCTATCAAATTTGTTCATACCTAGGAAGCGAGATAAATTCTACTGAATAGGATGTGAAAACTCACTTGCCCACCGAAAGTCAAACATAAATGGTCGAGATTATCTAAGGCATACCTTCCCCGAAAAGAATACAAAGGGAAACGGTCGAGACAGTTTTACACAACCTAAGTTCAAAGAAAACGTTCGAGACTCTGGTACACATACCTTCCGAAACACAAAGGTAAATTTTCGAGACTATCTTAGGCATGCCTTCCCAAAAAAAAGGAAATACGAAGTGAAACGGCCATGACCGTCTTACACAACCAAGGGAGCGTTCGAGACTTTCTTACACACGCCCTCCCAAAGACAAAGACAAATGGTCCAAAATATCTTAGGCATTGCTTTCATTAAAAATAAATACAAAGTGAAACGGACGTGACTGGTTTACACAACCCAAGTTTGAATGGAATGTTCGAAGCTGTCTTACACATGCTCTCTCAAAGACAAAGCTAAATGGTCGAAATTTTATTAGGCATTGCTTTTCTTTAAAATAAATACACAGCGAAACGTCCATGCCCGCCTTACACAAACTAAGTTTGAAGGGAACGTTCGAGATTCTCTTAAAGTTGCCCTATCAAAGACAAAGGTAAGTGGTCAAATTTTTCTTAGGCATTGCCATGATCGTCTTACACAAACCAAGATTGAAGTGAACCTCTCACACAAGCCCTCCCAAAGACAAAGGTAAATGGTCGAAAATATCTTACGCATTGCTTTCCTTAAAAATAAATACAAAGTGAAAGGCCATGACTATCTTACACAAACCAAGATTGAAGGGAATGTTCGCGACTCTTTACACATGCCCTCCCAAAGACAAAGGTAAATGGTCGAAATTATCTTAAGCATTGCTTTCCTTAAAAATAAATTCACAGTGAAACGGCCATGACCGATTAACACAACCTAAATTTATAGAGAACGTTCGAGACTCTCTTACACATGCTTTCTCAAAAACCAAGGTAAATGGTCGAAACTATCTTAGGCATTGCTTTCCTTAAAAATAAAAAAAAAGTGAAACAGCTATGACCGTCTTATACAACTCAAGTTTGAAGGGAACCTGCGAGACTCTCTTACACATGCCCTAGCAAAGTCAAAGGTAAATGGTCGAAATTATCTCTGACATGGCTTTCCTTAAAAATAAATACAAAGTGAAACGGCGTGAACGTCATACACAACCCAAGCTTCAAGGGAACGTTCGGGATTCTCTTACACATGCCCTCCCAACTTTGAAGGTATTTGCTAGAATAAAATCGATGTAATCTGGTGATCTGATCAAACAGAGCAACTCAAACATAAATTGTTTTACGCCACTGTAGAATTTTATAACAGATGATTAAACCTATTGTCGTATATGTATGTGAGATCGAAGACAAACAGCATATTTAACTATAAACACATGAAAATATGATGAGAAACAATATAAGATTAACTATGTTTCTGAGATGAGGTAGTATTTACAGTATTTACATTATTCTGACTATAGTCCTCATCTTTGTTGCTATTTGTACGACGTTTCATAATAGGTCATTCTATTTGTCGATATTTCTGAGATGAGGTAGTATTTACAGTATTTACATTATTCGGACTATTGACCTCATCTCTGTTGCCATTTGTACGACATTTAATAATAGATCATTCTATTTGTCTATATTTCTGAGATGAGGTAGTATTTGCAGTATTTACATTATTCGGACTATTGACCTCATCTCTGTTGCCATTTGTACGACGTTTAATAATAGATCATTATATTTGTCTATATTTCAGAGATGAAATAGTATTTACAGTATTTACATTATTCGGACTATTGACCTCATCTCTGTTGCCATTTGTACGACGTTTAATAATAGATCATTCTATTTGTCTATATTTCAGAGATGAAATAGTATTTACAGTATTTACATTATTCGGACTATTGACCTCATCTCTGTTGCCATTTGTACGACGTTTAATAATAGATCATTCTATTTGTCTATATTCCAGAGATGAAGTAGTATTTACAGTATTTACATTATTCGGACTATTGACCTCATCTCTGTTGCCATTTGTACGACGTTTAATAATAGATCATTCTATTTGTCTATATTTCAGAGATGAAGTAGTATTTACAGTATTTACATTATTCGGACTATTGTCCTCATCTTTGTTGCCAATTGTACGACGTTTAATAATAGATCATTCTATTTGTCTATATCTCTGAGATGAAGTAGTATTTACAGTATTTACATTATTCGGACTATTGCGGATAACATATTTGAAGGACCTGAGCAGGTGGATGGCAGAACGGGGATTGCGAGATGTTACAGGAGAAAGCGTGCTAAGAGCCACCAGCGATAGGGAGACGTGGAAGGCAATGATCGCCTATGTTCTGAATGTACAAGGCATATAGAAGAAGATCAAAGTAACCAGATTACCATTAAGATTGAAATAAACATTTGTGACGCCAGTATAGATAATACGCTAACAACTGAGCCGATCAAGAATGTAATTCCTGAAAATTAGGATAACCTAGATTTAGATTTAGAAGAGCGGCCATTTAAAACAACTTTCTTTTCAGGATATGTTAACAAAGACTGAATTAAATAAAAAAAAATTTCCAGATGTACCATAATCTTTGTTGACATGAATAACAGTATACCAAACGTTGTCAAATGCTTTCAAAATATCCAAAGCATCATCCTGTGCCTCTTCATTCTTATCTAAAACTTGATATACACTTTCGGCAATAATCGATAATAAATGGGTTCTTGGAAGAGAATTTGCAACCAAAACATTTGACATTATCAGCAAAAGATGTTAACATCGCAAACTGACTGATGAAAGAAGAAATATAAGACTTACTCTCATTTACCACACATTAACTGAGCCGCCAGTAGTCACATATATTAAACTAATTTGAGGCTATAGAGTCCCTAATTTTAAAATGGTTACAGGTTATACGGTCTCTTATTTTAAACTGGTTAAATGCTATACCGTCGCTTATTTTTAACTGGTAAAAAGCATTACGGTCCCTTATTTAACACTGGTTAGAGGCTACACTGTTGCTTATTTAACACTGGTTAGATGCTATACGGTCCCTTATTTAAAACTGGTTAGAGGCGATATGGTCCCTTATTTTAAAATGATTATCAACAAAGATGAAGGGAAAACATGAAGCAGCTGAAATGTGGTTCTACAGAAGGATGCTGCGGATATGTGAGCAATGACGAAGTTTTGGAAATAATGGAAACGAAAAGGAAATTAATATTGAGCATCAGGAAGATACAAATGAAGTTCCTGGGACATGCAATGAGGAAGGAGGGCGTGGAGAATATGATACTAACAGGCCAGATAGAGGGAAAAGAGACAGAGGAAAACTGCGGACAACATATTTGAAGAGCCTGAGCAGGCGGATGACAGAACGGGGGCTGATAGACGTTACCGGAGAAAGCGTGCTAAGAGCCACCAGAGATAGGGAGATGTGGAAGGCCATGATCGTCTACGTCCTGAAGGGACAAGCTACATGAAAGAAAGACGAAAAGGCTATACGCTTCCTGATTCTATCAGCAAACAGAGACTTAGACTCTTTAAGCCCATGTTTAAAATGTTTTCGAAAGTCAGAATTAGGTGTCTGTTGTAATCGGATTTACACGGAAAAATGCTTCCAGTGGTTGAACAGGCCAGCGTCAACTAAGGTGATAATTGTGGTTTTATTGATATTTTTGACAAGGTAACAGTGTCAATGCCAGCTTTAACCCCAAAAGAAACCTTTATGACCCAATTCTAAATAAGTGGGCAAGTGGTTACATGCGGGTTTTCGCGTGCTTGTATTTGCATGTGTGTGTGGTTGTAAAAAGCAATTTTGAAATCTGACTAGCAAAGAAGTTATGAAAATGGTGTAAACTTTCCCTGAAGAAAAAACACGAAAAACTTCGGATTAACAGCCGAGAGGGTTTTACGAAGAAAATGTTAATCGACCTGCATAAAAGCGACGAGTCGACGATTAAATGCTAACAAAACACGAAAGAGTGCGGCAGAAGGACATGCAAAGATTTTCACGAAATACAACTTTCTCAAATCAGTTTAAGTTCAACATTGACCCGCAATTTGAAGTTTATCACACAAGGAACGTCTGAACTATGGTTTCTAGCTGACGTATTTTGATCTAGACAAGTATCACGATATTAAGTAGACAAATTCACTTGGGGCTCTACACATTGTCAGCTAAGTACTGATGAACTTCTTTTCTTGATTTAGAACTTAACCTTACATTAAGTGTCATTTTCGATACAACTAAATATACCTCATAACACGCAAATACACCATCAGACACCATTCTAGTTTAAAATTTCAAAATGAGAATTTCTGTGTTCTAACACGTGTATATCCTCTCGGTTATAATAATAGCGATTGCACAGTTGTATTAAAAAGTGTTATAATAAAAATAACTGCAAAAATTCTGTTGCTAAAAATTACTGTGAATTTTTTTCTGCTTCAAATATAACTCATGATAAATTGCTAGCGTTCATTACAACGTGAAATTATCCAAAATGGAACTTTTTTATATGTTGTAATGTCATAGTCATGCACGTGTTAATGCATGAAAAAGCTGCTCATTTTACAAACATTTTAGAACATTACTACAATATACATAGCTGATTATAGCCTTTGACATTTCACTCGCCCGATCGACTCAGACGATTAAAGTTTATTGCTTTACTCGCCCACGGTCGATTTAAAAACCTCGCACTGAAACGTGTCCCTTCAAATATAGAAAAACCCAATCCAACTTTTACAGCCCAAGAGTATGCCATTGAAGAAACACAATAACAATGACAATGACATTCGAGCTCTTTATCGTCCCGGTCAGTGTAAACATTCATTTAATTAACGCTTCAAATGTCTTGGGTGACTAGATTGCTTACGACTATTTGAAAGAAAGAAAAAAAACCACGCACCGAAAAACAAATTATGCAAGTAATTTTTTTTATAGAAAATAGTTGAGAAAATCAGATTTGTTATTTTTTTATCGTCTATGAGATGGAGCTTGTTGTAAAATTTAGGTACCTCCACTCAAATGCCAAAAAAAAAAAAAAGCTCTATCATCAAAATGTTTATGCTATTATTAAAAGGAAAGATCAAATTTGTTTTTTTATTGTTTTTAGACATTTTAAATCTATTCTAAATCGTTCCAAATTTTAATTAAATTTCATTTTTTGTTTTCCGTCAGCGATTCACACGATGATTACTTAAGGCTACAATTAAGAAAATGGAGTCGATTGAGTAAAATGATTTTGGGATGAGTAAAATTTCACTCGCTCACGACCGCCGGTCGAGTGATATTTTTTTCAAATCACAAAGTATATATATATATATTAATTATTTAATTACCTAGATTTGGGTCATAAGAAACTTTGCCCAGTACACAGTTGTATTAAAAGGTGTTACAATAAAAATAACCGCAAAACTCTGTTGCTAAAAATTACTGTGAATTTTTTCTGCTTCAAATATAACTCATGACAAATTGCTAGCGTTCATTACAACGTGAAATTATCCAAAATGGAATTTTTTTATATGTTGTAATGTCATAGTCATGCACGTGTTAATGCATGAAAAAGCTGCTCATTTTACAAACATTTTAGAATTACAACAAATATTTTTGTTACCATAACTCATACCCCTGTAAATGATCTCGGAAGGAGATTGAAAGTACTTAGGTACATTGAGAAATGAATGATAGTAACATCTGTCAACGTTACAGCTCATTTCTGACACCTTTCAGTTATAATAGCGAACGATTATCCGTGAGTATGAACGGATTTTATTAAAAATAAGCAGACACAACGTTCGCAATTTATTTAATCTGACATGTCTAAAATAAAAATTCGCTGCTTAAAGACATATATATATATATATATATATATATATATATATATATATATATATATATATATCCCTTCTGTCACGCTCATGGAGAGAGAGAGAGAGAAAATAACAAGTCAGCGATGGCTCAGTTCATTCTCTTTACTATCAGTTATTAAACTTTACTACCAGTTATGAACGACCTTGTAGCTTGTTGGCTTTTTTATAATATTTTAATTTTAATTTTATTTTGTAATAATTATGTCGTCGAGTAGTGAAGAAGATATATATATATATATATATATATATGTTTCCTCTTTTATGTAATAAAGACTGCCGTATATATATATATATATATATATATATAAATTATGCTCTCATTATATTTGCGCTCTCTAGAGAGGAAGATTGAAAAAAAAAACAGTTACCACTTCCGAAATTTATGCATTACTCTTTATCAATTAATTGAATTCTTTTGGTGACTGGCGTGTGTATACCCTGCTTATATACAACGGTAAAATTTCTCATCACTGATGCCATGCGCCGATGGCTTAGGGGTTAACGATTCCGACTAAAACCAAATCGGTCGAGTTTCGATCCCGGCCAGAAGCAAGTGGAAGTCAAGCCACACTGATGAGCTGAGATATTATCCAAACAGGCTTTTATGTGGATGAGAAATATATATATATATATATTAGTGTGTGTCTACTTCCCTCTTGTCATGTTTATGGAAAGAGAGAGAAAAAATAGCAAAACCGCGTCAGCTCAATACATTCTGTTTACTTTGTGTCATTAAAATTTCTTAGTAGTTAGGAAATCTGTTGCTGCATATCCGCTTTTAATAATACCTTATTTTATTTTCTTAAAATAATTATGTCGTCGAGTAGTAAAGAATATATATATATATATATATATATATATATATATATATCCTTTCTATTATAATAAAAAATGTGTATATAAAGATATATATTTATATATATATAGTGTATCGAGGTAGCAGATCATTTTCTAAACATATAGTGTTAAATGTAAGAGAAAATGAATGTCTATTATGTTTAAACATGAGCCGTTCTAAACATCGGATTTTCACTTTAATTTCAGTTGAAAATAAAGACAAAAATTCTCCAACATTTGGATCATATTTTATTAAGTTGGTTCTTAGCTTTCGACTAACATGAGCTATCTTCAGAGAGGTTACATGGACGTTAATATAAAACATCCACCATCAGAGACGATTTTATCTTGTGCTGACATAAAACTTTGCTAGCTAACGATAACAGTTACCAAAAATAGCAAACGCAGCTCGTAAATTTTAATGCGGTTCTATGACGTCACGCCACGTGAGAGCTGGAAATGTTAGAACCATATATTTAAATGCAATGTAATGTGTTATGACCAGATTTAAACGTGTGGGTTAATCATAACACATTACATTGTATTTAAATATTGGTTCTGTTATCATTTCCAGCTCTCACGCAGTGTGATGTTTTACTGAAGAGAAATAGCAGCCTACTACGGTAAAAAAAAAAATTACCCAGTCAGTCATGTCTTTTTCGAAACATGATCAACCATATGTCTATTATTATGGCACGTAACTGACTTAAATATCTAAATTTTTTGATAGATTAACATTTAATAAAGGTTCATACCTATCCAAAATATGCGTACATTTATTTTTTAATCCAGAGATAATTACTTAATCATATATATGTTAGTCATCCACATATAAGCCCGTTTCGCTGTATCACAGCTGATCAGTGTGGCTAGACATAACCACTTGCTTCTTGGCGGGAATCGAAACTCGACCGATTTGGTGTCAGTTAGAGTCTCTACTCCCTAAGCCATCGACGCTTGGCATCAGAGAAGGGAAATTTTAACGTCTTGTATATAAGCAGTGTATACAGACGCCAGTCACCGAGAGAACTCAATTCATTTCTGAAGAGTCACGCATATAGCCGAAATGGAAAATGTTTTTAAAATTTTCTTCTCCAGAGAGCTCAGTCGTAATGAGAGCATAATATTTTAACTTTAACTTTATTTTAACTTTAACTATTATGTAGCCCCCTGCACATCAGTAGCGGTACCGCCTTGCTTGGAGTGAAATAGTTATCTATCTATCTATCTATCTATCTATCTATCACCATTTCACACCAAGCAAGGCGGTGCCGCTACTGATGTGCAGGGGGCTGCATAAGAGTTAAAGTTTTAGGCAGGAGGAGACTGAAAAGAAAGACGAATCAGCTACAGGGGGTGAAAGAAAATTCAAGGGAAAGTGGAGAGAAAAGAAAAGAACAAGATACACATGATGATGAAGTCAAGTGGGTAAAAGATGAAGACTGACATTGCGTTTAAATTCCTCGAGGTTGTAGCCGTCAGGAAAGCAAGGATATGGAAGGGAGTTTCACAGTCAAGAAGCGCGAGGAAAGAAGCGGATGGAGTAGAATTTTCGCCTGCATTTCTTTTTTTAATCATATCACCCCGGGCAAGGCGGTAATGCCACTGGTGTGCAGGGGGCTACGTAAGAGTGAAAAGATTGGAAAAGAGAAAGCCGGAAACCACATCCTAAACAGGGAACAATGGATGATCCTCTACACCTGTTCAATAGGCGTGGGTGGAGTGTGAACCGGACGATAGTTCAGTCTATCTAGTCCAATTGAAAAAAAAATAAGGAAAAGTGAAAAGATTGGAAAAGAGAAAGCCGGAAACCACATCCTAAATAGGGAACAAGGGATGAGCCTCTACACCTGTTCAATAGGCGTGGATAGAGTGTGAACCGGGCGATAGTTCAGTCTATCTACTCCAACTGAGAAAAAAGAATAAGGAAAAGTGAAAAGATTGGAAAAGAGAAAGCCGGAAACCACATCCTAAACAGGGAACAAGGGATGAGCCTCTACGCCTGTTCAATAGACGTTTTTTGTTTGATCTAACAGTAAAAGGGTAAGACCTTGTTGCCAGTCTGGTTGATATATATCTGAAATATTTTCATTGATAAGCTCACATTTGGATATGTGCCAAAATTGTCAAGAAGTAACTAAACTGTGTGATGTATTTTTTTTAATCATTTCACCACAAGCAAGGCATTCCACTGCCACTATTGCCCTTGGGGCTACATAGGGGAAGGTAAATAGAAAGAGTGGTTAGATATAGGAAATGTCAGAAGCGGGGTGATAGATAGATGGGTGGGTGGGAAGAGTGTTTGAAAGAATGGAAGCGAGTTAGTTTGTTATATTTTCGTTAAAGTAAAAATTTCTATTGCACATGATTTTGCACACGTTCCTTTTACTTTAAAAAGGCTGAGTTCTTTTCTTTCTTCGGCATTTTGTTTACCTGCTCTTGCGTTTACTACTACCCGCTCTTGCGTTGCGTTTACTGCTTGCCTTTGCCTTTGCTATTGGCTGTGAAATTAGTTCGGTAAAGCCTAGTAAAGAGGTTTTGTTCTGTCTTCAGTTTTACGCTAAAACACCACCACAATTTACCGAACTAATTTTCTATTTTCCTCATGGAGAAAATAATTCGCCTGGACAAATTTGACGTTTCCTCGGCAGACCCACAGGCCAGCAAGCTTTGGAGATTATGGTATCGTAACTTTAATTACTACCTCTCAACTATTGCTTCGTTAAACCCTGATAAACTTGAAGTTCTCTATTTAAACATCGGTCCCACTGTTGGTGACGTTATCGAGGGTTGTTCTGGCTTTGAACATGCTGTTGACTTACTGAAAGGTGTCTACGACAAGTCTCCAAGTGTTATTCATGCTAGACATCTGCTTTCTACGCGTTTGCAACAAGAAAGCGAGTCTGCCGACCAATACCTTCAGGCCTTGAATCGACTTGCCGCTGACTGTTGCTTTAAAGACGTAACGGCCACCACTTACAGGGATGAATCTGTCCGTGATGCATTTATTCGTGGTCTTCGGTCCTCATTGATACGTGCTAGGCTCCTTGAAACTGACACTCTAACTCTCGCAGAAGCTACTCAATGTGCTAGGGCTTTAGAACAAGCTCACTTTCGCGCGGAATCGTATGCCACCCAGATTGGAGCAGCCGCCGTTACTTCTATTACTGGAACTAAAAATGTGTTGACCGATTCTGCCGAGGCGGCCACTGGTATTTCTAAAAATTCTGCTCTAACTGATTCTCCAATGAAGTGTGACTCTGTACTGCTATCTGCTGCCCTTCCTGTTCGTGGCAAGTGTTACAACTGTGGAGGGAGACGCCACTTTAAGGACGACCGCCGCCTCTGCCCTGCGCGCGATAAGGTATGTCGAAGCTGTGGTAAACTCGGGCATTTTTCTAAAGTTTGCCGTTCTACTCTACCAACACATTCACGTTCTTCTTCTGCTATCATAGGGGCCCGTGCTAAAGGTGGTGATAGTTGCCCTCCTATCACTGAAACTGTGGAGTTAAAAGGGAAAAAGTTAACTGCCCTTATAGACACCGGCAGTTCTGATAATTTTATCAGTGCCCGTATTGTCAAAATAATGAGACTGCCCACTTTAAAACGGAACTCCGTAATTTCTATGGCATCATCCGCCGTTTCCCTTAAACTGTCTGAATATTGCACCGAGAACGTTTTCTTCAATGGTTGCGAATATAAAGAGATTGACCTTACTATGCTTCCTGACTCCTGTATGGACATTATACTCGGAGTGCCGTTTTTGAAACTACACCGGGGTATTACTATTTCTTTTGGTGGATCTCAGGAAGTTTTAAAAATCTGCACGCTAACCAGGATCAGTTGTGCCCCTGTAAAATTGTTCCGAAACCTGACCCCTGATTGCAGACCCATTGCTACTAAATCCCGAAACTACCGTGCGGAGGATGCCCGATTTATTGAAAAAGAAATTCTTCAACTGCTTGAAGACGATGTCATTGAAACCAGCTATTCACCGTGGCGTGCTCAAATTGTTGTGACTTCGTCGCCTAATAGAAAGAAACGATTGGTGGTTGATTTTTCCCAAACCATTAACCGTTTCACACTACTTGACGCGTACCCTTTGCCTCGGATTGAGGATCTCGTAAACCGAATTGCCCAGTATCATATTTTTAGTACGATTGATTTGTCTAAAGCTTACTACCAGATCGAAATTTGTCCCGAAGATCGGCCTTACACGGCTTTTCAAGCTGGAAATCGTTTGTATCAATTCAAACGAATACCCATGGGTGTCACTAATGGGGTTTCTGCCTTTCAACGATTTATGAATTCCTTTATTTCTGAAAATAAGTTATCCGGAACTTTTTCTTACATTGATGACATTACTATTTGTGGTAAAACTCAAGAGGAGCATGACGCTAACTTGGAACGTTTCTTAAAGGCTGCCTCAACATACAACCTCAAAATAAACCGAGAAAAATCAAAGTTTTCGCTTCGTTCTATCAATTTGCTTGGATACCAAATCTGTGACGGAACTATTCAACCTGACCCTGAGCGTTTGAAACCTCTTTTGCAAATGCCTCCTCCTTCGGATTCAAATTCGTTAAAGAGGTGCCTTGGTATGTTTTCTTACTACGCGAAATGGATACCTAAGTATTCACACAAAATTCGTCCCCTGGTTGAAAATAAACAATTTCCCATGT
This sequence comes from Ascarosepion bandense, assembly GCA_037127315.1. NCBI lineage: Eukaryota > Metazoa > Mollusca > Cephalopoda > Sepiida > Sepiidae > Ascarosepion > Ascarosepion bandense. The sequence continues at coordinate 3,222,523 of JBBBDQ010001309.1, forward strand.
CTCCTATAGTTGTGAATTCTTTCGAAAAACTTAAGAAAGACGTTGCCGAATCATCTGTAAAGGTTATCGACGACGAACTACCATTTACTATTGAAACCGATGCCTCAGAGAAAGCTATAGGAGGCACTCTCCTACAGGCTGATAGGCCTGTAGCATTCTTTTCCCGATCATTAAACCCATCTGAAATACGACTACACATAGTTGAAAAAGAGGCTTACGCGATAGTTGAATGTGTCCGAAAATGGAGGGACCTCCTTGTTGGGAAGCACTTTACTATCATAACAGACCAGCAAGCCGTATCTTTTATGTATAAGCCAGCTAACCGAGGAAAAATTAAAAATGATAAAATCATTCGGTGGAAAATGGAACTTCTCCCGTTCTCGTACGATATAAAACACCGTCCCGGAAGTGAAAACACCGTTGCCAATGCTTTGTCGAGAGTGTGTCGTGCTGCTGCTTCCTCCTTGGAGGAGCTAAGGACCATACACAGTTCATTAATACACCCTGGTGTTCAACGTTTTTGGCACTTTATACGATCACAAAATATGCCATACTCAATTGATAAAGTTCGGCGCGTGACATCCGAGTGTACAACTTGTGCAAAAATAAACCTCAATTTTCCAGCCCTACTAATAATACACTAATCCGCTCTACTGCTCCCTTTTCAGCGCCTCTCCGTAGACTTCAAAGGGCCTGTCCCGGCATCATCGAAAGGATGTCGTTGCCTATTTACTATCGTCGATGAGTACAGTCGATTTCCCTTTGCATTCCCGTGCCGTGATTGTTCTTCGCAAACCGCAATCAAGTGCTTGACGAATATTTTTTCTATTTTTAGACTCCCCACTTTCATCCATTCTGGTAGAGGAGCGTCATTCATGTCCGAGGAGTTCAGAAATTTCCTGACGAGACTTGGGGTTGGGTGCAGTAACACCACTGCATACAACCCAAGAGGCAACGGTCAGTGCGAGCGTTACAACGGCGTTATTTGGCACTCAATATTATTAGCCTTGGAATCTAAACGGTTACCCCTTAGTGCTTGGCAGGACGTTCTGCTCGATGTTTTAAATTCTATTCGTTCCCTACTATGCACTAGTACAAATGTGACTCCCCACGAACGCTTGTTCAAATTTGAAAGGCGCTTTTCTACCGGTACTGCCTTACCTGTTTGGCTCTGCGAACCTGGAAGGGTACTGCTGAAACGGTTTGGCAACAGGTGCAAGTATGACCCGATCGTAGAGATGGTGGAACTCCTCGAGGCCAACCCTACTCATGAAAGAATATGGCATGATGACGGCCGGGAGGATTCAGTGGCGCTAAGACATTTGGCTCGTTTTCCACGCTCTAATGAACATCAGGGTCCTGCTGAGAATACTCGACCCGACCTCGCAAATGCAGACCCGGCCCATTTGATTGTAACAAGTCCAGTTGACACTACACTTAATGCGGATGAAATAGAGAATCAGCCTTCCCAGAGACCTGCCAGTCCTTCGAATAGTGAACTGCCCCCACGGCGGTCTAGCAGGATTCGTAGACCAGTTCAGCGACTGGACTTATAAATAAAATAAATAAAATAATATATACACCTTGCAATCTCTCTTACTAGTGGGGGGAGATTGTTATATTTTCGTTAAAGTAAAAATTTCTATTGCACGTGATTTTGCACACGTTCCTTTTCCTTTAAAAAGGCTGAATTCTTTTCCTTTCTTCGGCATTTTGTTTACCTGCTCTTGCGTTTACTGCATGCTCTTGTGTTATATATATATATATATTTTTAATCATTTCACCCCGAGCAAGGCGGAAACGCCACTGATGTGCAGGGGTTTACATAAATGTAAAAAGATTAATTAGAAAAGAGTGAGGAGTACAAGCTAGTTAGAAAGGAACAATAGAAAGCTGAGAAAGCAGGTGCGATGACAGATACATAGGTGGAGAGAAAGGGAAGGTTATACAGGGGAGGGAAGAGAGCTAGAGGCCAGTGGTTAGTAGATGAGTATTCACTTTGCATTTAAATTTCTGGAGGTTGTAGCCGTCAGGAAAGCAAGAATACGGGAGTGAGTTCCACAGGCGGGAAGTGCGAGAGAGGAAGCTGCAGGAGTAGAATTGTCGTCTGCATTTGGCTAACCTGACTGTGAATGGGTCGGACCCAGTTGCCAGTCTGATTGCACGGGTAAACACCTGTTGAGGAGGCATCAGTGACTTAAGCTCATTCGAGCAGAAGCCATGAAAGTATTCATAGAAGAGACAGAGGGAGGCCACATTTCGACGATAGGAAAGTGGCTGCAGTCGAGTCGCCAGATCAGTACCTATCACATTACAGACTCTCCTTTGGAGCTTGTCAAGAACACTGAGGAGAACGGCAGGGGCACGTGACCATAAATGGCAGCAGTACTCCATGCACGGACGGATGGTTGACTTGTAAATATATATATATATATAATCTTGGAAGTTGTACTGACTGACTATATATTCAGTACAATGCAAAAGTATGAGGAGAAGAACTATTTTGTCTTTTATGAGGCATATTGACAGAAAATAAATAATTTAATTAAAGTAATTTGATTTACTCAACAAATGATTTAACAAGAAAAAATACTTGTTACAAAATAAATTTAATATTTAGTATAATAGCCTATTGCTTTGATTACTGACTTCATTCTGTCAGGCATGACATCACAGACTTCTTCAATGTAACTAATGGTATCTCCTGCCAAGCAGCTTGTATTTGTTCCCAAAATGTGTCTTGCGAAGTAACATTAGATTTATCAATTCGAGAAGGAAGAATAAGAAAAAAGTCAGTCATATCCAAGGGTAATAGAATAATGAGTAGTTTCAAAATAACTTGTTCAATAGAAAATAGAAAAGATTAAATATAAATTCGTTCTAATATATTTGTTTCACGCCTAGTTTTAAATTATCAATATTTATTAGCAATTTACTTGGCTTTTCACACTGTATTTGAATTTCAGTGAGGGTCTTAGGAAAATCAACCCTGTTCTAATACTTTTGCACACTACCGGTAGTGTGCAAAATTGTTAGGACAGGGGACAAGTTAGGACAGTTCTTGTCCTAATACTTTTGCACAGTACTGTATATTTATCCTAGAAGTAGAACAAACTAACAGGTAAGATGTCCACTTTTTTGTAGTACTTTTACTTTTTTAAAAGTGCTTGATACTGAATAAAACATTATATAGCAGTTAAAAGATCCCAGTAAATCCACTACAGTGAAATGGAAAATATAAAAAAACAAAAACAGATATTGTAAATCAGCCAAATTTTTTGTGTTTATAGCAAAAATTACAAATTATCAATTCCTAAAACTGAACGTTCTCAAAATACATAACGAAGTAAATTCCATTTGTCATCATCGTCTAAAATATACCCTAAAGTATAGTTAAGTTTTTTTTTTAATATAACGAGTCATCTATGTCCCCTAGCATAAACTGATTGATTCTCCCATCGTCTGATAATTAATGTTTCGGCTTAACGGATAGATAACCCACTAATACAACTACATATGTTTGACATGCAATGTTTAAAACAAACTATCCAGTATTGCAGACACGGAAAGGAAGCTACAAGACCTCCTACAGAAAGTAACGGTGGAGAGTAACAAAAATGAACTACAAATAAATTTCAAGTAAACTGAATGCATGGTCATCAGCAAAAGGTGCAACACAAATTGCCAAATACAGGTGGGGGATACAAGAATCAAGCAAGTACAAAAAATTAAATACCTAGGAAGTGTTCTAACATGAGGTGCAAAGTGCAACACAGAGATCCGAAGGCGAATTGGCATCCCAAAGGATGCGTTCCAGAAGCTAAGTAAAGTACAAAGACGCAGGAAAATTTCACTAGAAACAAAGAAGAGAGTGCTGGATTGCTATGTGCTGTCAGTTCTTCAATACGGCAGTGAATGCTGGACAATATCATCGAAAATGAGGACAAAACTGGAAGCAGCGGAAAAGTGGTTGTAGAGAAGGATGCTGCGGATGTCGTGACCTGAGGATGTAAGCAACGATGAGGTGTTGGAAAGAATGGCAACAAAAAGAAAATTAATACTGTGCATCAGGAAGAGACAACTGAAATTCCTGGGACACGCAAGGAGGAGGGAGAGGCTTGAGAACCTGATACTGACTGGCCAGATGGAAGGAAAGAGAGACAGAGGAAGGCAGCGGATAACATATTTGCAGGGCCTGATCAGGTGGATGACGGAACGGGTGATGCCAGTAGTAACAGGAGCAAACATACTAAGAGCCACAAGGGATAGTGAGACGTGGAGAACCATGATCGCCTACGTCCTGAAGGGACAGGGCATATAGACAAAGAAGAAGACCCAGTCATTGTCATTTGTTCACTATTTTATGTAAAAAATAACTTAAAGAAAATCCTGTAACCCTTTCTCTATGACAAGCGAAAACTTTTGCTAAATGCTATATATATAACATTCAATTCATTTCATCACTGGCATAGAAAGCATCCGGGTCTGAAGCATTTCAAGTCTCTACCCCTCTTTACACTTAAAATCTTATTTCTCATCGCCTGACTTTCTATTGGTTCATTGAGACACACTCTCAGAAAAGTACATAACTGAATAGATATGATAAAAATGGTGTTGTTTTTAAGCTTCTCTACATAATGATATCTAAGAGGAAAAAATATTTCACTGCCTGACGAAGTGCTAATAAGATAGTACTGAAACACAACCTTATGTTACAGTAAATAAAAAAATATTATAAGAACATGATAATATATATATATATATATATATATATATATATATATATATATATATATATATTCATCCGTATACAGATCTGTTTCGCTGTATCACAGATGATTAGTACGATTAGACATCCGATTGCTTTTACCCAAGATTGAAACCCGACAGAATTGGCGTCAGTTGGCGATTCTACCTCTGAGCTTTGGGCGCTCGGTACAAGGAGGGTGGCTTTTAGCGTGTGATGTAACCTACATCATGTGTAGATTATAAGTAACATTTATTGTAATTATATATATATATATATACACACACACACTACCGGCCATAATTATTAGGCTACCCCAGTGTTTAAAAAAATGATGTATTTCATACTGTTTTTTCGTATTTATTGCCAAGTAAATAATTGTAAATGAAAATAGAATGATTATTTTGTTAATATTCCATAATAACATGTGCATCAAATGAATTTATAAATATCTTCAGAGAGGTTACAATAACGTTAACATAAAAACATCCACCATCAGCGACGATTTTATCTTGTGTTGACATAAAACTTTGCTAAGCAACGATAGCAGTTACCAAATAGCAAACGCATTTCGTAAATTTGTAATGCGGTTCTATGACGTCACGCCGTGTGAGAGCTCGAAATGATAACAGAACGATATATTTAAATGCAATGGAATGTGTAATGACCAGATTTAAACGTGATTTTATTAAGTGTGGGTTGTTTGGATTTAATGGTCTCCAATATATGAAGGTTCTTTTTACTGTGTCTATGAGTGAGTATTATTGTATTGTTGACTAAAATCTGTCTGATATATATATATATATTCCCAATCTCACCTTTTCTTATGGAAATGATATTGAAACAGACTAACATACATAATAAAAGGTCCATGGAAAACGGTTGAATAAACTTCATTTTAACATTTTGAAATTGCACTACACATGAAGGAGTTCTAAAACTGAAATAGTTTGTTGATCTTTTGGAATGATTTGTGAGCGTTTTTATAATTGCCAACAGTGTTAGTTTATAGATGCGTAATTTGGAATAAAGCTGATTTCGTCTTTTTGCCTTGATAAAGTTCATTACAGGATGAGACGCTCCGGCTAGTTAATTACAGTTTTAAACTTTTCTTCTTTTTATTTAATCATCATGTCCTTAATCTCAGATCATAATTAAGTGTATTTTTACACACACACACAGACATATATATATATATATATATATATATATATATATATATATTACGGAAATTAAAGAAGATTAACGAAACTTGGTTATAAACAATCGACAATTTGAAAGTATTTGTTTTGTTTGAACATTATTTTTTTTATCGATATTTAAGTAGATATTCTGTTTTTTTCATTAAACAGTATTATATATTATATTTACTGGCCTGATTATTTTCGATAAATTTTTATTACGAAACTGTGTGTCATTCGGCAGGATTTGAACCTGCAACTCCTATCCACATAGGGGAAGCTACCATATGATCTGGCACGTCTTAGACCTCTCGACCACGAATAACCATTAGTCTAAACGAGGTTTTAATCAAACCTATATAACACATCATTATCAACTAGGTCCCACCCTTTTACTGTGAAACCAATAAATTGTAATCGCAAATTCATCAGCTTCTTTTCTCGCACTTCCCGCCTGTGGAAATCCCATCCGATTACTTACTTCCCCGACAGCTACAATGTCAAAGAATTTAAATATAAAGTCAATAGTCATTTACTACCTCACTGGCTTACATCCTCTCTCTTATGCTCGTTTCTCCACCCACACCACTCTCAGCAGTATTCTCATTTTTCTTTTTCCAACTTCCTGACACTCCCTATAGCCTGTCACTCTTTCTCATAACTTTTCATCCTGTTTAACCCAGTGCACACCAGTGGTAGTAAAGTTCCTTTCTTGGGGCTATATGATTAAAAAAGAAGAAGATAGATAGATAGATAGATAGATAGATAGATAGATAGATAGATAGATAGATAGATTGAATCTTCAAAAATTTAAATGTAAAGTTAATAGTCAACTCCTATCTGACTGATTTGCATCCTATCTCTCATGCTCCTCTCCTTTCTCTGGTCACTCCACTCTCATCCATCTCTTACTGCCATCCTGGCACCCCCTATAACCTGTCACTCTTTCTCCTAACTTTTCATCCTCTGTAACCCAGTGCACAACAGTGGCAGTAAACTGACTTTCTTGGTGCGATATGATTAAAAAACCATTTGATCCAAATTTGGTAAGACGTTACAGCTGCGTATAATGTTGTATAAGTATTACAAATGTCAAAACTATGCCCGTGTTTAGTTTAACTCCACAACTATGTTTCAAAATGTCACGTAGAGTGTGTGTTTTTAATTTGTTAGATTTTTTTTCTTTTATGAAAAGGCATTTTTTCTGTGTCGTCTTCTTTTGGAGAAGTTTTGTCACAATTTCCTTGCTACTGTTTATCAACTTGGATATTTTCAGCACAGACGACATGAGATTATTCAGCGCACGCGCAAAGAAACAATTCAATACAAAATTACATTCCAAGTATTCGCAGATGCACACATTCACAAATACAATATATATAAACATGAAATACACTTTTCTAAGAAAATAAATAGTACACATACACTCCAATCTATCTATCTATCTATCTATCTATCTATCTATCTATCTATCTATCTATCTATCTATCATTGTTCATATCTATCTATCTATCTATCTATCTATCTATCTATCTATCTATCTATCTATCTTTGTTCATAATTATCTATCTACCTATCTATCTATCTATCTATCTATCTATCTATCACTGTTTATAATTATCTATCTATCTATCTATCTATCTATCTATCTATCTATCTGTCTGTCTGTCTATCTATCCATCATTGTTCATATCTATCTATCTATCTATCTATCTATCTATCTATCTATCTCTATTCTATCTATCTATCTATCTATCTATCTATCTATCTATCTATCTATCTATCTATCACTATTCTATATATCTATCTATCTATCTATCTATCTATCTATCTATCTATCACTGTTCATTATATCACTGTTCATAATTATCTATCTATCTATCTATCTATCTATCTATCTATCTATCTATCTATCCATCGCCGTTCATAATTATCTATCTATCTATCTATCTATCTATCTATCTATCTATCACTGTTCATATCTATCTATCTATCTATCTATCTATCTATCTATCTATCTATCTATCACTGTTCATAATTATCTATCTATCTATCTATCTATCTATCTATCTATCTATCTATCTATTCCAGCCTTATCATGGATTTTCTACATATTTTTAATTAGCCGCTGAAAAGTGAACATTTTTATTTTTAATACTAAAATGTACTTTCACTTTTACAGGAAACTTGTCTGAAATGCTTTATCCCACCGAAACACTCTTGTTAAAATATTTCTTTCTGAAACACGACATTCAACACTGTAATTTGTGCTTATAAACACACACGTACACACAAACAGAAACACACCCACAGAGCAGAATCCCCCCACATTTTAAAGGTTGATAAATAGACAAATGTAGCTGCTATTAAAAATAGTACACTATTCATATTTTAAATATCTAGTTTTCAGTATAACCAACATAAAATTGAGTATATTTACCTGTATATATGTTAGCTTGGTATATAAAATTATCTTTCATTCATTAACCGCTGAAGGGACTGATAATATTTTTTCAGCAGATGCATTTAATTTTAAACAACGTGGCTTTTTTTAAAATATATTTATTTGATGTAATCTTATGTTGGAATATAGATTTATCGATGATATTATCGCAGTTATAGGTGATATTAATATTTTTGTTATAACCTTTTTTTATTTTGTATATACAAGAGAAAAATGGCTGGGATACATTGGTGACACCCTCGTACTCTGACCCCACCAGGAGGAGATCCAATCGCGACTGGACCATGTGACCTCAACAAGATCATCCATACAGTTTACTATGGAAGAAGAGAGTGAAAATAAACTGGCATTACTGGATGTGCTAATAACTCAAATAGAGGTGGGGTTCAAGACATCCTCCAAATGGTTGCCTCTATTTGCCAAAAATTGTGTTGGACTAGCGGTCAGCCACCCACGAGTCGCGGGCTACATCCGGCCCTCCTGTGAATCTTGTCCGGCCTGCTAACTTACTCTGGACACGATATAAATATAGGTAAACCAAACCAAAGTGACAGTTGATAGTCTGAATATATTGCGTCGAAATTTAAAAAGAAAATTTCTTTTTACCTGGAGAATGTGTTTTACTTATATTTTTTATTTGAATGGATCGCCAAAATTAGCTCCGACCCCACTTTCACTTTTTCTGTGAAATTGTTTTCGTGAGCAGGCACTTTCAAATTACTATAAAATAGTGTTTTCAACCGATTTTAATAGAATATCTTTCAATCCTGAATGATGAAGCATTTATATTTAAGATGTAATTTTTATGAAATACTTATGAAACATTTATTTTAAGATGTAATATTTTTTAACAAAATTCCTGTCAGATATTTTTTTTTATGCTTTTGAAACCTGTTTCTTGTCGAATTGAGAAAGAGGTGAAATACTTTCTGCAGCTGCGACATTTTTTGCTTCCTGGTAGAGTTCCTTGTAGATAGACTTACCTATCGCCCGGTTCACACTCCACCCACGTCTATTGAACAGGTGAAGAGGCTTATCCCTTGTTCCCTGTGTAGGATGTGGTTTCCGGCTTTCTCTTTTCCAATATTTTCACTTTTTTTCTTTTTCTTTCAATTGGAGTAGATAGACTAAACTATCGCCCGGTTCACACTCCCCCCCATGTCTATTGAACAGGTGAAGGGGCTCATCCCTTGTTCCCTTAGGATGTGGTTCCCGGCTTTCTTTATTTCCAATCATTTTACTCTTAAGTAGACCCCAGCACACCAGTGGCCTTACCGCCTTGCTTGAGGTGATATGAAAAAAAAATAAAAATAAAAAATAAAAACAAGAAAAAATCAAAATACGCTTCCCATGTCAAAAATTATCGAAAATGATTTCCGAATCATTTCAAAATTGTATATAAAATCAATTTTTATTCATTTTATATTTTTCTCCTCCATGACACTAGAGCCGTAGCTTTTTTGCCCTCCTCCATGACTCGACATAGCTTTTTGGCCCTCACTCTCCAAAAGGTTGCCGACCCCTCATTTAGACGATTAGGGTATTTCAACGTGTTGTCATGTTTAGTGAGCTTGTTTGACTAGATGACTCACTATTGAAAGGTGAGTTCGATTCTCACTGAGTGACCCACACCTTTGGCCTTGTGCCGCATTTAAGCTACGTTTAGAAAATCACCGTTGTTTTAGTTGAATTTTAAATTTTTCCTTTGTTTGAAACTTCGAGTGTCCTGGGCATGACATTAAACTGCATCCGACCGGAAGGCCTCTGATTGAGAGGTTGTGAGGAGCGTGGAAGCATCACTTAATTGCTGTTGTTCCCAGGTCCACCCTGACCCGGGATGGTAGCACCTGTTAGGGTCCCAGCTATGGGCAAATAGTTTACCCCCAAGTTGGGTTCAAAACACTATGAAAGTATAAAAATAGACTTTTAGAGAAAGATATACATTTTTGAAGGAACAATTATTTCCATAAAACATTTTTGAAGGGAAAACTTATTCTCGGCAAAACATTTTTGAATACAAAACTAGAAGACATTTTCAGTTTTCTAAAATAAAAAAAAATATCAAAGATTTTCATTAAAATCTAACTAAATCGACCTTCACACTATAACTTAACATTAAAAAGAATACCTTAAAACCACAACTTTTTGGCATTAAATAACCCATGGAGGTGTTGGTATGCCGTCAAACAAAACTCAAACTCAAACTCGTTTGAAACTTCGAAATCTTCAAAGTTTTCCGTTGACTGAGCTTGTGGTCCTGAAGTTTTCAACTGATAGCACTATGGAATGTATAACAGGAATTCATTCCGACGTAATATGAAACTCGACCGAAAAGGTTTTCGTGTTGCAATTACAAATTTACAAGTCTTAACAATATTCAAACCCAAACGCAGGGTGTGCACCGGTATAAGCCATGATAGTAACTGATGGTATCTGAAAAAATGGTAAAATATAGTAGAAATATAGAAGACTGCGTGAAGCAAAAATTACTGAGTCAGTTGAATCTTGATAAAAAGGCATTGGTGGCAAACAGACAAAAATTGTCGGAAATTTACAGATGTAACGGGTCTCCTGATTGGCTGATTTAACCCGAACCTCGTTTTGAACTTTAGGCGGGCTTTACCAGAGGTTTTATGTTTTTTTTCTGATGGTTTTGTTCTCTCCTTTTTTCAGCTAGCACGAACAGTATCGGACGTATTTGTGCCGCTCCGGATTTTTGTTGCAGCAGGGCCTAAATTGGCGCCCACTTGTCTCGCTATATCGAGACCATCTTACCAATTCTTTGTAATCTTTTAGGCTAATGCCACAACTTTGTAACAGAGAAATCTCTTGTTACCCTTCTTACCTTAAAAAGGATACCCTATGGGCAAAGCCTTGCCTTCCTAGAGAAAAATTCTCTAAGCACTATCATCTTATACCAAGATAAGAAACTGTGAAAGAAGCTGACCCAGAAGAAAGTTCCTGTACGTCGCGGATCGCAGTTCCTTGTGTCTTTTTCATCCCAATCCTAGACGGAGGATACTATACCAAGCTAAGCAGAGAAAAGAGACTATACCAAGCTACACTGTAGCAGCAAAATTCAGCATATTTTTGCAAGACAAATAAATTGTTTTTCCTATACCAGGTATGTCTTGTTATGTTTGATAATTTCCTTTCACTGCTTAAGCGCTAAGCTATGTGAATATATTTCTCACATAGCTTTTATTGCAAAAATATGAGCGTTACATATTTTATTGTAAATTTTTCCCTTCCAGAATTGTTATTTGTGTGATTTTTTTTTTTGGTGCTTCTTGTCTGCTACCTAAAGTTCAAAACGAGGTTCGGGTTAAATCAGCCAATCAGGAGACCCGTTACATCTGTAAATTTCCGACAAAATAGAACTTTGACAGGATTAACATAACTCATCACTCAATAATCCCGGACCTAAAATTCAATTCTTCCAAAACGAAGCTGCTGTCAATTAACCACCACAGACGACCGCACCTCCCTCCCATTAGCATGGAACAGGCATGCCTCCTAGAGAGTAAAACACTACGCCTGATTGGCCTGACACTCTCAGCGGACCTCAAGTGGAATGACTACGTCGAATCCATTGCCAAATCCGCTGTTATAAAAGTTGGCTCTCTGTGCAGTGCCCGGAAATTCTTTCCGCCTGAATCTATCCTACACTTATACAAATCTACCATCCGCCCGTGTTTTGAATAATGTTGCCACATCTGGTCGGGTGCCCCTACTTTTCTCCTCAGGCTTCTTGACAAAATACAGCGAAGAATCTCTAACGTGATTGATACCGACTTATTTAACCCATGCAGTCACTCTCTCACCGGCGTGACGTGGCTTCCCTGTGCCTCTTCTATAAATACATTCATGGCTTCTGCTCTGATGAACTTAAATCACTGGTGCCGCCTAGGTGTGAGTTTGCACGAGATACTAGATTGGCAACTAGGTCCTACCCCTTTACAGTAAAACCGATGAAATGAAACCGCAATTTCTACTCCAAGAGCTTCTTTTCTCGCACTTCCAGCCTGTGGAATTCCCGCTTCCCCGAAGGCTATAACCTCCAGGAGTTTATATGTAAGGTCAATAGACACTTCCTAACAAACTAACCCTTCCATTCTCTCCAACTCTCTCCCTATGTACATCCTATGTAGTCTATCGCCCTGTGTAAACCCCTGCGCTATAGTGGCAGTGGAATGCCTTGCTTGGGGTGACATGATTAAAAAAAAACTAATAAAAGGACATATCTTAGGCAAAATTCGACTTTATTGGTCAACATAGTCTCCCTCTAAGGGGATACACAGATTCCCACGCTTCTCTAACAATTCGATGCCTTTTTTTGTAGAACGAATTGTCTTTGGCCTAAAAATAGGATTCAAATTCCGATACACTTCTTCAGTCAGTTAAAGTGCCATATGTGATACACGCTTTAGACGATTATGTCTCGAAAGAGACATTAGTGACTGGGCAGAATATTATCCCGCAGTAGGTTGCCATTGCTTTCTGCGGTAGACTGGTTGCCAACCAAGGCTATCTGTCCTATTATTTAACCCACAACTGGAGTGAAGAGGCGGATTAATACCTTTCCCAAGGGTATTTGTGCGTAAATGAATGCAAGGAATTCAACTGGAATTCGAACTCTGCTCCCCGATTTGTCGTTCCGAGTCGATATCCACTGCACCACAACGCACATACACTTCTTCAGTGCAGCATTTGTTTGAGGTCTGCAAACAGCCAGTCATAGCTTGGGACCAGATCGAGAATAGAGTGGATGCGTAAGCAAATCGACGTGCAATTCATGTAGTTTTGTCATCGTTGCGATCGACTTGTGACACGGTGCGTTGTCTTGGTGAAAGATCACTTTTTTCTTCTTCATTTGTGGCCATTTTTTGGCGATTTCTTTCTTCAAACACACTAATAATGTTATGTAATATACCTTATTGATGGTTCTTCCTTTCTCAAAGTAATCGATGAGTATTTTTTTAAAACGGTTGTCGTGATACCGACCGAGCAAAAGAGTGGGACCGGATGTTTGCGCTATACCGACCAAAAGGCAAATGACCAAAAATCGTCGTTGCGCATTCGTGTCCGCGCAGATGTTCCGGTTGAAAAATAAAAATTAATCAAATATCAAATTTCCATTTCGCGAGCTTACGTGAATTTTATTTACCAGCCAATGGGAATCCCAGATCAAATAAAAGTATGAAATCTCAAACGAGCTGCTTTTGATCCAAAAAGCAGGTACAAAAAGCGGAAACACAAAGCATCGTTAGACAGACAGACGGGCAGAGACCAAGGAGAAGAATGTAATTAATATCCCCTTGACTTAAGTCGAGCGGCTACTACATTCGCCTCCCTTTACCTCGCATCATTTCTTCATTGTCTCAATAGTACTTACTGACCTCAGAAGCGACTGCTTCAAAGACATTCCTCACATACCTTCGCTCCCCACATTCCCAAGCCTTTTATTGCTTTCAGCTCATTATTTGTCATGAATATTCTAACCTCCGTTGAACCTTTATTTCAAGTATTGCTTTAATTGTAAATCATTAATTGCTATATGTATATATAAATGTTGTTTTCAACTCAATTTGCTTTTCTTGATTTCATAATCATTTTATGACTTATAGTGGGCTATCTAGCACAAGGCCAAATTCCGTTAACCTGCAACAGTATACAACTACCATTCACTAGAACGGAATCCTACTACAACTAGAAAGAGAATAGATAAGAAACACCACCATACGGTCACGTAAAAAAACAAAAAAGAAAAGAAAAGAAAAACGGTAAAATCAGTTATTGCAAATCGCCTGAAGACACCACTCATGGTAGAAACCTAGGTCGCGTAATAACTCGTTTACAAATGGAAAATATTTAAAAAATTCTATCATATAATTGTATTGAAGAGTTTTTAATACAAATTTGCACTGGTCTAACCTTATTATGACCAGGAACTAAGTTATTTAACAACATAGTTCAGAGGTAGAATCGCCGACTGACGCCAATTCGGTCGGGTTTCAATCCTGTGCAAAAAGCAATCGAATGTCTACCGTACTGATGAGCTGTGATACAGCGAAACACATCTGTCTGCGGATGATATATATGTTATTATAGCGGATACATGTATTTAAAAAAGACACCCTATTTGAATTTAAATAATATACATATATTGTGTAGTTTGTCTATAGGCCTGTTTATTCAAGAAAGTTTAGAAAAAAAAGCATTCATCGACTGGGATTTAACCCGCAAAGCAAATGCAGGCATGCCACAAAAAGTTAAAAGAGGAAGACGTTTTGTGCTGGGAAAAAGTAACTGGTCGATTACCAGCATCGTAAAAGACACTCTAGACGGATCGGGGGACAATTGTACGAAGCCCCAGGAAGTTCATAAGTAGGGCAAGCTCCTCCAACAACAGTTTTGCTTGTTGTATGCAAACGCTTGCTATTGACAGCCTACAATCTGCGGCGCGTTCAGGCCTGAAAGACAGATTCTCTGGGGGTATGTGAGGAGATTCTTTTAAGTATCCCTCAAGTAGAGTCTGCCGCACTAGAGACTGTAACCGGAAGACATGTTACTGCGTGTTTGGCAGAAGTTGGATTACCTACGGATGTCTTCCCTGTCAAATCCGGTGCGTGCTTCGAAAAATTGTGAAATTATATCATTGAATTTCTCGTTAGAATTTTGATGTATAAATATGATTTTCTTCAATAAAACCTGTCTCGTTGCATTTGCCTATGGATCTACATTTTAAGTGGTATGAAATATTTGGAATAAAATATAAATATACAAGGTGTTCATACACGCAAATACACTTAGAGAAAGTATGAATCCGTCACGTCTCTTTCCGGCTATAGCCTGGGTTTGCAACCGGTTTTACCGCAAAATAGTAACGGCAATCTACTGCGGGTAAATCTTCTGTCCAATCAGTTATGTCTCTTTCAAGAGAGGATCGCCAAAGCATGTATCACGTTTGTGCACTTTATAATTTTATTTGTATTTGTAATATAAATAATTTGTAAAAAGGATTAGATGGAATATTTTGTCTGTGTCTTTTTATGGGATTGTAGGGAGGTTGCAAATAAAAGAGAATATAAATAAATAAATAAATGAATGAATAAATAAATAAATAAATAAATAAATAAAAACATGAAAAGAGAACTTTCTCAAAGATAACTATCAATAAACGTGAGATGTAAACAAATAAATTCGCGTCTAACTAGTTTAGAGTGGATTCACATTATCAAAAATAAAATGGCCGCTGATATTTACGTCGAATCCAAAGGTAAAATAATATTTATTTTAAATAATATAAAGTCTATATATAATAACTACGTTAACATTGAGCCAATCAAATTCGCTGACATATGCTTATGTTGATCGATTAATATACAGGTTGTTCATAAAGTTCGTGTGCACTTTAAAACATTTATAACTTTATTTGTTTTTACGATAGAAATAATTTGTAAAAAATATTAGAAAGAAGGAAATATTTTTTTAGCTTTTATTGAAATCTTATTTAAGTCTCCACATGTCTTCTATCATTAACAATACAAAGGGAAATACGATTTTGCAGTTTTCCGAAAACATTTGCAAATGATTTACAGTAATACCAGAAATCACATTAGTTATTTTAGCTTTCAAATCTTCTAATGGACTAGGTTTGGTTGCATACACAATTGTTTTCACATGTCCCCATAAAAGAATCTAATGGAGTCAAATCTGGCGAACGGGGAGGCCAGTAAAATGGTCCACCCCTTCTGATCAATCTGTTACTTATCTAAAAATTGTTGCAAATTGTGTGGTAAAGAATTATTCTATAACTATACTTAAATCTAGGTACATTAAACTTTATAACATTTTTTACAGATTATTTCTATCACAAATACAAATAAAGTTATAATTTTTAAATGTGAACACGGACTTTATGGACACCCTGTATATAACTAATGGGTGTGCATTAGGTTGCAGTGAATATCGGCTCCGAGCGTGAAATCAGAGATCCAAGTTCGAATTCCAGTTCGTTGCTTTTCCATACACGCAAATACACTTAGAGAAAGTATGAATCCGTCACGACTCTTTCCGGCTATAGCCTGGGTTTGCAACCGGTTTAAAGTAAAAAAAAAAAGTAACGGCAATCTACTGCGGGTAAATCTTCTGTCCAATCAGTTATGTCTCTTTCAAGAGAGGATCGCCAGAGCATGTATCACGTTTGGCACTTAACTGACTGATATATCGTAGCAGTAGGGAGATGGTTTGTCTTTGATTCGCACAGTCAAACCATCTCCCTACTGCTACGATATATCAGTCAGTTAAGTGCCAAACGTGATACATGCTCTGGCGATCCTCTCTTGAAAGAGACTGAGCATACAAGCAACGACGAAGTGTTAGAAAGAATGGCACCAAAAAGGAAATTGATGCTGAGCATCAGGAAGAGACAATTGAAGTTCCTGGGACATGCAATGAGGAAGGAGAGCCTGGAGAACCTGATACTGACTGGACAAATAGAAGGAAGGAGAGACAGAGGAAGGCAGCGGATAACATATTTGCAGGGTCTGATCAGGTGGATGACGGAACGGGGGTTGCCAGGAGCAACAGGAACAAACATACTAAGAGCCACAAGGGATAGGGAGACGTGGAGATCCATGATCGCCTACGTCCTGAAGGGACAGGGCACATAGAAGAAGAAGAAGGGAGATGGTTACTGTTTATTGAATTGGCCTTTTGTCATAGATAAACGAACTCCCTGCAACTTACTAATATTCGCTATCATCAGCAGGTTGGTGATTGGGATGTGTAGAAGAATAAATGTATACTTTTTGTAAGTTTACATAGAAATTTATTAATGGAAAAAAATAACATGAATTCGTTGAAGTTAATGTTCAATGGAAAACAAGTAATGAATTAAAAGTAGCAAGAGTTCGAAGTAGTAACTTGTTGGATATAGGCTGGAAGTGAGAGGTGAACGATGAGGAAGAAGGAGGTGAGAGAGAAAGAGAGAGGCAATAATAATACGATCGCTTGACATTTGTCAAAGGTACAAGCTCATCTTATCTCTCTGGTGCGGGTCGTCTTGTTTCGTCTTTATATTTCGTTATAGATCATCGATAAACCTAGACGTGTGCCAAACACAAAAGAACATCAGGAAAATATCCTCAATCTCGTTCTAACCTCCTGCCCTGATAAACGCCCTCACCTACCGGAAACACAGAGCATTCCCTAATGATTGTACAGATTGATGTTGAAGAAGTAAGGATATGGTTAATGTTTTTTTTTAAAAAAATTGGCCTTGTCTCATACATAACCGAACTCCCTACAACTTACAGATTATTCGCTATAATCGGAAGGTTGGTAGCATATTGGAGATTGGAATGTGTGGAAGAATAAATGTATACATTTTGTAGGTTTAAATAGAAATTTATTAATGGAAAAGAATAATATGACTTGGTAGAAGTTAATGTTCATTGAGAAACAGTATTAAGACGGTAAGGGTATCAAGAGTTCGTAGTAGTAACTAAATAGCATATAGGCAGGAGGTGAGTAGTGAACGATGAGGAAGAAGGAGGTGAGAGAGAAAGAGAGAGGCAATAATAATACGATCGCTTGACATTTGTCAAAGGTACAAGCTCATCTTATCTCTCTGGTGCGGGTCGTCTTGTTTCGTCTTTATATTTCGTTATAGATCATCGATAAACCTAGACGTGTGCCAAACACAAAAGAACATCAGGAAAATATCCTCGATCTCGTTCTAACCTCCTGCCCTGATAAACGCCCTCACCTACCGGAAACACAGAGCATTCCCTAATGATTGTACAGATTGATGTTGAAGAAGTAAGGATATGGTTAATGTTTTTTTAAAAAAATTGGCCTTGTCTCATACATAACCGAACTCCCTACAACTTACAGATTATTCGTTATAATCGGAAGGTTGGTAGCATATTGGAGATTGGAATGTGTGGAAGAATAAATGTATACATTTTGTAGGTTTAAATAGAAATTTATTATTGGAAAAGAATAGCATGAATTGGTTGAAGTTAATGTTCATTGAGAAACCGTATTAAGAAGTTAAGGGTATTAAGAGTTGGTAGTCGTCCTTCAATTGACTCATTGATTTTATTAGAAATAAACAAATTTTCTCGAATTTACAAATTTTAACACACATACACACACACAAAAAAAAAACTCGCCAAAATTTCAATCCTCAATGCGAACTGTTTTTCGGTCAATAGAAAACGAAGCAACAAAATGTTTTTCGGCCAATAAAAAACTAGGCAACATCTAAAAACAAAACAGAAAGGCCAGAATCACATTCGGGATTGAATTCCCATATGACCTGTTCCGAACCCCAGAAAACGAAATAAAAGAAGGAGCAAGCATAGCCGTCGCCAGAGAGAAAAGAGACAAGCCTAATTAACACGTCCATTGTTGTCTCTGTCTTCCTCTCTTTCTCCTCTCACCTTTTCTTTCTTCCCTTTGACCATTCACTCTGAGCGATAACTTCAAAGACAATAATATCCAAAGACAACGCTCATACATACATACATACGTTCCTGCCTACGTACACATAAAATCACTCGTGCAAGGACTATTACGAACTCTTGATACCCTTAACTTCTTAATACTGTTTCTCATTGAACATAAACTTCTACAAATTCACGTTATTCTTTTCTACCAATAAATGTCTTTTTTAAACATACGAAGGGTATACTTTTATTCTTCCACAAATCCACACAATCTGATAACCTTCTGATAATTCTGGTTAAAACCTGTAAATTGTAAGAAGTTTGATTATGTATGACACAAGGCCAATTCAATAAACATTAACCGCAGCCGACTTTTAGAATATATCCTGATAAAAATTAAGAACACATGAAAAATTATATTAAAACACTTAACCACATCATTTTGTCAGACGTTTTTAACGAAACCTGCATAAAAGATGGACTGCTGCTGAAATACACAATTATATATATATATATATATATATATATATATATGTGTGTGTGTGTGTGAGGGGGTGTATGTGTGTGTGTATTGTGTAGGGCTATTATCATGCAAAAAATGATACGTACAAGTCAACTTATCATTTGTGTTGTTTATTTTGTGGGAAGAACTCTTCGAAGGAGATATAATTAGTTCAGAGTTTCTTTTTCAATGACAGATTTTTTCATCAGTTTCTTGTGTTTTCTTTGTCGAGGCAGGTGCCCATTATACTTGCGTGATTGCTATGAGTCTCAGAGACATTTTTGTCTCCAATACACAAAACCATGCAATAAAAGAAGCACGTTCTTTTCTTCTTCTTCTTCTTTTTCTTCTTCTTCTTCTTCTTCTTTTCTGCTTTCTCTTTGACAAAGGAACAAACATCGAACGAACTTCGGTTTTAATCAAGAAAGAATATATGTTTTCGATGATAAACAAAATCGAAATCTCTTTATTCATTCCACTACGTTCCTTAGAATTATAAGATGTATGTAAACAAAGGCCAAAATTACAAGACACAAAATTCAATTATTTTCGGCATTTATTGGTATTATAGATTCAGTAAATTTCACATTTTCCTATTTTCTCTAGTTCTCAGCCGTTCTGAAAAAAGACTTTCTGAATGTACATGACAACAAACTTCCCGAATTGAATTTTATGTTTCTAAGGACTAGTTTAGATACAACACAATGCCGGCATTATGGAAGACCAATTTAGGATCGAACTCACTATTTAGTCGTAATTGATCTAGCAAGGTTCGCTTTAGAACCATCGCAACACGCCAAAATGTGCAACAGATTGAATCATATGGAGTGGTAAGTTTTAAAAAGGGCAGCCCAATATGCCAAATACAGGTCGGGGATACTAGAATCAAGCAGGTACAAAAATTTAAATACCTGCCAAGTGTTATAACAGAAGACGGAAAGTGCGACACAGTGATCCGAAGTCGAATTGGAATGGCGAAAAAAGCATTCCAGAAGTTGAGTAAAGTATTAAGAAACAAGACAATTTCGCTAAAAACAAAGAAGAGAGTACTGTATTATTATATGTTGTCAGTTCTTCAATATGGCAGTGAATGCTGGACAATATTGTCAAAGATGAAGGAAAAACTTGAAGCAACTGAAATGTGGCTCTACAGAAAGATGCTGTGAATATCATGGATCGAGCATGTGAGCAATGATGAGGTTTTGGAAATGATGGAAGCAAAAAGGAAATTAATACTGAGCATCAGGAAGTGACTGCTGGGCTTCCTGGGACATGCAATGAGGAAGGATGGCTTGGAGAACCTGATACTAACAGGCCAGATAGAGGGAAAAGGAAACAGGGGAAAGCAACAGATAACATATTTAAAGGACGTAATCAGGTGGATGATGGAACGATGATTGCATGGTGTAACAAGAGAAGCCGTGCTAAGAGCGACCAGGGATTGGGAGAAGTGGAAAGCCATGATCGCCTACGTTCTGAAGGGACTGGGCACACAAAAGAAGGAGATGTTACTTTCATGTGGGGTAATGGTTAAGATTCTCGTTCTACTTGGTCAATTACGTCTGAGTATTGAGTTCGACCTTCACAAGAAGTCTAATACTTTCAGCTTTGCACCATATCTAAGCTGTGCTCAGTAAATTAGTTTATTGTCCATAGTAGTTCGGCTATTCTTCTGGCCGGCTTTCATTTCTGTCGGAACATAACATACCGGGAGACTTGAATGTGATTTAATAGTTAGTAATTTTGTCTTTAGGATGTACGTTCTGGTGCAGTGGATATCGCCTCGGAACGATAAATCGGGGTGCAGAGTTCAAATTCCAATTGAATTCCTTGCATTCACTTACGCACAAATACCATTGGGATAGGTATTAATCCGTCTCTTCCTTCCAGTTATGGGGTAAACAACGGGACAGATTGGGTTCTACAGCCTTTGCTGGCAACCAGTCCACCGCAGAAACCAATGGCAACCTACTGCGGGATAATCTTCTGCCCAGTCAGTCATGTTTCTTTCGAGACATGATCGCCCAAGCGTGTATCACGTATGGCACTTGACTGACTGAAGTTTGTCTTGCTATATCAATTAAAATTTAGTAATGGGTTGGGTTCTTAGCACGTATGGCTTTTTGCTACATCGAAGTTGTACTTACAAAATCACGATATAGCATTGTAAGTTTTTTTTTAATTTATTGACGAGTTTTTCATATTTTATATTGATTACATTTAGCTAATCCCGCAGTAAATTGCTATTGCTTTCTGCGATAGACTGGTTGCCAGCCAAGGCTACAGAAACCAATCTGTTTTATTATTTAACCCATAACTGGATGGAAGAGTCAGATTAATACCTTTTCCATGGGTATTTGAGCATAAGTGAATGCAAGGAATTCAATTGAAATTCGAACTCGGATTCCCGGTTTCTCTTTCCGAGACGTTATCCACTGCACCACCACTCACATCTTAAAACACTGACGTCCATTTTTGTATGATCCTAAGATGTATTTATCCACACAGTTGTATAATAGTACTTGTATACGACAAATTCATTGTCTGTTATATTTAACAGTATCTGTTTAGAATATATATATATATATATATATATAAATATATAAACAATGTTGACATTACAACTGACGGCTACGGAATCGTATTAGTAGACAGAGAAGGAAATGAAAGTCGCATAGCACTAATATTAAAAACCCCTCTAAAAAAAAATAAATAGACAGCCTTAGTTGTTATCGGGAAATTAAAAAGGATACTATTGCATATTCCCATCACATCTTTCTATAAATTGGCATCGTACTGCACAGAATAAAACTTGATTATCTTTTACAGTGCACTCGATAATACCACAATCGCAATATTTTTTATCCACACGACTGTTTATGCAGATGATACGATAATGTGGGTCTTCTTCTTCTTCTTCTTCTTCTTCTTCTTCTTCTATGTACTCTGTCTTTTCAAGACGTAGGCGATCATGGCTTTCCACATCTCCCTACCCCTGGTAACTCTTAACACGCATTCTCCTGTTAAACCGCCCAAACCCCGCTCTGCCATCCACCTGCTCAAGCCCATAAATCTAGACTATAAATGTATAGGAACGAGCAGGGCCACAAAATGAGGGACCAGTTTATATATTGATTATAATATAGAATTGATCCCCCATTTTATATCCATATTATAATTTCTTATAAACACTTGGCATATATATTCTTCTCTGCGACCTGTCTTTTCAGAGCGTAGGTGATCATGGCTCTACACATTTTCCTATCCATAAACTAAGGACGGGTGTAGTTTTGACATTTTTAATACACACATAAAATTATACGCAGCTGTAAAATCTTACCAAATTTGTATCAAAAGGTGTGATTCAATATCTATCATTTATTTCTCATTTTAAGGCCTCCCGTTCTCCTCAGTGTTCTTGACAAGCTCCAAAGGAGAGTCTGTAATGTGATAGGTACTGATCTGGCGATTCGACTGCAGCCACTTCCCCATCGTCGAAATGTGGCCTCCCTTTGTCTGTTCTATAAATACTTTCATGGCTTCTGCTCGGACGAACTTAAGTCACTGATGCCTCCTCAACAGGTGTTTACTCGTGCAACCAGACTGGCCACTGGGTCCCACCCATTCACAGTCAGGTTAGCCAAATGCAGACGACAATTCTACTCCTGCAGCTTCTTCTCTCGCACTTCCCGCCTGTGGAACTCGCTCCCGTATTCTTGCTTTCCTGACGGCTACAACCTCCAGAAATTTAAATGCAAAGTCAATACTCATCTACTAACCACTGGACTCTAGCTCTCTCCCCTCCCCTGTATAACCTTCCCTTTCTCTCCACCTATGTATCTGTCATCGCACCTGCTTTCTCAGCTTTCTATTGTTCCTTTCTAACTAGTTTGTACTCCTCACTCTTTTCTAATTAATCTTTTTACATTTATGTAACCCCCTGCACATCAGTGGCGTTTCCGCCTTGCTCGGGGTGAAATGATTAAAAAAAAACGCCATAGTAATTATAGAATCAAATGGGTAGTTTTATTAACATTTTTAATGTGAAATATAATCTTTTGAAGCTTGGAGTTAAAAATTAATCCAACAAGAATATGGGTTAATGTTGCTTGTGCTATAGAATTTAGATTTCAGTATTTCGCTCAAACTAATTTAGCATGGAAGTAAAAACGGTTGGAAAGGTCACATTTGATAGAGCATATAATCTAGTAGAATTATTTTTTATCTTTTACGTGCGTTATACTTTCAGGACGTAGGCTCCCTATCCCTGGTGGCTCTTAGCACGCTTTCTCTTGTTCCCTATCCCTGGTGGCTCTTAGCACGCTTTCTCTTGTTCCCTATCCCTGGTGGCTCCTAGCACGCTTTCTCTTGTTCCCTATCCCTGGTGGCTCTTAGCACGCTTTCTCTTGTTCCCTATCCCTGGTGGCTCCTAGCACGCTTTCTCTTGTTCCCTATCCCTGGTGGCTCCTAGCACGCTTTCTCTTGTTCCCTATCCCTGGTGGCTCCTAGCACGCTTTCTCTTGTTCCCTATCCCTGGTGGCTCCTAGCACGCTTTCTCTTGTTCCCTATCCCTGGTGGCTCTTAGCACGCTTTCTCTTGTTCCCTATCCCTGGTGGCTCTTAGCACGCTTTCTCTTGTTCCCTATCCCTGGTGGCTCCTAGCACGCTTTCTCTTGTTCCCTATCCCTGGTGGCTCTTAGCACGCTTTCTCTTGTTCCCTATCCCTGGTGGCTCCTAGCACGCTTTCTCTTGTTCCCTATCCCTGGTGGCTCTTAGCACGCTTTCTCTTGTTCCCTATCCCTGGTGGCTCCTAGCACGCTTTCTCTTGTTCCCTATCCCTGGTGGCTCCTAGCACGCTTTCTCTTGTTCCCTATCCCTGGTGGCTCTTAGCACGCTTTCTCTTGTTCCCTATCCCTGGTGGCTCCTAGCACGCTTTCTCTTGTTCCACCACGCAACCCTCGTTCCGTCATCCACCTGATCAGGCCATTCAAATATGTTATCCGCTGCTTTCAAATGTCTCTTTTTCACTCTATCTCGCCTGTTAGTATCAGGTTCTCCAAGCCCTCCTTCCTCTTTGCATGTCCCAGGAACTTTAGCTGTCTCTCCTTAATGCTCAGTATTTATTTCGTTTTAGTTTGCATCCTTTCTCAAACCTCATCAGTGCTCACATGCTCGATCCATGATATCCCCAACATCCTTCTGTAGAATCACATTTCAATTGCTTTAAGTTTTTCCTTAATCTTTGGTGATATTGTCCAGCATTCACGACCATGTTGAAGAGCTGACATCATATAGCAATCCAGCACTCTCTTCTTTGTTTCTAGCGAACTTTTCCTGTCTTTTAATACTCTGCTCAGCTTCTGGACCGCGTCTTTTGCCATGCCAATTCTCCTTCGTATCTCTATGTCGTACTTTCTGTCTTCTGTGAGAACACTTCCCAGATATTAAATTTTTGTACCTGTTTGATTTTAGTATCCTCCACCAGTATTTGGTATTTGGGCTGCTCTTTTTACTGATGACCATGCATTCGGTTTTCTTGCAGTTTATTTATAGTCCTTTCTTGTCACTCTCTTCAGCTACCTTCTGTAGGAGGTTTTGTAGTTTATTTTCTGTGTCTGTTATTAGCACTGTACCATCTGCGTACCTTATGTTGCTCAAATTGTTGCTTCCGATGACAAATCCTGGTATAACATCTAGTGTCCTTTGAATAGTCTCGCTATACAAGTTAAATAGATCCGGTGAGAAGACATATCCTTGTCTTACACCCCTTTTTATTTTTGTATATCTGCTGAATTCGTTACCTGTCCGTATGCAGACGGTTTTTAGAGGTTCTTCATCACTCTTATGTCCAAATATGTCAAGGCTGCTGAGCATCTCCATCAATTTTTTGTGACGTATTTTGTCGAACGCTTTTGCATAATCGATAAAACATAGATACAAGGTTTTGTTCATTTGTAATGCCCTTCTGGAGAGTATCCTAATAATAAATAACTTGTTTCAATGCCTTTGACGAACTCGAACGGTTCTTGTCATATCTCTGGCCTCATTTTGCTTATAGCTCTATTCACCAGGATTCGGATGTTCAATTTTTTAACGTGGCTTATTAAACTAAATGAAGTCAATCCGTTTGAGATTATTTGAGAGAGAAATAAAAATAATTAATTTTTCCGTTACAACCAATGGTGTGTAGGGCAGCGTTTTTGCTGTTTCCCTAACAAACTATTTTTATAAGGCAGGGATGTTAGCCCTGCGCCTAACCCCCAAACCTGGAGGAAGGTGATTTTCTAAGTGAAGCTTAGACGTGACACACGGTCGAATGTAGGGGGTACCCAGTGAGAATCGAACTTACTACTCAGTTATAATTATTCTAGCGAGACCGGTTTGCTAACCATTACACACGCAGAGGTGCCCTTGAGAGAGAAAGGCCAAGGAGAATTATCTTAGAATAATTCAGAACTCATAGATGGCGCGTAAGGATAAAAAACGAATTGAATATCTATACGAAAATAGAAATGGATGTGAGACAAGGATGCATCTTCACGTCTTTGTTATTTACCCTTTGTAGTAGTGATTCTCAAACCTTTTTGTCTGAGCCGCATTTTCGGAATATAGATTTGCTCACGCCGCACCAAATTTAATGTGATAAAATGTACATTAAAAAAAGGATGTTTCAAGGAAGATAACAGCGTAGGTGATGTCAGAACGTAATCATTGATAACTCTCTTCTCTAATTTGCAGACCCTAGTTACTATATACTTAATACTCGATGTAATACAAAAATATGACAATAATAAAATCCGTCAACGATTAATTATAACTTTACACTGTGACTCGTGGATGTAATTAGAAATAATATTTTGAAATATATTTTTGGCATATGAATTTTTAAAAAAATGTTTTAAAATCTTTTACAGTCATTCAGTCATTCCCACTTTCGTGATATCCTTATTCGCTACACCTATGAGTCGTGCCTCACCATTTAGGAACCACTACTCTACAGCGAGGCAAAGCAAAGAGAGCTGGATATTTTACTAGGATTTACTATCGGTGGCGTCTGCAGATATCATGGATCGAGTATGTGAGCAATGATGAGGTTTTGGAAAAAATGGAAATCAAAATTAAATTAAGATTGAGCATCAGTAAGAGATCGCTGATGTTTGTGAGACATGCAGTGAGGAAAGAGTGCTTGAAGAACCTGATACTAACAGGCCAGATAGAGGGAAGGAGATACAGGGGAAAACAGCGTATAACGTACATGACTGGCCTGTGCGAGTGGATGGCAGACAGGGTTGCACGGTGTAACTCGGGAAAGCGTGCTGAGTGCCACCAGGGATAGGGAGAAAGCCATGATCGCCTACGTCTTGTAGGGGCAAGGCACATAAAATAAGAAGAATCTTAAAAAGATACGCTGATGACACTGTTAATGGCCGATTCAGAAATAAAACTATAGGAGTCTTGACAGCGTAGTAGATGAAAGGAAGGAAAAAAAGAACTAACCATCAACAGACTGGAGACTGAAAGCATGACGCAAGATGGGAATCATGTCAACATCAAGCAGA
Organism: Ascarosepion bandense; assembly: GCA_037127315.1. Lineage (NCBI taxonomy): Eukaryota > Metazoa > Mollusca > Cephalopoda > Sepiida > Sepiidae > Ascarosepion > Ascarosepion bandense. Next base: position 3,249,432 of record JBBBDQ010001309.1, read on the forward strand.
AGTTTAAATATGTGTTCTTACAAAGAACCGAAAATGTAACACTGTTTTACAAATACGCCCTGGACTGGCTTACGGCCATATCACGTTGAATACACCAGTTCTCGCTCGATCACCGAAGTTAAGCAACGTTGAGCCTGGTCAGTACTGAGATGGGTGACCGCTTGGGAGTACCAGGTCCTGTAAGCGTTTAGTGACGCATGTGCGTGCTTACGGACATTTTACATTGAATACACCGGTTCTTGCTCGATCACCGAAGTTAAGCAACGTTGAACGTGGTCAGTACTTTAATGGGTGACCGCTTGGGAATACCAGATGCTGTAAGCACTGGTTCCCTTGGGAAAGATATTAATCCGTCCCTTCCCTCCAGGTATGGAATAAATAACAAGTGTAGGAGGTGGAGGATCCTGCTCTTAGAAACAAATCCTAATGAATCTTGATACTCGAAAAGAAAAATATTGTAAAAATAAAATAACCTTACCCAAAAAATCATTGGTTTTGACTTATAATGATCTCATAAAAAATGATAGGTAGTTAAATCTCCAAACAAACACACGCCCTGGACTAGCAAAATAACCATTCGAATTTCTAAATAAGGTGCCGAGAAATAAAAAAAAAATATAAGTAGAAACAAATAAATCAGTACTGAATTGCTATGCGGTATCCATCATCTGATATGTCAGAGAATGTTGGACAAGGAAGTCTTTAGAAAATTCCAACCGAAAAAACATTTACTTAAAGAATAAGAGAATGGGCCTCGGAAGTTCCTTTGACACATGAAAAAAGCGATCTTGAAAAACATAACCTTCACGGAACATATTGAGGCCTTGAGAGTTAGGGAACGTGCTTATGTGGATAATCACGAAAAGGGTATCAGGATCCTGAGCAAACGGAGAAAAACCGTTAAGAGATACACAAAATTGAACGCCTGGAAAGCTATGATCGTTTCCGTTCTGAGAAAACAAGATACGCAGAAGTATAATTAAAAGTGACAATAGCTTTAACGGCTGTAGCTCAATCAAATTGGAAAAATAACTAAACTTATTTATAAATGGAACTTTGTGTGTGTGTGTGTGTGTGTGTGTGTGTGTGTGTGTCCGTTAGGTATAGACTCCGAAACGGCTGAATCGATGTTATTGAAAATTTACACAGTTGTACTATAAGCGTCTGCGAGTGTTCTTAGCTTGGTTTTGTGTCAAGGTACCCCCGATAAATATCGAAAATCGATAATCGAAAAAATCGGGTTATAGAAGGAGTGGTCCGATTTTAATCAAATTTGATACACTCATAGACAAAGACATAAGAAACGATATTCAGAAGTTTGAAGGTTGCAGTTCTTACAGAAGTGCAGAAAATTGATAATATGTATATACACATACATATATAAGGCAAGGATTCTCTTAATCTAAAATTATTTTTAATGGAACTTTGTGTGTGTGTGTGTGTGTGTGTGTGTGTGTGTGTGTGTGTGTGTGTGTGTGTGTGTCCGTTAACTATGGACCCCGGAGAGGCTTTGTGTGTGTGTCTGTTTATCTGCCTGTATGTCTGTATTTTTTCAGCCCTTTTATTTTAGTTTTTGCTTCAGGTTTGGCTCTAAGTAGGTATAATTGTAGTTCTTAGTTTTAGCCATGATACCATTTACTCAGAAGACTTATTTAGCCTTGAAAGTTCAGTTTACAACGAAAAAACTTATTTGATATGGATACAAGGAAATTAAAATTTGACTTACATCCATTCATTTTTTTTTTTTCAGTTTACGGTTTCGATGTAACTGGAAACAACTATTGCTTTTAAGTCTTTCGTGCCAATGTCCAAAGAGTCTGAGCTCCAGGACCATGTATTAGTTTTATAGCTTTCATTACCCCCGAGCAACACCGGGCTATACTGCTAGTCTTAGAATAATCCAGATGTTATACTTGGAGGAAACCGCCTGAGAGGATAAATATTTTTTTTTTGTTTATGTCTTATGTGCAGATAGTGTTAGAGATAATTGCTCGGAATTTCGAATTGTAGAACCGAGTTCTAATTTCCTTCCTTTTGGTAAATTTACGTACGTGCAAATATCCCAGGGAAAGGCATGAATCCATCTCTTAACGGCTATTCATTCATTCGTAAGAGTGGTTTGGAGATCTTGCTGTAGATTCAGAGAATTTTGATAAAATCCAAAGAATCAAAAATAATATTGGGATAAATTGATACCAAAGTCTCAATCGTGCACTTAAAATAATTCAATGTAACCATAAGTTCTAAGTCAGTTAAGAGCCATACATGACACACGTTTTGGGTGATCATGTCTCTAAAGAAACATGACTGACTGGGCAGTAGTCTATCCCGCAGTAGGTTGCCATTGTTTTCTGCGATAGACTGGCTGCCAGCCAAGACTATAGAACACAATCTGTTCTATTATTTAACCCATAACTGGAGGGAAGAGACGGATTATTACCTTCCCCAAGGGTATTCGTGCGTAAGTGAATGCAAGGAATTCAACTGGATTTCGAACTCAGCTCACCGATTTGTCGTTCCGTGCCGATATTCACTGCACCACAACGCACATCCAGCAGTCAGTTAAGTGCCATACGTGAAACACGAATTGGCGATCATGTCTTGAAAGAGACATGACTGACTGGACAGAAGATTATCCCGAAGTAGGTTGCCATTGTTTTCTGCGGTAGACTCGTTAACAGACAAGGCTATAGAACCCAATCTGTCTTGTTATTTAACCTATAATTGGAGGGAAGAAACGGATTAATACTTTTCCAAATGGTATTTGCGCATAAGTGATTGCAATGAATACAACTGAAATTCGAACTTGGCTCCCTGATTTCTCGTTCCATGTCGATATCCACTGCACCACAACGCACATCCAAAGTTTCTTACAGTTTCTTATTGTCGAACTCTCTTCTGTCTTCTTGCCTGAAAACGTAAAGACCGGCACATTTAGAAAATACTGGTGGCAATTCATTCAAATCCCCTAGCAGACACAACATAGAATATTAAAATGAAGTCGTCCTATTAGACAGTCTAAGAAACTATTTTCTTATCTTACTCAATAAAACTCTCTTTCTTGAGATTTTTATCCAACTATCTCGCTTTAAATGGGCTACTGTATTCTGATATCAGTAGCAGGCCTTAAACATAATGGCAGCAGTAGCAGCCCTTAAACATGATATCAGCGGTAGCTCTAGTATATAAAAACATTTTAACCCTAAGGTAACACTCTCTTTTCCAGGTTTTCCTATTTGCATCTGGGGACATGAACTTTTAATGCTGAAAGAGCTGTAAACACTTAACACTAAAACACACCAACACAGTAAGTTTCACTTAACCATATTTGCAAGCATTTCGTTGTGTATACTTTCTACTTTTAACGAAAGAAAAATTCTTGTTTTAAAATTTCTCTTTGTTGATTTTGTATTTATAAATGTTATCTTGCATTGCAACTATATTGGGCTGTTACTTCGTAAATATACTCTTTCTAAGCACGATTATTTCATGTAAGAAACCTTACACATTTAATTATTGATGTAAAGAATCATCAGACTGTTGACTACGACAATAAAAGCTTTCATACTACAAAAGGACTTGTTAATATTTCTTTTAAGAAATACTATCTGAAAACTTCAAGCAAGTAAGGTTTCACAAATTTTAATTCAAACGGATGTCACTTTAAAATGAATAAACTTGTGCTACGTTCTCAAATATTACACTAGCAACAGATATATTTTTTCTTTTTGTATTTCAATTTTGAAATCTGTTCATGCATTAATTTCTATTAAGAATCTTTGATAAAAATCTTCCATTAGATTTGTCACTGAATTAACAATATTTTAGAAAATATTTTGTACAATTTACCCATGACGTTATGTTAAATTAAATATATATTTTCATTTTTACCAGATTTTTTAGATAGTCCGGAAATATACGGGCATAAAACTAACACTGACCGACCAAGGGACGGTATCTAATTTTCGCCATTTTTTCTCAAGAACATTATTGATGTTATTACTACTATTGAAAAAACAATAAAGCGAGGCTAATAATTTATTTAGTTTTTTAAGAAAAGTAGAGTTTGGGGTAAATAAGCAAATTAACTCGAGTAAATAAATAAATAAATAATAAAGAAATAAGTAAATATATTTTTACACAGTAAGTAACGTGTCCACCGTATTCGAAACTTATTTCTAGTGCTTCTTATAATGTTTTATATTGAGAATTTTTCTCAGGACATTTTTTAAAAGACTATTCAATAAGATTAAGTGGGAAATAAAAAGTGATGACTCATTAAATCTCCCTAGCAAACACAACCTAGAACTTTAAAAAGCAGTCGTCCTATTAGACGGTCTAAGAAACTATTTTCTTACTGACTTTATAAAAACTCTTTTTCTTGAGATTTTTATACAACTATTTCGCTTTAAAAAGGCTACTGCAGTCTAATATCAGTAGCAGTCCTTTAAGATATTTGCAGCCTTAGCAGCCCTTAAACATGATATAGCTCTCGAATTTAAAAACATATTAACCCTAAAGTAACTCTGTTTTTTCCAGGTTTTTTTTTATTTATAGCTGGTCCGCGTTGAAAGAGCTGTAAACGCTTCACACTTAAAAAAATATTAATACGTTCATTTTTTAGCATAAAAACTTTTATTGTCTTTGTCAATAGTTTGTTGATTAATTACTTCAGTAATTAAATGTGTAAAGTTTCTTACATGTAATAATCGTGCTTAGAAAGATTATATTTACAGCCCAATTGATTTGCAATGGAAGATAACATTTATAAATACAAAATCAACAAAGGGAAAATTTAAAACAAAAGATTATTTTGTTACAAGTAAAAAGCATACACAACGAAATGCTTGCAAATATGATTAAGTGAGACTTATTGTGTTGGTGTGTTTTAGTGTGAAGTGTTTACAGCTCTTTCAGCATAGAAAGTCCATGTCACCAGCTACAAATGTGTACTTTATCTATTCTTTATACATTATTCATTCTAAATTTCATTTTAGTGATTCTTATATAGTTTACAAATAAGTATTTTTCTCAATTCTATAGAATATTTTTAAAAGAAAATTCTATAGAATTAAGTAGGGAATTAAAAGTATTTCTATTTGCTACAAATGCGCATTTTTGTTTCACAAAACCCGTAAAACTGCTTTACGAAAACAAACTTATACACAACAAAGATGGAGGAATCCAAAATTAGCTGTTGCCTTTAAAAATATATCTGCATTCTCTAACTATGACCCCAAAATTTTTTGGCTTCCTGGGAGCTGTTTTTGTGATAAAAAATATTTCATCAGTAAAACAAAAATGTTCTGCTTTGTAGTTTCTCAAGAAACAGTCACATGTCTACGAGATCGTCTGATAAACCCACCACAAACCAACCGTCATGGTGGCATCACCCATTCAACGGACTGAACTCTTCCATCTACTACATATACTTACCCTCACAAGAGGTGGGAACCATGATAAGCAGAAGGGCAGCGATAGGCAGAGACAGAACGAGATAGCCAAGACTGCTACCGTAATGACTATTGCAAGTCCCAGTTCTAGTATTGCTACCTAACCCGTATTTATCGTTCTACTAACAGAGTTCCAAGTATTTGTATTTTGCTGTTTTTAATATATATATCGTTATTTCCTATTTTTGTTGTTTTATTATTCCTTGTTTGACTCTTAACCGGGTCCACGACACCAAATCTGATGACAAATTAAAACAGGAGTTAATACTCTGAATTTTGCTATCTGAAAAGAGGAGACTGCGACAATTATTGGCAACTGAAGTATTGCAAGTGAGAAAAACTATCTCAGCTCCTGCGTCGTTTACAGACTCTGTCCGGCGATATGTTGGATAATAGTGCCTTACAACACATATTGGAAATCTGCCACAAATGGTGCAGGTAACCTTAACGGCAATGGAAGAAAATATAGCCAGATATATGCTGTGCAGTACGACTGATAAATTAACCAACTGACTAAAAACAACATATGTGCGAAATATTATATCATTCAAATACAGCAAATATACAGTGGAACCTCTACTTAAGGAATTAATTCGCTCCGGAAGTCGTTTAACGTAAAAATTTCGTCAGTAGAGACGGTTTTTACCCTATAAATATAGAGACGGTTTTTACCCTATAAATTACCCTACTCCGTTCCAAGCCCACGAAAATTCGGACATAATTTTTTTATCTAAACTTATTTATAAAAGGAACGTTGTCTATGTGTGTGTATGTGTGTCTGTGTATATCTGTGTGTTCGTTACCTGTAGACTCCGAAACGGCTGAACCAATTGTCTTGAAAATTTACACAGTACTTGTACTACAAGCGTCTGCGAGTGTTCTTAGCTAGGTTTTGTGTCGAGGTACCCCCGATAAATATCGAAAATCGATAATCGAAAAAATCGGGTTATAGAAGGAGTGGTCCGATTTTAATCAAATTTGATACACTCATAGACAAAAACATAAGAAACGATATTCAGAAGTTTCATGGTTCTAGTTCTTACAGTCGTGCAGAAAATTGATTATATATATATATATATATATATATATATATATATATATATATATATATAAGGCAAGATGTTTGTGTGGGCATCTGTTTATCTGCCTGTATGTCTGTATTTTTTCAGCCCTTTTATTTTAGTTTTTGCTTCGGGTTTGGTTCTAAGTAGTATAATTGTAGTTCTTAGTCTCAGCCATGATGCCATTTACTCTGAGGACTTATTTAGCCTTCAAAATTCAGTTTACGACGAAAAACCTTATTTGATATCGATACGAGGAAATCAAAATTTGACTTACATTCATTCATTTTTTTTTCAGTCTACGGTTTCGCTTTAACTGGAAACTATTGCTTTTTAGTCTTTCGTGCCAACGTCCAAAGAGTCTGAGCTCCAGGACCATGGATTAGTTTTAAAGCGTTCATTACACCCGAGCAAAGCCGGGCTATACTTCTAGTAAATTATAAAAATGCATCAAAACCTGTAACAAATACATGTATTAGATGACTGCTTCATAAACATAAAAATAAGTGTTGTACATAATGTAAAGCATAAAGAACAAAGCGTAAAGTAAAGAATAAAAAAAAGAATAAAAAATACATTTACCTTTGGTGTTGGGCGACTATGCGAAGACAACGGTGAGTGGGCTGAGTGAAAGCCGTGAGAAAAGCCTTGATGGGGGTGTCGACGGAGGAGACAAAATGTTGACAGCTGAGAGAAAACGTACGTACTAACGTAAAAAAAAAAATTACACACGTTTATAAATTTCACTTAAAATTATGAATTCAAAAGAAATTTACTTTTCTTCATCTTTTTTAAACGTTTATAATTTTTCTGGATGTGCGTTGTGGTACAGTGGATATCGTCTCGGAACGAGAAACCGGGGAGCCGCGTTCGAATTCCAGTTGAATCCATTGTATTCACTTACGCACAAATACCCTTGGGAAAGGTATTAATCCGTCTCTTCCTTCCAGTTATGGGTTAAATAGCAGGACAGATTGGGTTCTATAGCCTTGGTCGGCAACCAGTCTACCGCAGAAAGCAATGGCAACCTACTGCGGGATAATCTTCTGCCCAGTCAGTCATGTCTCTTTCAAGACATGATCGCCCAAGCGTGTTTCACGTATGGCACTTAACTGACTGACTGAATATAATAGTTGAAAACATGATTAAGGCTTCTATTGGATATAAAGTGGGGGATCGATTTCCTATTGTTTTGAAGCAATAAACTGATCCCCCACTAATTACTACATAATAATATAGTACATCACTTCCCCCGACTTGTTATGAGTCAAATAATAGGACAGCTTGTTTTCTATAGCCTTAGTCGTCAACCAGTCTACCGCAGAAAGCAATGGCAACCTACTGCGGGATAATCTTCTGCCAAGTCAGTCATGTCTCTTTCGAGACATGATCGCCCAAGCGTGTATCACGTATGGCACTTAACTGACTGACTGATCATTTTTCTCTTACTGCAATTTTTGCAATTTTAACCTTTTATATCATGAAATTCCTTTCGTAACAAGAGACAATATTTTTCCGAAAAGGCGTTTCGTAACCTGAAAATTTCGTATGTATAGCCTTTCGTAAGTAGAGTTTCCACTATATTGTTAAAAAGGTAAAAAGATGATTTGACTAAAAACAGAAAATCGCAAAGACACAAGCATCGCAGTTCGTCGGGAAGCAGACGACAATACAGGAACGATGAAAAGCAGAAGCTATATCTGATATCACCGTGAAAGAATCAGTGACAGGAGTATAAAACGCACAGCTCCTTGCATATAAATCTCAGGGAAATGAATAAGCTAACTCTCTTTGTCGGTGGGGCACGTTGGCACTTCAAACTGAAGAATACTCTTAAATACAATTGGCAAAATTTCAAAAGCATTATTCCTGCTCGATAGAAGAGCTAATCTCAACTTCCCAGTCAGGCAAATAAATAGACCCGGAAAAATTCACATTACGAGCAGTAAATGGTTCGATTGTAATATAACAATCTGGCCCCACCCGAGGAAGGCTGATGCAAGCGAGGGTGTTTCCGGTCGTTGAAAGGAACGGATGTCGTTTGACCTTATTTCCGGCAGCAGCGGAAATAACTACAGAGGCAAACAGAACAGGTGTCTCTGAGAATTACGTAGGCGTGCGTGGGCGAGGCAAAACCGGAAGAAAAAGTCCCGGTTCTGGAAGATTATAAAAAGACCTCGGCACACGGATTCGCCAGTAGTAGAGGAGCAACAGAGATCGGCCGGTGAAGAGAGACACAACAGATAAAACTACACTCCCGTCAACCCATTAGAAGCGCGCTCTCTCAATTCTCTGTTCCCTATGCTACACGGTTCATCGTCATTAATAAAAATATAACTTTATATTTTTATATATATGCGTGTTTGTTGTTTGTCGATATATAACACGATTATCTACACATATAGATATACACTACCGGCCAGCCTAGTGTTTAAAAAAATGATGTATTTCATACTATTTTTTAGAATTTATTGCCAAGTGAAAATTGTAAATGAAAATAGAATAGGACTTTTGTTAATACTTCACAATAACCTGTGCATTAAACGAATTTGTAAATATTTAATTATTACCTATATTGCTGTTTCATCAATGAAAGAAGAAAGAAAATTTTGGACTAGTTCATTTTGCTTCCTTGCTTTGTAAAAATTTGTTAAATAATAACAATTTTCACTTAGAATTAGCCACTTAAAATAGTATGAAATACATAATTTCTATTAAAAAACTGGGGTGGTCTAATAATTATGTCCGGTAGTGTGAATAGATGGCAATTTTTCGCGACTTCCAGTGGACATTCATTATGGTCGATATCACTACACCAGTACTGGGTGCAGAGTTTTTGTACTATTATGGTCTGTTGATCAATATCAAAATAAAATAAACGATTGAGGCAAAAAATTGATGTAAAATCTATTGACTGTCTAAAGTTCCATTAGAAAAAAAAATTCTCTGAATGTTTGAAAATATGGTCGAATTATCAAACATAATTGAACCAAAATTCAACATTCTTGAGAGAAAATAAGACATCACACACTGCTTTGTAACCCCTGTGATATCTATTTTCTCACGACGTCGTCGATTTGCCCCTTATAAACTCAAGATTGCCAAAACAAATTCTAGCATTTGCAAACTTCGGTGTAATCAGCATTTTGAAAAGCAAGTATTGTCAGCTCTACACCTGATACCAAAAGAGAAATCTTTTTCATGGAGGCTATTTACCGCAAACTGAACGCCATTATTACTCCTGATAGATGCCCACTTGCAAATATTCAAGATTTTACCAGAAAACTACATAGAACTAAAAACCTTTCTAAACATGACTTTATCCGAGACGGGTATCATATACCCGTAGACGATTCTGACCTAAAAAAAAAAGACTACTACTACAACGGGCTTTACATTTGGACTTTACCTTGTTTACGCCTGGATTACAGGATGCAGTCCAATCCTCTCAAAGATTTACGAAACATGTTCTTCAAAATTTACATAGCAAATACTTACACAACGTTCACCCTCATCACTTTCATAGATATAGATAACAATGTCGAATGTCCCTATTGGATTAGGGTGGGAGCGGCAATATATATATATATATATATATATATATATATATATATATATATATACACAAAAATCTAGAGTGAGCCAAAACTTACCGCGGTTTCACACTACGGATCATCAGGGCCGTAGTGTGAAACCGCGGTAGGTTTTGGCTCACTCTAGATTTTTGTCTGTTTTTGCTCTACTATTGTATATTTTCTTTCGTACTTTGTATTGAGCACTTTTTTCTTGTGTTTGGTTCCGTTTGGGGTTTTTTCTTTACTGCGGAGTATTGAATGTTTTGTTCTTGTTCCGCGGGTTTCTTTTTTTTTCTCCCCATTTATCCGACGTCTTAGTGCACCGGATTGTAACGGATTTAGGTTCTGTTTGTTAATGGTTTTTTCGGAGGTTTATTTTAGTATAAATTTACGGCCTGCATACTTACAGAGTCTATTTAGTTATTAGTATATATATATATATATATATATATGTATTACGGAAATTAACGAATTTTAACGAAACTTGGTTATAAGCAACCGACAATTTGAAATGAATTGTTTGAACATTATTTTTTTATCGATATTCGTATTTAAGTAGATATTCTGTTTTTAATGAAACAGTATTATATATTTATTTCTATCTGATTATTTACGATAAATTTTTATTACGAAAATGTGTGCAATTTGGCAGGATTCGAACCTGCGACTCCTATCTATATAGGGGAAGCTACCATTTGATCTGGTAACGTCTTAGACCTCTCGGCCACGAATAGCGTCCAGTCTAAATGGATCGAAAATTGTGTTATATAGGCTTGATAAAAACTTCGATAAGATCTTATTGCCAGCTCTTCAACAGAAGAAAATAAATGGCATTTACAAGAGATTTTGAAAGATTTTCTTTCAATATTAAATAATATTGAACACAAGAATGACGATCGTTTTGACATCAACGACGAACAACGACTATATAAAAATATAGTCTTATATTTTTATTCCCTTCGGTGACGGTTTTGTACAGAGTTGTAGTCGAACGGAAGCACGCATATACGCTCATACGAGGGAGTTGACTGGCTAGGGTTGTCTTTCTTTGCGTTCTCTCTAACTACTTTCACTGTCTCCTGTTTGAACGGAAAATCTCTAATCTTATTATAAGTTGAAACAAATCGAATTCTTTCCAGAACCATTTATTTATAATTTTCACATTATTATTGCTTTTGGACAGCTGCCTTTGTTGTCATCACATTTCTCTGCGAGTGTTTTTTTTCTGACCTTGAGAACAGCTGTCCTGTTGCAAAAAGACCTTTGTTCATTGTTTCTGAAAATCATATTTCTATTTAATCGAAATAGTATTCTGTGGGTTACAGATTATATTACTTTAGCTAAATCCAATTAAATTTAAATTTAGACTGTCTGAAGTGGATTTTTTTATGTAATAGGTTTGATACAAAAGAACCGAAACAATTCGTGTCTTCTGATTACTAAAATTAAAAATAAAATAACATCAGTTCCTTGGTGTGGTGAATTTTTATATAAAATCTATACCTAACGTAGAGGAAATAGTTTTCCCATTGAGAGATGATCTTCAAAGACAAAAAAGAAAAGAACAAACATGTTTCTGAAACAGAATTGTCAGCATTTAATTTAGCAACAGGAACGTTAACCAATGTTATTAACCTTACTTTTCGTAGTCATGAAGCGGAGTTATCCTTGGTAGTAGATGCCTCGAGTTTTGCCAAAGGAGCACTCTTACAATAACGGGAAACAGACGAATGGTTACCCGTTTCTTCTTAAAGAATTCATCGGAAACTTCTACGCGGCGCAACAATTTTGGACGAGTGTTAATGACCGAGGATGTGCGTTGTGGTGCATTGGATATCGACTCGGAACGAGAAAGCGGGGAGCCGAGTACGAATTCCAGCTGAATTCATTGCATTCACTTACGCGCAAATACCCTTGGGAAAGGTATTAATCCGTCTATTTCTTCCAGTTATGGGTTAAATAACAGGACTGATTGGGTTCTATAGCCTTGGTCGGCAACCAGTCTACCGCAGAAAGCAATGGCAACCTACTGCGGGATAATCTTCTGCCAAGTCAGTCATGTCTTTTTCGAGACATGCTCGCCCAAGCGTGTATCACGTATGGCACTTTACTGACTGACTGAATATAATAGTTGAAAACATGATTAAGGCTTTAATGGATATAAAGTGGGGGATTATTTTTATATTGTTAAAAAGTAATAAACTGATCCCCCACTAATTACTACTTAATAATATAATACATCTCTTCCCTCTTTAGCTGTGAGTCAAATAACAGGACAGATTGGGTTCTATAGCCTTGGTCGGCAACCAGTCTACCGCAGAAAGCAATGGCAACCTACTGCGGGATAATCTTCTGCCAAGTCAGTCATGTCTTTTTCGAGACATGCTCGCCCAAGCGTGTATCACGTATGGCACTTAACTGACTGACTGAATATAATAGTTGAAAACATGATTAAGGCTTTAATGGATATAAAGTGGGGGATTAGTTTTATATTGTTAAAAAGTAATAAACTGATCCCCCACTAATTACTACTTAATAATATAATACATCTCTTCCCTCTTTAGCTGTGAGTCAAATAACAGGACAGATTGGGTTCTATAGCCTTGGTCGGCAACCAGTCTACCGCAGAAAGCAATGGCAACCTACTGCGGGATAATCTTCTGCCAAGTCAGTCATGTCTTTTTCGAGACATGCTCGCCCAAGCGTGTATCACGTATGGCACTTAACTGACTGACTGAATATAATAGTTGAAAACATGATTAAGGCTTTAATGGATATAAAGTGGGGGATTAGTTTTATATTGGTAAAAAGTAATAAACTGATCCCCCACTAATTACTACTTAATAATATAATACATCTCTTCCCTCTTTAGCTGTGAGTCAAATAACAGGACAGATTGGGTTCTATAGCCTTGGTCGGCAACCAGTCTACCGCAGAAAGCAATGGCAACCTACTGCGGGATAATCTTCTGCCCAGTCAGTCATGTCTTTTTCGAAAACATGATCGCCTAAGCGTGTATCACGTATGGCACTTAACTGACTGACTGAATATAATAGTTGAAAACATGATTAAGGCTTTAATGGATATAAAGTGGGGGATTAGTTTTATATTGTTAAAAAGTAATAAACTGATCCCCCACTAATTACTACTTAATAATATAATACATCTCTTCCCTCTTTAGCTCTGAGTCAAATAACAGGACAGATTGGGTTCTATAGCCTTGGTCGGCAACCAGTCTACCGCAGAAAGCAATGGCAACCTACTGCGGGATAATCTTCTGCCCAGTCAGTCATGTCTTTTTCGAAAACATGATCGCCTAAGCGTGTATCACGTATGGCACTTAACTGACTGACTGAATATAATAGTTGAAAACATGATTAAGGCTTTAATGGTTATAAAGTGGGGGATTAGTTTTATATTGTTAAAAAGTAATAAACTGATCCCCCACTAATTACTACTTAATAATATAATACATCTCTTCCCTCTTTAGCTGTGAGTCAAATAACAGGACAGATTGGGTTCTATAGCCTTGGTCGGCAACCAGTCTACCGCAGAAAGCAATGGCAACCTACTGCGGGATAATCTTCTGCCCAGTCAGTCATGTTTCTTTCGAGACATGATCGCCTAAGCGTGTATCACGTATGGCACTTTACTGACTGACTGAATATAATAGTTGAAAACATGATTAAGGCTTTAATGGATATAAAGTGGGGGATTAGTTTTATATTGTTAAAAAGTAATAAACTGATCCCCCACTAATTACTACTTAATAATATAATACATCTCTTCCCTCTTTAGCTGTGAGTCAAATAACAGGACAGATTGGGTTCTATAGCCTTTGGTCGGCAACCAGTCTACCGCAGAAAGCAATGGCAGCCTACTGCGGGATAATCTTCTGCCCAGTCAGTCATGTCTTTTTCGAAAACATGATCGCCTAAGCGTGTATCACGTATGGCACTTTACTGACTGTTAATGACCGTGTACTTAGACAATCGAAAATTTTTGCAAGGTAGACATTTTGACGTGCGCACATCTCATAAACCTTTAATCGAAAAAAGTCAAGGGGAAATCGGATAATTATTCTCCTGGAAACTTAGGAACTATAGTTTCATCAGCCAATTAACAACTGATGTTTGACGCACGTTTTTGAAGCTATTGCAACTTCCCAAGTAGATGACGAAAATCTAAAATCTCTTGTAGAGTATATAATTTATCATTACAAATGACAAAATATATATTCTACAAGTGAAACATTACATTTATCGTGACATTTCTACAGAAATTTTGCAGGTTTTATTTTTCGTAAACTCTCTGTAGAAAACTTTTTGACACACTGCACATCTAGGTATAAAACCGGACTACATTAGTAAAAAATAATATCTGTCCCGGTAAATATATATATATACGAGGGAAATAGAGAAAAATTTTAAATTAGCTCCTATTTTTTTTTTAATTCCTGATACTCGGTTTGGCCATGTCTACATCGATATCACCAGAACATTACATCTCTGTCAGGAATATTTCTATCTCCTGACCGGCAATGATAGATCCACCCACTGGTTAGGAATAATTTCACGTACTAATATCAGTACAAAATCAGTTGCACAAGATTTTCTTAAAGACTGTGTCAGCAGATGTGGTGTCCCTTCTATTATCATCAAGTATACAGAAACACAATTTTAAGCCTCACTTTCGATTTCTTAAAGAGGTTGCTTAGGACAACCAGAATTCGAACAATCGCTTTTCATCCTGAAATTAACGTCAAGACAGAATGATTTCATCATTATTTAGGGGAATCTCCGAAGACAGCACTTGTCTTCAGAATACTCCATTAACACTTTAAGAACTAAAAATAACGATGAAATAGAATTCACAGAATTCTACAGCCGAATTTTTTTTTATAATCATATCGCCCCAAGCAAGGCATTTGACTGCCACTGTTTTGCAGGGGGTTACATAAGAGGAAAGTTATGAGAAAAAGTGAGAGGTTACAGGAGGGTGTAAGGAAGTGGTTAAGAGAAGGATGACTGTGGCCATAAAGTGTGGGATTAGTTTATATATTAATTGTAATGTAGAATTAATCCCCCACTCTATAACCACATTAGAATAGTACAGTATATATTTTTTCTTTTTAATCTTATCGCCGCAAGCAAGGCATTTTACTGCCACTGTTTTGCAGGGGGTTACATAGGAGGAAAGATATGAGGAGAGAGTGACATGTTAGAGTGGGCTGTCAAGAAATGGTTAAGAGAAGGATGACTGTGTCCATAAAGTGGGGGATTAGTTTATATATTAATTGTAATGTAGAATTGATCCCCCACTCTATAACCACATTAGAATAGTACAGTATATATTTTTTCTTTTTAATCTTATCGCCGCCAGCAAGGCATTTTACTGCCACTGTTTTGCAGGGGGTTACATAGGAGGAAAGATATGAGGAGAGAGTGACATGTTAGAGGGGGGTGTCAAGAAGTGGTTAAGAGAAGGATGACTGTGTCCATAAAGTGGGGGATTATTTTATATATTAATTGTAATGTAGAATTGATCCAACGCTTAATAATAATATAGAATTCTTCTTTTATATAATCATATCGCCCATAGCAAGGTTTTTATACTGCTACTGTTTTGCGGGGGGTTACATAGAAGGAAAGTTATGAGAAAGAGTGACAGGTTATAGGGGGTGTCAGGAAGTGGGTAAGAGAAGGATGAGAATACTGGTGAGAGTGAAGTGGACGGAGAAGGGAGCATGAGAGAGAGGATGCAGGTTAGTGATATAGGAGATGACTATTGACTTCTTGAAGAATGTAGCTGTCGGGGAAGCAAGTAAATGGAAGGGAATTCCACTGTCGGAAAGTGCAAGAAAAGAAGCTGGCGGAGTAGAATTTGCGTTTTCAATTTATTGGTTTCACAGTAAAAGGGTGGGACTTATTTACTAATCTTGTGGCTCGAGTAAATTCATATATAGGGGGCACCAGTGAGCTATGTTCTTCGAAGCAGAAGCCATGAAAGTATTTGTAGAAGAGACACAGGGAAGCCACATTGCACCGGTGAGAAAGTGGCTATATATGAGCTTGTACATGGCACACCATTACGTCTACCAGGAGAGTTAATAATCAAACCAAATGAATTACTCTTAAATCCTTTTTCATTTATAGACATGTTGTTATTGAAGAAGTTTCAAGTTACATCACTATCTCCTAAAAAATCAACTCATGTAAAATATGTGCTATAATGACTTTTGTGTTAGTAAAAGAGAATTTACCTAAACATCTCTTATAACCAGCTTACTGAGGTCCTTACAAGATAGTAAAACATATAGATATTTCAGAGTTTTAATTAATAAACAGCCAAGATAATATTTTAATTAACAAACTAAAACCGGCACATTTAGAAAATATTAGTGATGATTCATTAATGCTCACCAAGCAGACGAAACCTAGATCCTCAAAGACGAGATGTTACGAGATGAGGTGACTCTTATGGATCTTCATTGCTAATCTGTTGTGGAGTTATGGCGAAACTTCGCCTCAAAGTTGTAGTGACGGGTTTGTGCTGGAAGTAAGACATGGAAGAAGAAGGTAGGTTCAAAATAGTATATTAGAAAAAAAAAAAAAGAAACAAGATATTCAAAGTAAGTGCTAATAATAAGTAATATAGAAATCATTAAGTCCGACGGTATTATTACGCTGCTTATTGACTGACTAGTAGCTTTCGTCAACTGCTCTCGTTAACTGCTCTTTTAACTGCATTATTTAGCTGTCCCACCCAGTAAGGGCAACATGTGACACATGGTCAATTATAACTGGGATTTCCGGTCTATATGTCCCGGCCAAAAAATGTCTGTATATTTTTGCCCAGTCGTGCTTCTACCCTTCGGCGGAACCACGACTGGGTTATTGCTCTCTACTCGGAAGCAGAGAGCGCCCTCTACCCGAAGGCAGAGTGCTGACAGTGAAAAAGGTAGCTTTTTACAACTACTGCTCTTTTAACTACTCTCTCGGATGTCACGTATCTAACTATATATAACAAGAGGAAGAGACCATTCCTCGTAAGGGGGCACCATAACAGTGACTTACGAAACTATTTTCTTACCTGATTTAATAAAAATTATATTCTTGTAATTTTCATGCAATTATGGTGTGAAAGCGGATAGAGTAGTGCCTTGAAAAATCAGTAGCGTCCCTTGTACATAACAGTAGCAGGTCTTAATCATGAATATAAAAAACACATGAACCCTAAAGTAACTCTCTTTCTCCCCCTCCCTCTCTCCTTTCAAGGGTTTCTTATTTCAAGATGGAGACATGAGTTCTCCACTCTGAAAGAGCTGTGAACGCTTAACGCTAAAAACATACCAACACAGTAAGTTTTTTTTTATAATTGTGTCGCTCCAAGCAAAGAATTTTACTGCCACTGTTGAGCAGGGGGTTACTGGAGGTAAGTTATGAGAAAGAGTGACAGGTTAAAGGGGGTTTCAGGAAGAGGGTAGGAAAAAGATGAGAACACTGATGAGAGTGGAGTGGACGAAGAAAGAAGCATGAGAGATAGATAGATAGATAGATAGATAGATAGAGAGAGAGAGAGAGAGAGAGAGAGAGAGAGAGAGTGGAAGCAAGTTAGTGAGATAGTAGATGACTATTGAATTTACATTTGAATTCTTAAAGATTGTAGCTGTCGGGGAAGCAAGTAAACAGAATTCCACAGGCGGGAAGTGCGAGAAAAGAAGCTACTGGAGTAGAATTTGCGTTTACATTTTATTGGTTTCACAGTAAAAGAGTGGGACTTCATGCTTAGGGGAAACCAGAGAGATAAGTTCATCAAAGCAAAACCGTGAAAGTAATTGTAGAAACGACACAGGAAAACCACATTGCGCCGATGGGAAAGTGACTGTAACCGAGCTGCCAAGTCGGGATCTATCACATTACAGATTCTCCGTTGTATTTTGTCAAGGACACCTAGTTGGATAGCATGCACACCTGACCAGATATGTCAGCAGTATTAAATGCACGGGCGGATGGTAGATTTTTTATATGTGCAGGATTGTTTCAGACGGGAAAAACTTCTTGGCTCTGCACAGAGAACAAGTAGCAGATTTAGCTATGGACTCTATATAGTCAGTCCACTTGAGGTCTGTTCGGTCCCACTCAAACATACTTATGAGCATTTGGTTGTCTATGATATTTACTCCGAAGAAAATAAACTCTTGTTTTAAAGTTTACTATTTAATTTTGTTTTAATAAATGTTATTTTACATTGCAAATCAATTGGTCTTATTTTATGCATGCACCCTCTCTCAGCCCTCCCCCCATTATTTCATGTACCATAAAATATTTCTGTAAGAAAACTTACGCTTTTAATCATTGAAATAGCTAAACAGTAATGTATCTATTTTCTGTCTATATTTCTGAGATGAGGTAGTATTTACATTATTCGGACTATTGTCGTCGTCTTTGTTGGTCATTTGTACGACGGTTCGACCGTTGTACACTCCGGCCTTCTTCAGGTGTTATGAATTTCGCACCGGACCATTTTTTACAATCACTGGGTATATGATCTTCATCCCTTGCGTAGAGCCTCTTCTGGTAGTCATGAGTTGTAACTTACTTGTTCACCACTGCTGTAGCCTGGTATTGAACTCACAACACTTTGGGTCAAGTCACAGGAACTAACCAACGTCTATATCCACTGGATCATGTGTCCTTAAGGCTGAACAAGTAGCGTAAAAATGGAAACAAAGATCAGAACAATAGTTTGAATACTGTAAATTCTACCTTATCTCATAAATATAGACATATATGAAGACCGGAGTGTACAACGGCCGAAACGTCGTACAAATAGTAACAAAGATGAGGGCAATAGTCTGAATAATGTGAATACTGTAAATACTATCTTATCTTATAAATATAGATATATGAGAAGGCCGGCGTGTACAACGTCCGAAACGTCGTACAAATAGTAACAAAGATGAGGGCAATAGTCTGAATAATGTAAATACTATAAATACTACCTAATCTACCTGTATATATTTTCTTATATTCCCTAACATTCAGTAGTCCGTTTACTTGTCTTTATTGCTTGCTTTGCTTGAATTCATTAAAATGAAAGGCTTGAATCTGTCAATCATTTTAAACCTGAAAAAACAAAACTTTCTTACAACTAAATCTTAAACTTTCTAAACTAATTTTTTGGCTTTAAATAACCTACAAATGTTTGATAAGTCGTTGACAAAGAATCAATCAATCAACCAACAGTGTGCTCCATAACATTTGTTGTTTTTATATTGTTTAGAGTATTAAGCGACAGAAAAATTTTGCTAGAAGCAAAGAAGAGAGTAGTGAATTGCTATGTGATGTCAGTCATTCAATATGATAGTGTATGTGGTTTTACTGAAGGATACTGTGGATATCATGGCTCGAGCATGTGAGCAATGATGAGGTTTTGGAAAGAATGGAAACAAAAAGAAATTAATACTGAACATCAGGAAGATACAGCTAAAGTTCCTGTGACATGCAATGAGGAAAGAGGGTCGGAGAACCTGACACTAACAGGCCAAATAGAGGGAAGGAGAGACAGGGAAAAACAGCGTGTAGCGTACTTGACTGGCTTGACCAGGTGAATGACACAACCTGTGTTGTGTGGTGTAACAGATGAAAGCGTGCTAAGAGCCGCTAGGGATAAGGAGACGTGGAAGGGCATGATTGCCTACGTCCTGAAAGGACAGGGCACATAGAAAAATATATATGCCAACTGTTTATAAGAAATTATAATGTGGATATAACATGGGGTAACAATTCTATATTATAATCAATATATAAACTGATCACTCATTTTGTGGCCATGCTATATTTCTATCTATTTATATTCTAGATTTATAGTCTTTATAGAGCCACCAGGGATAGGGAGACGTGGAAAGCCATGATCGCCAACGTCTTGAAAGGACAGGGCACATAGAGCAAGAATATATATGCCAACTTTTTATAAGAAATTACAGCGTGGGTATAAAATGGGGGATCAATTCTATATTATAAGCAATATATAAACTGATCCCTCATTTTATTCCATGCTAGTTTCTATACATTTATATTCTAGATTTATGGTCTTGAGCTAGTGGATGGCAGAACGGGTTTTGGATGGTGTATCAGGAGAAAGCGTGCTATGAGCCACCAGGGATAGGGAGACGTGGAAAGCCATGATCGCCAACGTCTTGAAAGGACAGGGCACATAGAGCAAGAATATATATGCCAACTTTTTATAAGAAATTATAGCGTGGGTATAAAATGGGGGATCAATTCTATATTATAAGCAATATATAAACTGATCCCTCATTTTATTCCATGCTAGTTTCTATACATTTATATTCTAGATTTATGGTCTTGAGCTAGTGGATGGCAGAGCGGGTTTTGGATGGTGTATCAGGAGAAAGCGTGCTATGAGCCACCAGGGATAGGGAGACGTGGTAAGCCATGATCGCCAACGTCTTGAAAGGACAGGGCACATAGAGCAAGAATATATATGCCAACTTTTTATAAGAAATTATAACGTGAGTATAAAATGGGGGATCAATTCTATATTATAATCAATATATAAACTGATCCCTCATTTTATTCCATGCTAGTTTCTATACATTTATATTCTAGATTTATGGTCTTGAGCTAGTGGATGGCAGAACGGGTTTTGGATGGTGTATCAGGAGAAAGCGTTCTATGAGCCACCAGGGATAGGGAGACGTGGAAAGCCATGATCGCCAACGTCTTGAAAGGACAGGGCACATAGAGCAAGAATATATATGCCAACTTTTTATAAGAAATTATAACGTGAGTATAAAATGGGGGATCAATTCTATATTATAAGCAATATATAAACTGATCCCTCATTTTATTCCATGCTAGTTTCTATACATTTATATTCTAGATTTATGGTCTTGAGCTAGTGGATGGCAGAATGGGTTTTGGATGGTGTATCAGGAGAAAGCGTTCTATGAGCCACCAGGGATAGGGAGACGTGGAAGGCCATGATCGCCTACGCCGTGAAAGAACAACGCACATACAAGAAGACCATTCTTATGTCAGGCCTTCTCCAGACGTCTCAGTGAAATTAGTTAGCAAGTCGCAAACCTTTGATTATGATTTCTATGAGAATAGTCATAGGAAGGTCGGTAATAAAAAGAAGAAAGAAGGTGGCATTAAGATAGTGAATCTAGGGGAACGCGGACGTACGTAGATCTCATCAACATTTGAAAACTGGACCTTCGGAACCATTTTAATCTGAAGAAAAAGCCTTGCTTATTGCACAAAACCATTCAGCAAGTGTTTGTGTCGCAATCCCCTATTAAGATCAGCGTCATTTTTTTCCTGTTTTTAACGCAAATTTATCTCCTCTTATCTTGTTTTGCGAAAGACTTATGAATTAATGTGAAATATTTTGACAAGATTTATATTAACGAGTGTATTTACGATCTGCTAAGGCATTTATTTTTTATTTTTATTTTTACTGGGATAAAACTCAATTATAGATATAAACAAAGATGTATCTACGCCATTTTTTTATATTCCGGTTGAGTCCGCTCTCTGAAAACAGTAAAAAAAACACGATAAATATATATTCGTTTTTACGATGAAAACAAATAAGTCATAAACTTTGATAGACCACTGGGAATACAATGAACTGTTATTACAAGGGAGAGAGGCACGCATTTATACACATATATTTAGGTTTGCATGTTTAGTTCCCTATCATATTTATCTATGTCAGCCATTCAATAAATCAGCAGTCGGATAAAACTAAGTATTTACGAAAATAGCACAAGAAACAGCAGTACTAGCGTCATCAGTGACGGTGAACCACTGCATGAAGGGTGTCCAAACGTGGACTTGTGATGTGAAGAACAAGGGCTGGCATACTTAAGGGTATCATACAGGATCCGCTTTTTGTAACTGACAAGCGCTACACTTAAAATGGCTACCATACGGGTCCCGTGGTGACGGCCAAGAACTGGCAAGAACTGGGTATCATACAAGATCGTTTTTCGTCATTAACGAACTCTAGATATAAAATGGCTACCTCTTCAGAAAGCAAGGAGAAAAAAAGCTACTATTCGTTGTTGCTTCCTGGTTACCGACAATTTTTGAGGCACCATGTTTTATAATGGTTTTACTCCAACCAAAGCAGGGTACAATAAGAGTGACCTAAGAAATTATTTTCTTATCTGACTAAATAAAAATTATTATTTTTTTATTTTTTTATACAACTATCTGGCGGATACAGTAGTGCCTTTAAATATCAGTATCAGTGCTAGAGTCACCAATGACGGTGAACTACTGCATGTGGTGTGTCCAGGGGTGGATTTGTGATGTGAGAAACGGGGTTCTAGTGGTGACAGCCAAGACCTGGCACACTTAAGGATATCATACAAGATCCCTTTTTCGTCATTAACTAGCTTTAAATATAAAACGGCTACCTTACGTTGTTCAGAAAGCAAGGAGAAAAAAGCTGCCACTCGCTGTTGCTTCCTGGCTGCCGACAGTTTTTGGAGCACCAACTTTGTTTCATAATGGTTTTACTCCAACCAAAGCAGGGTACCAGAAAAGTGATCTAAGAAACTATTTTCTTATTTGACTTAATAAAAATTAACTTTCTTGATTTTTTTTATGCAACTATCTGGCGGTTAAAGTAGTGCATTTAAATATCAGTATCAGTGCTACAGTCACCGGTGACAGTGAACCACTGCATGAAGTGTGTCCAGAGGTGGCATTGTGATGTGAGAAACGGGATCCCGTAGTGACAGCCAAGGACTGGCACTTTTAAGGGTATCATACAGGATCCGCTTATTGACGTGCTATACATGTAAAATGTCTACCTTATGGTGCTCAGAAAGCAAGGAATAAAAAGCTGCCACTCGTTGTTGCTTTCTGGCTACTGACAGTTTATGGGTCACCAACTTTGTTTTATAATGGTTTTACTCTAATCAAGGCAGTACTGCCACTGGTGCGGAATGGGGTTACAACGAAAAGAGAGGAAAGACAAAAAAGAAGAGAAAACGTTAATGGGATGTTAAAATAAAAGAGAACTGGGAGTTAAGGAAATAGCAGATGGCGTTTAACGAAACGCTGTCAATCAGATAAGCAAAGACAAAATGTACGTCTCCCTATGCAGTGCCGCTGAAGTTTGACTGTTTTATCAGAAACCTAAATATTTTCGGCAAACTCACCACAGGTTTCCCTGCTGTCCTCCTCGGCCTTCACGGCCTCATTATCTTGGACCTGCGGCCGATCATTGCGAGGTTAATCTGAAATACTTGGGAGAAGCCCTGTCAAAAATGGTATCTGCAATGCAAAAATCAGTATACAGGTCTGCACACCGAGAATAGATATGACCAGGCAGGGACAGGATATGGAAGAAGAATATCAGCATACAGAAATGTTCGAGATCTATAAATCTCTTGTATCAATCAAATTACAGGTGAGGGACTCTAAAATCAAGCAGGTAAAGAAATTTAAATACATAGAAAGTGTTCTAACAGAAGACGAAAATTGCGACACTGAGATCCGAAGGCGAATTGGCATGGCGAAAGAAGCATTCCAGAAGTTTAGTAAAGTATTAAGAAACAGGACAATTTCACTAGAAACAAAGAGAGGATGGCTATGTGATGTCAGTTTTTCAATATCGCAGTGAATGTTGGACAATATCTTCGAAGATGAAGGAAAAACTTGAAGCAACTGAAATGTGGTTCTACAGAAGTATATTGGATAAAAAGTGGGGGATCAGTTCCATATTACAATCAATATATAAACTGACCCCTCACTTTGTGGTCACAGCAGTTTCTATACATTTATATTCTTGAGACCAAAAGCACAAGAATGCATTCCAGGAGCTGAGAAGAGTATTAATGAACAGGACAAGAGAGTAACAAGGAAGAGAGTACTGGATTGCTATGTGATGTCAGTTCTTCAATATGGCAGTGAATGTTGGACAATCTCATCAAAGAT
Source organism: Ascarosepion bandense (assembly GCA_037127315.1). NCBI lineage: Eukaryota > Metazoa > Mollusca > Cephalopoda > Sepiida > Sepiidae > Ascarosepion > Ascarosepion bandense. The sequence continues at coordinate 3,273,503 of JBBBDQ010001309.1, forward strand.
TAAGAAAAAACTTGAAGCAACTGAAATGTGGTTCTACAGAAGGATGCTGCGGATATCATAGACCGAACATGTGAGCAATGACGAGGTTTTGGAAAGAATGGAAACGAAAAGAAAATTAATACTGAGCATCAGGAAGAGACAATTGAGGTTTCTGGGACATGCAATGAGGAAGGAGGGCTTGTAGAACCTGTTACTACCAGGCCAGATAGAGGGAAAAAGAGACAGGAGAAAGCAGCGCATAACATATTGAAGGACCTGTTCGGAGGGATGAGGAACGATGGTTGCATGGTGTAACAGGAGAAAGCGTGCTATGAGACACCAGGGACAGGAAGATGTGGAAAGCCATGATTACCTATGTCCTGAAGGGACACGGCACATAAAAGAAAAAGAATCAATCCTTATCTACGGGTTTGAGGCTTGAACACTGCTAGGTGAGGCATGAGAAAAGATTCGGGCGTTTGAGAACAACTACCCGAGAAAGCTCCTCCGGATCTCTTACTGTGAGCACAAAACCAATGGCTACCCACGGAGAAAGGTCAAAAGTCTATTCTCTTCATTATCAAGCGTCGGAAGATGGTATGATTTGGCCACGACACACAGAATAATAATCTCTGCAAGACCATTATGCAAGGCGATGCTGAAGTCGAACACAGGTTAGGAAGTTCGCTCAAGTGCTGGTCAGACAACATCAAAAAGCAGTCGGACATGTAAATGTTGCCGGATCTCTTGGGAGCCATCGTCAACAGAACATCTAGGAGAAAGTTGGTTTCTTCTGTTGTTTGGGACGCCCGTCATTCGAAGCAGGAGGGGTAATGATAATGATGATAATTTAGGATAACATGCTTATTTTACTAATATTTATTTATCTCTATATATAAAAGGCAACCTGTGAGTCTGTGTGTGACTGTTCCCTATGCACGCCTACATTTTTAAGCTACGCCATTCAAACTTTCTAGGGACACATATCTACAGGGAAGCCAGGTTGACACATACTTTTTGAGTTTAAGTTCAGCAATTTTCCCTTTCGCACTTTTTGCTCCGTAAAACATTGAAGTTCTAAGACGGTTGCTGAATTACGTCACAGAAATCAAATCACACATGTCAAACGCGACTCAACTATCTTTTGTTAAAATAAAATAAAAAATGAGCCTTTTTATTTAATTTTTATTCAGTTGTTTTAAAAATTCATTTGGTAAAAAAAATGTGAAAAATGTGAATTAAAATATGTAAAAAAAAGTGACATCTTCTACTACTAAAATGTTTTGAGTTGCACGGGCAACGCTGGGTTATGATGCTAGTTTATAATATATACGTTATCAGTTCAATAAGACAAAGCTTTCACCAAATTCGAAGGCATATCATTATTTTCTATTTGGCCACAATTTGCTGTCTTTGTAGCCCCCAAATAGTTTTGGCTTTTAGACTCAACTAGTTATTTGAGTAGGCCGTTAATAATGAAAACAAAAGAAAAATAACATTTAGTATATATTTTATATTTTATGGTGTGCGTTGTGGTGCAGTGCATATCGCCTCGGAGCAAGAAATCAGGGGCCGATAGTGAGCATTTGTAATTAATCACATGACTTTTTTCATATAGGGGAGAAAAGAGAATGGTGGAATATTTAAAATATGACTGGTTAAGTAGAAGTATATCAGATCAGGGTTTTGTTGCGATCTGGTGAGTGACTTCGTTATAATCTTTAGACTAAACTATCGCCCGGTTCACACTCCACCCACGTCTATTGAACTGGTGAAGAGGCTCATCCCTTGTTTCCTGTTTAGGATGCGGTTTCCGGTTTTCTCTTTTCCAATCTTCTCACTTTTTTTTTCAATTGGAGTAGATAGACAAAACTATCGCGCGGTTCACACTCCACCAACGTCTATTGAACAGGTTAAGAGGCTTGTCCCTTGTTCCCTGTTTAGGATGTGGTTTCCGGCTTTCTCTTTTCCGATCTTTTCACTATTACGTAGCCCCCTGCACATTAGTGGCGTTACCGCCTTGCTCGGGGTGATACGATTAAAAAAAAAATTCGATTTCCAGTTGAATTCATTGCATTCACTTTTATTGCACATACCCATGGGAAAGGTATTAATCCATCTCTTCCCTCCAGTTATGGGTTAAACAACAGGACAGATTGGGTTGTATAAACTTGGCTGGCAACCAGTCTACCGAAGAAAGTAATGGCAACATACTGCGAGATAATCTTCTACCAAGTCAGTCATGACACTTTCTGGACATGATCGCCCAAGCCTGTTTTACGTATGGCACTTAACTGGCTGACTGAATATAATAGTTGAAAACATGATTTAGGTTTCTACTGGGCATAAAGTGGAGGATCAGTTTTATATTGTTGTGAAGTAATATACTGATCCATCATTATTTAAAACTTAATAATATAATAATTCTCTTCCCCCTTTAGCTATGAGTCAAATAGCAGAAGAGAGTGGTTTCTCTAGCCTTGGCTGGCAACCAGTCTACCGCAGAAAGTAATGGCAACTTATTGCGGGATAATCTTCTCCCCAGTCAGTGATTACTTTTTCCGGACATGATCGCCCAAGCCTGTTTTACGTATGGCACTTAACTGGCTGACTGAATATAATAGTTGAAAACATGATTTAGGTTTCTACTGGGCATAAAGTGGAGGATCAGTTTTATATTGTTGTGAAGTAATATACTGATCCATCATTATTTAAAACTTAATAATATAATAATTCTCTTCCCCCTTTAGCTATGAGTCAAATAGCAGAAGAGAGTGGTTTCTCTAGCCTTGGCTGGCAACCAGTCTACCGCAGAAAGTAATGGCAACTTATTGCGGGATAATCTTCTCCCCAGTCAGTGATTACTTTTTCCGGACATGATCGCCCAAGCCTGTTTTACGTATGGCACTTAACTGGCTGACTGAATATAATAGTTGAAAACATGATTTAGGTTTCTACTGGGCATAAAGCGGGGGATCAGTTTTAAATTGTTGTGAAGTAATATACTGATCCCTCACTAATTACTACTTAATAATATAATAATTCTCTTCCCCGTTAAGGTATGAGTCAAATAGCAGAACAGACTGGTTTCTATAGCCTTGGCTGGCAACCAGTCTACCGCAGAAAGAAATGGCAACTTATTGCGGGATAATCTTCTCCCCAGTCAGTGATGACTTTTTCTGGACATGATCGCCCAAGCGTGTTTCACGTATGGCACTTAACTGACTGACTGAAGTTATGCTTTAAAAATCTGAAACCGTGTAAGAAATACCCAATAAGACGTCTCAGTTGTGAGTGGCACGGACGTCATTCTGAATAATTTCAAACATCCTCTTTAACATGATCGATATAATCGTCAGCAGTTATTCCAAATGGTGAGAGTGGCACCTTTTAGAAGTGACCTTTATCTCCATAAACTTTTCCTGCCGTCCCCAGGGCGGTAAACTCCATCCGGCAGCAAGGCTTCTGATTGGGAAGTGACTTGAAGCATAAAACCACATCTTAATTACTGTTGTTCCCAGGTCCACTCTGACCTGGAGTGGTAGCACCTGTTAGGGTCCAAGCCATGGGCAAATAGTTAACCTCCCAAACTGGGGTCAAAACACCATGAAAGTATAAAAATATAGTTTCATAGAAATATATACATAAAAATAATATATGGAGAAAAAAATATATTTTTGAAGGAAAAATATTACCAAATATATATATATATATATATAAATACATTTTCGAAATAAGAATTATTCTCATCAAAATATTTTTAATACAAAACCAAATGACATTTTCAGTTTTCTCAAATAAAAAAGAATAAAAACAAAAGAATTTAATTAAAATCTGACTAAATTAACCTTCTCACTATAACCGAATATTAAAAAAATAACTTAAAACCCCAACTTTTTGGTGTTAATTAATCAACAGTGGTTAATATGCCGTTAATCAAAACCCAAACCAGTTAACGGCATATTAACCACTGTTGATTAATTAACACCAAAAAGTTGGGGTTTTAAGTTATGCTTCTTTTCATTTCTCGACGCTCTTCTAAAATACTTGTTTGAGTCTAACAACGAAAAGTTATTTTTTCTTTGTTTTTAATTGGTTTTAATTGGTTTTAATTGGTTTTAATTGGTTTATATATAGGTTGCACGGTAATATCGAAATCGGAAAAAGGTTCATTATTTATTTAGTTAAATAGGGTAATTTTAATTAATTTGAAAAAAAAAAAAAACGAAACAGAAACATAAAAATATGAAAGTACACTACCGGCCATAATTATTAGGCCACTCCAGTTTTAAAAAAAAATGATGTATTTCATATTATTTTTAGTATTTATTGCCAAGTGGATTATTCTAAATGAAAATAGAATGGTTCTTTTGTTATTATTACTTTGCAAAATTTTACAAGCCACATAGCGACAATTTAGCCATTGCACCCTGTCGATTTACTATATATATATATATATATATATATATATATATATATATATATGCTACCGGCCACAATTATTAGGCTACCCCATAGTTTTAAAAAATGATGTATTTTATTTTTCTTAGAATGTATTGCCAAGTGAATAATTGTAAATGAAAATCGAATGGTTCTTTTGTTAATACTGCACAATAACATGTGCATAAATTGAATTTATAAATGTTTAATAATTACCTATTTTGCAGTTTCATCAATGAAAGAATGAAGAGACTTTAGGGTGATTCGGACGAGTTATAATTGTAAAAGTTTGGAAATTAATAATAACAAAAGAGTCATTTTATTTTTTTTATTTAAAATTATCCACTTGGTAATAAACACAAAAAATAGTTTGAAATACATTATTTCTTAAAAAAAACAAAAAAAACTGGGTTGCCTAATAATTATACCGGGTAGTGTACTTCGCTAAGCTAGGCAAGAATAACTGTTATTCAACTGTTCGTGGACACTCCTATATTTTGTAATGGTTAACAAGCTGGTTTCGCTGGAATTATTATAATGGAGTAGTGAATTCATTACTCACTCGGTGTCCCATATGTTCGGTTTTAACTCATCGAACCTGCGCTTAGAAAATCCTCATTGAACAGTTCATTTTGGCTTGACTTCAGTCAGTTAAATGCCATACTTGAGACACGCTTGGGCGATCATGACTGGGCAAAATATTATCCAGCTGTAGATTGCCATTACTCTCTGTGGTAGACTGGTTGCCAGCCAAGGATATAGAACCCAACCTGTCCTGTTATTTAACCCATAACTGGTTGAAAGAGACGGATTAATAGCTTACTCAAGGGTAATAACTTCAACTGGATTTCGAACTCGGCTTTGCGATTTCTCGTTGCGAGTCGATATACACTGCACCAAAAAGATCATCCTTGACTTCAGGAAAGATAAATTTGAGACGGTTTTGAAAATCATTTGCAAGTACTCACTTTTCTGTACCAATCGTAGGAAAGCAATTGACGTTTACTTTTCATTTGTTTTCTCTTTTTTAGCTAAGTTTATCGGGAATAGTTATTTTCCGCTAAAGCTTAAGTTTTTACAAATCTCTGAATACCATTGTGGGGTTTCATACATTGACACCCCCACACACACACACACACACGCATGGTCACTCGCCGTCCATGTGATGACTTGTTGCCCCGTCAAAAACGATGCTAATAAAAACGGAAAACATAACGTGGTACACTAGTTAGGATTTCGTCCCGGGACAAGAGCAGACATGTTTCCTAACTCACACAAACACACGCGCACTAATTGCGTGTAGCAATTAGTGGCGCAAAATTTCTTTTATTTTTCTTCTCCTACATTAACACTATGCACATTAACTTTCATTCAAACAGGACTTTACATAAAATAACTTTCTACACATAAATTTACAATTTTTCCAACCTTCGTCAGTAGAAATCCACAGACTGCCTAAGACTGCTACATTCGCATGTAAGTCTCTCTCTCTACTCAACGCACACACAGACACAGAACTTTGTCTTCTGTCTGACTTTCTTCATCAAGGATTTGAACTTTGAACTCTTTACGATAATCTTAACAATTGTTACAAACCTTTCTTTCAGCTAGAGTAAAAACTTCATACATCTTATTTTGTTACTACGAACAGACGAAGGGGAATGACTCTTTCCTTTTCACTTTCTCATGCATGCTCTCTCAACCCCATGTAACCTTTGTCAATACATTGTTTTTCTGGTTACTTTCGCCTTTTTGTTCTTTCTTAAATCCTGCTTCAAATCATGACCCCATGTTACGTCGAGTCGACTCGTTAAACATAAATTAGTAAGTGGACGCATCGTCCACCACACCATTTCCTACTGTTGCACGTACACAATCGTTGACTGAAATAGATATCTCAGATAGATAGGTAGATAGATATTCTGAGATCAAACATTGATGGAAATACGAATATATACTTAGAGTGGCTAGGAGGTCACTTTTCAGGAGGTCACTGCGCCTGTCCACCTGGTTTCTTTGAAAGACAAGAAGTTTGAAGTCAATTCCCAGATAAGACCATGAAAATTAGATTTACGTTCACGCGCGTAATAATAATAATATTAATAAAAATATAAAAAAAATAATATTAATAATTAAAAAAAATAATAACAATAATAATAATAATAATGTTAATAAAAATTAAAAATAATAATAATAATAATAATAATAATAATAATAATCGCCACGATAGAGTTGGGCAATATTTACATTGGGCAATGTGCAAACATTATCGAAAATCTGTAAACAAACACTGGTATGAACATCACCCAGCACCGGTTACAGAAATAGAAGATGTCCCCATTCTATGGGATTACACCATCTACACAGACAGAAAAATTGAAGCAAACAGGCCAGACATTATTGTCAAAAACCAGAAGGAAAAAACTTGTTTACTAATTGATATGGCTTGTCCAGCGGATTCTAACATAGCAATCAAGGAATTTGAAAAACTGTCAAAATATAAAGACCTGGAAATTGAAATAGAAAAAATGTGTAAATTGAAAATAAGAGTTGTGCCAGTGATAGTAGGTGCACTTGGAATGATAAAAAATGAAACAACACAACATTGAAAGGATCCTTGGAAACCTCAGCTTAAGAGATATACAAAAAATTGTCTTATTAAGTACAGCCCACACACTAAGGAAAACTTTATCTATGTAATGCTAAGGATGATAGGGAAGATAGAAAAACATGAAATGGAGTCATAACAACACGCCACGACCTGCCTTAGGTCTCCCCGCAGACTTGGTTGGTAGTGAGACCAAAGCAGAAATCGAAATATGATGAAAAATGACATAATAATAATAATAATAATAATAATAATAATAATAAGAAGAAGAAGAAGAAGAAGAAGAACAGTATACAAGAAGCCAAGGAAGAAATCAAGAACCATAAAAGAGGAAGAAACAAAATATTGCAACGGAGGAACTATCACAACTCCCAAAATGACAACCAACAAAGCATAACCTCAACACTATTAAGCTCTATAATGCAGCACTCAAATTAATTTTAGATGAAGAAGACACTCATATAAATCTCAATGAAACAATATATGCATCAGCAAGAGCAGCAACAAAAAGATTGAACATCAAATTAAAAACAAGGCAGCCTCTCAGACACGAAGGTCCACCTTGGAAAAGAAAAATAGAAAAAAAAAATCGAACAACTCAGAAGTGAATTATCAGTACTCGATGAACTGTCAAGATGAATAAATCTAAGAACTAGAAAAGGCAGAAGAGTCGAAAGAAAATACAACATTAGAAATGAAAATGAAGTCCTATCAACTAAGAAAAAAATAAAGCAAACAATACAACTGAAGGCTCAAAGAATAAGATGCTATGAGAAAAGACCAAGATTCTACAGACAAAACAAGATGTTTTAAACCGATGCAAAGAAATTTTACAGGAAAATAGGTAAAAGAAGAATTGAAGTGACAGTCCCTGCCAAAATGGAAGAAGTTATACAGTTCTGGGCAAAAATATGGGCTTTCCCTAAAGAACATAACAAAAAGGCAGACTGGATTGCACAATAGATAGAACGAATGAAAAATAGACCAGAACAGACATGGGCTGGAATCACAGAAGGGGATGTTAAATGTGCACTGAAAAAAGCACATAATTGGAAATTTCCAGGAACAGATAAAATTTCTAACTTTTGGCTATATTATTTAAACACAGCACATAAAAACTAGCCAAAGAACTTCAAGAAATGTTTAACGATCCCACTAAAATTCCTGCATGGATGACTAAAGAAACTGCATTTCTTCTACCCAAGAATAGTGACACAAATAACCCAAAATACTACAGACCAAGTACATGCCTCTCGACAACATACAAACTATTAACATCTATTTTAACATAACAGACATATTTCTTCTTAGAAAGAAATTGCATGCTGCCGCTTGAACAAAAATGGTGCAAACGTTGCTGTTGCGGATGTAAAGACCAATTACTTATTAACAAGATGATCTTAGAAAACTGCTACAATGCAAAGAAAAATCTTAGTACTGCCTGGATAGATTATCGTAAGGCATTTGATAGTGTACCACATTCCTGAATCTTAAAGAGTTCAAATATATACAAGGTATCACTCGTCATCATCAATTTCATCAAACAATGTAAGTCGATATGTAAAACAACCCTTCACCTCAATCATATAAATGGAACCTATAAGTCTGGTGAAATAAACATCAAAAGAGGTATATTTCAAGGTGACTCTTTGTCTCCCTTACTATTTTGTATATCGTTAATAGCATTAACCAGTCTACTTAACAAGACAGAATGTGATTATAAAATAGCTCAAAAGAAAATAAGCCATCTATTTTACATGGATGACTTAATGTTGTATGCTAAGAATGATAATGAGCTGGAAGGTCTTCAGTGAAGACATTGGAATGAAATTCAATTTGAATAAATGTGCTAAAGCTACAGTTTTACGAGGGTCGCTATAACAGACATTCCCAATTAGCTTAGACTCTGCTGTACGAATAAAAGATTTAGCGCCAGAAGAAGCTTATAAAGAACTAAGTTTAAATGAGAGTGATAAAATTCACTTAAAAAAATAAAAGAAATAGTGCGTAAAGAGTACTATAGAAGCCTACGACTGATATTAAAAACTGAATTATGGCCATTAATAGTCTTGCTATCCCAGTGGCCCAATATAGTTTCAACATTTTTAACTGGACTCGAAACAACATCAGGCGAATGGATTCTAAAACAAGAAAGCTTCTTTCTAAGCATAAGATGCATCATCCAAAGGCTGATACAGACCGTCTATAAATACCCCGTAATGAAGGTGGAAGAGGTCTTATTCAGCTAGAATTGTCATAAAAGACAACAACTATTGGCTTACTTATAGACATAGAAACAACAAAGAACTGGATGATAAAATTAGTCAAACAACATGAAACAGAAAGAAAAAAATATTCAATAATAAAAGAAGGCAGGAAATAAAAACAAGATTTACATTTAGTAGATTCCGTAGAAATGCAAAACAGAAGCCAAGAACCAAGTATTGCGGCAACAAAATATGAAAAAGAAAGCAAAGGATAACGCTCTTGAACAGATGAGACAACGCTGACAAGACAAATATCCAGAACGTGCCAATAAATCCAATGTTGATAAAGTTAATATTTATCGATGGTTACGTGAATCTGGATTAAAGTCTGAAATTGAAGGCTTTATTCTTGCAGCGCAAGACCAAAGTCTTTTCCCTAGGAACTTTCAGGCAAATATTATACATAATAATGTGGATCCAAAATGCAGGTTCTGTGATAATACCAAGAAACAATTGGCCATCTCATTTCAAGATGTTCTGTACTTGCCCAAAGTAAATATAAAAATCGTCACGATAGAGTGTGGAAATATTTACATTGGACAATGTGCAAACACTATGGAAAATATGTAAACAAACACTGGTATGAACATCACCCAGCTCCGGTTACAGAAATAGAATATGTCACCATTCTATGGGATTACACCATCTACACAGACAGAAAAATTGAAGCAAATAGACCGGACATTATTGTTAAAAGCCAGAAAGAAAAAACTTGCCTAATAATTGATATGGCTTGTCCAGCGGATTGTAACATAGCAACCAAGGAATTCGAAAAACTGTCAAAGTATAAAGACCTGGAAATTGAAATAGAAAAAATGTGGAAGTTGAAAACAAGTATCGTACCAGTTATAATAGATGCATTTGGAATGATAAAAATGGAACAAAACAAGACATTGAAAGAATCCCTGGAAACCCCAGCTTAAGAGATAAATAAAAACTTTTCTTGTTAAGTACAACCCACACAATAAGGAGAACTCTGTCCATGTAACGCTAGGGATCTTGGGGGAGATAGAAAAACCATGAAATGGGGCCATAACAACGCACCAAGACCATCCTTAGGGCTTCCTGCAGACTCGGTAGGTAGTGCGACCATAGCAGAAATAAAATTGTGATGACAAATGACATAATAATAATAATAATAATAATAATAATAATAATAATAATAATAGTGCATCATATGTGTACGGAAAAAAGACATGATAAATTAAGTGGATCAATTCTTTTCTTTCTATTTAGTTTTTTTTTCGTACAAGCCAGATTTTCTGATAAAAGGTAGAAGGAAAGATTAAAAAAATAAAATAAAAATCAGTATGAATAAAAAACGGCTATCTAAATTACGCACCTTCTTTGAGACTGTTTTTTCGAAAAATTCTTTTCTCGTAATGAGTAAATTATTACTTGATTAAACCCTAGCGCCATGTTTGTTTTCTTTTTCTCTTTTCCTTCATTAAAAAAATTCACACTACAAGATAATTTTGACAGGATAGATAGATAGATAGATAGATAGATAGATAGATAGATAGATAGATAGATATGAAGAGACTTAGATAGATAGATAGATAGATATGAAGAGACTTAGATAGATAGATAGATAGATAGATAGATAGATAGATAGATAGATAGATAGATAGATAGATAGATATGAAGAGATTAGATAGATAGATAGATAGATAGATAGATAGATAGATAGATAGATAGATATGAAGAGAGATAGATAGATAGATAGATAGATAGATAGATAGATAGAAGAGACTAGATAGATAGATAGATAGATAGATAGATAGATATGAAGAGACTAGATAGATAGATAGATAGATAGATAGATAGATAGATAGATAGATAGATAGATAGATAGATAGATAGATAGATAGATAGATAGATAGATAGATATGAAGAGACTTAGATAGATAGATAGATAGATAGATAGATAGATAGATAGATCGATAGATATGAAGAGACTTAGATAGATAGATAGATAGATAGATAGATAGATAGATAGATAGATAGATAGATAGATAGATAGATATGAAGAGACTTAGATAGATAGATAGATAGATAGATAGATAGATAGATAGATAGATAGATAAATCCGAGATAAATAAATATGAACAGATTTTGGGTGAAGTAATCGAGTTCATTGACCGAAAGTATTGTGAGTTCGATACTTGTCCACAAATTATGAATTATGAACAAATAATTGCAGAGCTGATATTAAAACTAAATCACTGAAACTGAATTATCCAGAAGACGCATGGCATCAAAATATAACAGTCTACCCCAATGGAAGAAATAAAGGGTTCGGTTCGAAACTCTAATCGTCTGACGAAAGTACAGCGACCGAAACGTCGTAACTATGCCAACAAAAATGAGGGCAACAGTCTGAATAATGTAAAATAGTGTCAACGATAACAATATCTTTTATAAACATGTTACGGAAATTAACGAAGAGTAACCAAACTTCTGTTATAAATAACCGACAATTTGAAATGAATTGTTTGAACATTATTTTTGATCGATACGTGTATTTAAGTAGAGATTCTGTTTTTTTTTTTAATTAAACAGCATTATATATTTATATCTACCGGCCTGATTATTTACGATAAGGTTTTATTACAAAAATGTGTCATTCGGCGGGATTCGAACCTGCGACCCCTATTCACATAGGGGAAGCTACCATGTGATCTTAAAATATAAAAATTAAAAAAATTAAAAGTTTAAAATTAAAAAAATTAAAATTTTAAAATTAAAAAAATAGAAGTTTAAAATATGATGGGAGCTTCCCCTATGTGGATAGGTTCGAATCCTGCCGAATGACATACATTTCCGTCATAAACGTTTATCGTAAATAATCAGTCCGGTAGATATAAATATATAATACTTTTTAATTAAAAAAACAGACTATCTACTCAAATACGAGTATCGATAAAAAATAATGTTCAAACAATTCATTTCAATATCTTTTAGATATTTTTAATAGGAGAAACTGTGTTGTTGAGAATCCGCACCGGACAATAAAACAGTTAAAGAAAGGAAAATCGCTTTATAAACTTTTCAAACAATTAAATTTAAAATAATAATCGAATCAATTAGAAAAGACGCGAATGCATTCGACAAGATACGACACGAATAATTAATGGAGATGCTCAGCAGCCTCGATATCTTTGGGATAATTTCTTGATTACTCTGAAAGAGTAATCAAGAATCTCTACTGGCAGCAGACTGCCTGCATACGTACAGGTAACGATTTCAGCAGATTTACAAAGATAGAAAGAGGCGTTAAGACAAGGATGTGTCTTTTCACCAGATTTGTTCAACTTGTACAGCGAGAATATTTTGAGGACTTTAGATGACACGCCAGGATTTGTTATTGGAGGCTACAACTTGAACAACATAAGGTATGCAGATGATACAGTGCTGATTGCAGACACGGAAAGGAAACTACAAGACCTTCTACAGAAGGTATCACTGGAGAGTGACAAAAAAGGACTACAAAATAAATTTAAGAAAACTGAATGCATGGTCAGCTGCAAAAGGTGCAACCATAATGCGAAATACAGGTGAGGGATACCAGAATCAAGCAAGTACAAAAATTTAAATACGTAGGAAGTGTTCTAACAGAAGATGGAAAGTGCGACACAGAGATCCGAAGGCGAATTAGCATAGCAAAGGACGCGTTCCAGAAGCTGAGTAAAGTACTAATACACAGGAAAATTTCACTAGAACCAAAGAAAAGAGTGCTAGATTGCTATGTGATGCCAGTTCTTCAATACAGCAGTGAATGTTGGACAATTTCATCGAAAATGAGGACAAAATTTGAAGCAGCAGAAAGGATGCTGCGGATATCGTGGACTGAGCATGCAAGCAACGATGAGGTGTTGGAAAGAATGGCAACGAATAGGAAATTAATACTGAGCATTAGGAAGAGACAACTGAAGTTCCTGGGACATGTAATAAGGAAGGAGAGTTTGGAGAAACTGATAATGACAGGCCAGATAGAAGGAAAAAGAGACAGGGGAAGGCAGCGGATAATATATTTGCAGGGCCTGATCAGGTGGATGACGAAACGGGAATTGCCAGGAGCAACAGGAGCAAACATACTAATAGCCAGAAGAGGTAGGGAGACGTGTAGAACCATGATCGCCTACGTCCTGAAGGGACAGGGCAAATAGAAGAAGAAGAAGAAGAAGAAGAAGAAGTCCACTATTTAGATGTAGAAAGAAATTTACAAACTGGAAATCTTTCTCTATAAATGAAAGCAAACACAAATTTAAAGCACATAAACACAAAATTTATCCATCCCAAAACGATAAACAAGCCTATTCAAAAATGAATAGAACACAGGCTATCACAAATCATCAAACAAAACAATATGTAATGAAAAGAAATTATAAAGATGCACTAAGAAAATCCGACCACAAGGACATTTTAGTCGTACCCTTGTTATTTAACCCATAAGTGGAGAGAAGGATTAATACCTTTCCCAAAGGTACCAGTGCTTAAGTGAATGCAGGGTATTCAACTGGAATTTCAAACTCGGCTCACCGATTCCTCTTTCCGAGCCGATATCTCACTGCACCACAATGCACATCCGTCAATAGTCAATATACGCTTACAGCACCTGGTATTCCCAAGCAGTCACCCATCTAAGTACTGACCAGGCTCAACTTCGGTGATCGAGCGAGAACCGGTGTGTTCAGCGTGATAGGTCGTAAGTCCTAAAGTTTAGGTAAAAACCGAAATAGTTCAAACATTTTTAAACTGATCGATAAATACTTTCCGAAAAGCTCAGAACTAAACAAAATTTTCAATAGGAATACAATCAAACTGAGTTGTAGCTGTACTATTAATTTAGAAAATTCCATAAAGAAACAAAACGCCAGGAACGTAAAAGGCAACGTACGTCTCAGGATACTGCATACGACGAGTACCGTCCATTACGTCTATATACTTGATTGTACTACTCGGTTACATTTGCCTAAACCGATTAACTACCTTGAATGATATATATATATATATATATATATCTTTTCCGGGACATATCAAGTAATCAGCAAATAGAAGTGTAAATCCGAACAGTATACTTACGCTGCCTCTGGACTGTCACACTATTGTCTCTGGACTGCCACACTACTGTCTCTAGACTGCCACATGACTGCTTCACAGCTGCTTTGTCAGAAATTACACAAGTTAGTATTCATTGACGGAGGAAAATTTCATTCCTATAGATAATGGTACATAACGAGAACATATATTAAAGAGATCGATATTAAATCAATCGATATGAACAGTGAACAAGATAACTCTGAGTAGTGTTACACACACACCAACAGACAGTAGCAGCCATATTATAAGGAACGGAAACAACAAAGACATAAATATGTGTATTACTTAAAAAGTAATGCTTGATTAGCAGTGAAATATTTACCAATGAAGCAGACTTGCACAAAGACCTCACGGACTTCCTTGGGTCAAAACCCCCCGAGTTCTACCGCAAGGGCATTGAACAGCTGGAGACACGTTGGCAGAATGTGCTGGATGCCGATGGCGATTACTTCGAAGGTCAAATATAAGTTACACATACTGTGAAGCGTTTTCTTTTTTTCCTTTAAAAACGGATAGATAATTTTTTGATTAACTTGTAGTTTTACAATTCGGGTTTTCGGATGTGGGTGGTTGGGGGTAGATTTCTCTCTTGCCTCTTGTACTTTCCTAAACACACTTGTTGCCCAAATACGCACATATACACAAGTACAGGAGCGCATGTGGGTGAGCACCTCAACTGCTCATGTCTTTTCCTTTTCGTCGCATGCAATCCTGTTTACTGCATGTGCGCTGTGGTGTAATGAATATTGAAAGGGGAAATCGGATAGCCGAGTTCGAATTCCAGTTGAATCAGTTGCATTCATTTACGCACAAAAAATCTTGGGAAAGAAGAAATGTTCACTATTGAATAAACTTGAAATGATTAATAAAAAACACCATTAGAAACTATAGAAACATATCGGTCAGTCAGTCAGTTAAGTGCACTACGTGGTACACGCTTTGGGTGATCATGTCTCGAAAGAGACATGACTGACTGGGCAAAAAATTATTATATAGTAGGTTGCCATTGCTTTCTGCGGTAGACTGGTTGCCAGCCAAGGCTATAGAACCCACTCTGTCCTATTATCTGATTCATATCAAAAGGGGGAAGAGATGTATTACATTATTAAGTAGTAGTTAGTGGGGGATCGGTTTCTTACTTCATGAAAAATTAAAACTGATCCCCCGCTTTATGCCCAGTAGAAACCCTAATCATGTTTCCAACTATTATATTCAGTCAGTCTTTTAAGTGCTATATGTGATACACGCTTTGGGCGATCATGTCTCGAAAGAGACATGACTGACTGGGCAGAAGATTATCTCGAAGTAGGTTCCCATTGTTTTCTGCGGTAGGCTGGTTGTCAGCCAAGGCTATAGAATCAAATCTGTTCTATTATTTAACCCATAACTGGAGGGAAGAGACAGATTAATACCTTTTCAAGGGTATTTGTACGTAAGTGGATGCAATGAATTCAATTGGAATTCGAACTCGTCTCCCCGATTTCTCGTTCTGAGCCGATATCCACTGCACCACAATGCACATAAATCTTTTAATCTGGCCAAGCATAGAAAATAATACAATATGGGAGTCATGAGATTCATATATTGCAATATAACCCCTGGTAAAAATTAAAACCGTGACATTACGTTTATAGATCACAAGAAATGATTCACTGATATACTCAAGGACACATGGTTCAGTGGATATAAATGTTAGATCCAGTGACTTGACCCAAAGGGTTGTGAGTTCAATACCTTGCTAGAACAAATAACTTAAAAAGTTGTGTTGAAGGACGATATCTATATGGCATACACGACATCAGAATGAAAGTGATTGAATTAAAGGGCTCGGTTCAAAATTTCAAGCTCTTGAAGAAGGCCGGAGCGCACAACGTTCGAAACGTCGTAAACAGAGCAATAAAGACGAGGTAAACAGACCGAACAGTGTGAATAATGTAAAAGGTTTTATTTGCATACACACATCGACCTAAAAAATATTTATCCGCATTGATCATACGAACTTATAGGTCTTTACCCACATGCAAAAAGGCTAAAAATAATAAAGTCATTATTAATTAAAAAAAAAAACTAACACTCAGTAACATCAACAATGAACACGGCCAAAATATGCTGACCGTGTTTGGAAGATAGAACATTATTATAATTTTAGAATTACATATAAAATAATGCATATATGCGGTTAAAAGTAGAAAATGAAATTAAACCTTGATAATGGCTAAAAGTACAACCGAAACTGCTTAGATATTGTAAAACATTCGGACAATTTTTATATAATTTATTTTAGAAAACAATATACAAGAACGTATGAAAAATTATATAAAAATAACGACATAACCTTCCAAGACGTTTTTAAATAAACCTGCAGGAAAGAGGAATTGCTGCTCAAAAACACTATATATATATATATATATATATATATATATATATATAAGATGAACTTAAGTCACTGATGCCTCCTCAACAGGTGTTTACTCGTGCAACCAGACTGGCATCTGGGTCACACCCATTCATAGTCAGGTTAGCCAAATGCAGACGACAATTCTACTCCTGCAGCTTCATCTCTCGCACTTCCCGCCTGTAGAACTCGCTCCCGTATTCTTGCTTTCCTGAAATTTAAATGCAAAGTCAATACTCATCTACTAACCACTGGACTCTAGGTCTCTCCTCACCCCCGTATAACCTTCCCTTTCTCTCCACCTATGTATCTGTCATCGCACCTGCTTTCTCAGCTTTCTATTGTTCCTTTCTAACTAGTTTGTACTCCTCACTATTTTAATTAATCTTTTTGCATTTATGTAGCCCCCTGCACATCAGTGGCATTTCCGCCTTGCTCGGGGTGAAATGAAAAAAATATATATATATATATATATATATATATATATATATATATATATATATATATTACCGGCCATAATTATTAGGTCACCCCATTTAAAAAAAAATGTATTTCATACTATTTTTTAGTATTTATTGCCAAGTGGAAAATTCTAAATGAAAATAGAATGGTTCTTTTGTTGTTATTAAATAATTATTATTATTTGTTATGCAAAATTTTACAAGGCAGCCAGGAAACATTTGCTTCGGCCAGCCAATAAGAAGAATAGACTAGCATGGAGGAGAGAGATCAAAAACTGGACACCAGAATAGTTCGTTTGATACACATGATAATGTGCTATATTTCAAAAGAACCATTTTATTTTCATTTACAATTATTCACATGGCAATAAATACTAACAATAGCATGAAATACACCATTTCTTTTAAAAAACCGAGGTGGCCTAATATTTATGGCCGGTAGTGTGTATATATATATATATATATATATATATATATGAACAGGTTGCATGTATTTTGTTGATCCCGTGAGTAATTTGTTTCTCGTTTTGCTCCCTGCCGACAATTTCTTTCTTTTATCAATTTGTTCGTTTTTCCCCCTTTTTTTTACTTACTGACACGAACTTGCGGCTGGAATGGAATCATTGCAAATTATTTAATCTGTTTGAAGCCGCAACATGAGTACAACTCCAGACGTTAAGGGAATTATATATTACAAAAACCCTAATTCACGGCGTTACTGTTCGCTTTTCGTTGATAAAGACAAGTTTTATCGCGTGAAATTGTTGTTGTACTCCGTCAGCAATTTCGTCAAAATTCATCCCGTATCTATTTCCAGTCTTTCTTTCGTTTTTTTTTTTTTATACGTGTTCCATCAGTTCAGCAAGAAGCCAAAAAAGAAGAAAATGGTGAAGTAAAAGCCAGCTCAATGTAAACCTGTGTCAATACCTTTTTAAAATTTGTATCCGGATTACATGCTTACATACAACGTGCAAGTGATTGGCTTGTTTTTTTTAACAGCATATTATCAGTCATTAAATGCCGAAGTTTAATTTTGAAGAAATTATTTTTATTAATATCTATTTGCTGGATTAATTTTACTAAGAATTCATTTTGAATAAAAAAATGTATCTTATGTATTCAGAGTGCGTTGGCACCAGTGTAAGTGTCCAATATTTGCTGAGACCCTAACTGGTGCTACCACTCCGGGACTGGGTGAACTAAGTTACAATTAAGAGGTAGTTCAACGCTAGTCAAAATCTCCCGATCAGAGGAATACCTGCCGGTCGCAGTTTATCGTCATAACCAGGACCAGAGTAAAACCGAAGAACGAGTAAACAAAATAAATTAAGAAAGAAAGAGCGTAAGAAAGAGAGAGAAATATAGTGTGAGAAAGAGAGAGAGAGAGAAGGAGAAAGAGAGAGAGAGAGATGATCATACACCAGATGAGGCGCAAGGCTGAATATATGGAGTACCCAATGAGGATTGAATTTAACATTCAGTTTTAATAGATTCTAGCTTGTAACATTTACAGAATAGGAGCTCAAAAGGTGATCCTAAGAGATATGAAATGTTTCAAATCCTTTCACCCCAACCAAGGCGATAAAGCCACTAGAAACAATAGATTAATGAGCCTGAAAGAAACCAACTTATTAAAGAGAGAGGCCATTAGAAGAACAGAAATTAAGGAAACAAAGTATGGTGATAGACATTGTATTTCATATATATATATATATATATATATATATATATATATGAAAGGAACACAGAAGTGAAAAAATACAAGAAGTATATGCACATAAACACACACACTTAACGCACTCACGCACTCACGCACACGCACACCCACACACACACAAGAACGAATACCAGAGAGGGAAAATGTAGCAATAAACATGCCTCCAATTAAAGCAGATGGACATAACATCAGGTCATAAAACGGCGCCTACTACCATTCTGACAGAGATGGGAAAATGCCAAACCATGCCACAGGCCAACGTGCACATATTAAACTATAAATTAAAGCAGAGAGATATCTCATCAAATTGTAAAACGGCGCCCGCTATCACTTTAACAAAGATGCGAAAAAGTCAAATCCTTCTATTACGCACACTTATATAAAACGTAAACTCACACAGCCACATGCATACACTAACAAACTTACAGGTACAAACACACACACACACACACACACACACACACACACACACACACACACACACACACATACTCAGTACACTTAACGATAGCAGTAGCAGAGAAAGATCACCATTCGTTTAAAGGCATGTTCCGCCAGCGGACGTGAAATCAAGCTCTCCTATCATTCGGAGAATTAGATTCTGATCACGAAACATTAATTAATTATAAATAGGTAACAGCCAACGCCGTCTTTACCTTCCTATATTTTACTAAAAGCATTGTGATAGCTTTCAGATACCTACTCATACATATTAACGTATATTAATGATATACATTGTAGTGAACAAAACAAAATCTACATTTAAAATTCAAATCTGACTCATTGTTAAAAATAAACAAATTTTCTGGAGTTTACAAACTTTTCTTTACACACACAAAATTTGCGATTTTTCACACCTCGATGTGAAATGGTTGTCGTCTAATGGAAAGCCCAGAATCACACCCGAGAGTGAATTCCCAGACGAAATAAAAGACTAGCCAAGTTTGACCCTCATCAGAAAGAAATGAGATGAGCGTAGCTAACACGTACCCTTGACAAACGTCAAACGATCGTATCATTATTTGCTCTCCCTTTTTCTCTCACTTCTCAACTTCTTTTTCTTCCAGGTTCATCTCTTACCTCCTTCCCGTCCACCAAAAAACACTGAGCGAAAACTTCAAATGACACTACCACCCAACAAACGCTCATACATATATACAGACATGCAAGGACTACTACGAACTCCACCCTAAACTTCTTAATGTTTTAATGGGACATTAACTTCTACCAATTATATCTAGTTATTCTCTTCTATCAATAAATTCCTATTCAGTCATACAAAACTTATACTTTTACTCTTCCAGGAATCCACACATTCCAATCTCCAACCTGGTGCGAACCTCCTGATGATGACGAATAAATCCTAATTTGTAGTGTGTTCGGTTATGTATGACACAAGGCCGAATCAATAAACATTAACCATCTCCCTATAGCTACGCTGAGACACCTGACGTCGAAAAAGAACACGTAATGGAAGAATCATTTCTTCACTGGCGTCCTCCGACGTCCAAAGAACACGCACCCTACTTCCAAAGTGGTAAACCTACAAGTTCGAAAGAAAACCCAACAAACGCTCATACATATATACAGACATGCAAGGACTACTACGAACTCCACCCTAAACTTCTTAATAATGTTTTAATGGGACATTAACTTCTACCAATTATATCTAGTTATTCTCTTCTATCAATAAATTCCTATTCAGTCATACAAAACTTATACTTTTACTCTTCCAGGAATCCACACATTCCAATCTCCAACCTGGTGCCATCCAAAGAACACGCACCCTACTTCCAAAGTGGTAAACCTACAAGTTCGAAAGAAAATACGCAATGGAAGAATCACTTCTACACCTAAGCCATACTCCGACCATTAATAACTATCTATGAAGCGGATTCTCCAACCTAGCCACGGCGTCTCAATGAATGGCTTCTAAAATTTAAGACAATCAAAAACAAATTATTAGATTTCCACTATTATCGAGCAGACCTTGAACACTTATCTACCAAGATGAATGAGTTTTCTTTAAACAAGACTTCCTGTTTAGAACTCAAACTCTACTCAGATCTCCAGATTAAATTAATAAACGAACATCTTTGTTTTGTTAGAATTGAGAAAAACAGTTTGTAATAGTGGGAAGACATGTAATTGTTGTGCAGTTTTTGGGACATTTGAGTCAACATTATTAAGTAGAAGAAAGTTAGTTCTTTTGGATAACGATGCGGGAATTTTAATCGCATCATTGACCATTTCTTGAATTGGTTTGGCTAGTTTTTGTATGATGTATTTAGATAATATAGTCCAATGTTTAAAACATTACATTGAATCATCATCATTACTTGAATCCATTCTTAAACAATTTAATTAATATCTATTTAATACAACGAATCAGTAAGTTAAGTGCCATAAGTGATACACGCTTGGGCGATCACGTCTCGAAAGAAACATGACTTCCAGGGCAGAAAATTATCCCGCAGTAGGTTGCCCTTGATTTCTGCGGTAGACTGGTTGCCGACCAAGGCTATAGAACCTAATCTGTCTTATTATTTGACTCATAACTAGATGGGGGATGTGATGTACAATATTATTATGTAGTAATTGGTGGGGGATCAGTTTATTACTTAAAAACAATAGGAAATCGATCCCCCACTTTATGCCCAGTAGAAGCCTTAATCATGTTTCCAACTATTATATTCAGTCAGTCAGTTAAGTGCCATACGTGAAACACGCTTGGGCGATCACGTCTCGAAAGAAACATGACTTACAGGGCAGAAAATTATCCCGCAGTAGGTTGTCATTGCTTTCTGCGGTAGACTGGTTGCCAGCCAAGGATATAAAACCCAATCTGTCCTGTTATTTAACCCATAACTGGAAGGGAAAGAGATGTATTACATTATGAATTAGTAATTAGTGAAGGATCAGTTTAT
Organism: Ascarosepion bandense; assembly: GCA_037127315.1. Classification (NCBI taxonomy): domain Eukaryota; kingdom Metazoa; phylum Mollusca; class Cephalopoda; order Sepiida; family Sepiidae; genus Ascarosepion; species Ascarosepion bandense. The sequence continues at coordinate 3,295,400 of JBBBDQ010001309.1, forward strand.
TACTTTATAACAATATAAAACTGATCCCCAACTTCATGCCCAGTTGAAGTCTTAATCAATTTTTCAACTATTATATTCAGTCAGTCAGTTAAGTGCCATACGTGATACACGCTTGGGCGATCATGTCTCTTTCAAGACATGACTGACTGGACAGAAGATTATCCCGCAGTAGTTTGCCATTACTTTGTGCGGTAGACTGGTTCCCAGCCAAAGCTATATAACCCAATCTGTCCTGTTATTTAACCCATAACTGGGGGGAAGAGACGGATTAATACCTTTCCCAAAGGTATTTGTGCGTAAGTGAATGCATGGAATTCAGCTGGAATTCGAACTCGGCGCCCCATTTCCTCGAATAGAAAGAATATGTGCTTAAAAAGAAATTTCTTCTTGATTTAAATTGTTTGTTATTGCTCACAGCCCCCGTAAAGAAATAAAAAATAACAATAAATCGAGAAGGAAATTAGAAGCAATAGCTTAATAACAATTCCAAAACGTAAATAAGTTATACGGAATACTTACAAAGATAGAAAGGGGCGTAAGACAAGGATATTTAAATCTACCATCCGCCCGTGCATTGAATACTGCTGCCATATCTGGTCGGGTGCCCCTGCTGTTCTCCTCGGACTTCTTGATAAGGTTCAGAGGAGGGTCTGTAATGTGACAGATACCGACTTGGCAGACCGCCTGCAGTCTCTCTCCCACCGGCGCGACGTGGCTTCCCTGTGTCTCTTCTATAAATACTTTCACGGCTTCTGCTCTGATGAACTTAGATCACTAGTGCCCCCTAAATACGAATTTGAACGAGATACTAGATTAGCAACTAGATCCCACCCTTTTACAGTGAAACCGATAAAATGCAACCGAACACTTCTACTTCAACATTTTCTTTCCTCGCACTTCCCGACTGTGGAATTCTCTTCCACACGATTGCTTCCCCGACGGCTACAATCTCCAGGAGTTTAAATGTAAGGTCAATAGACACCTCCTAACACACTAACCTGCTTCCATTCTATCAAACACTCTTGCCATCTGCGCAACCCTCATCCTCGCTATCCTTACTCATCTGTCACCTTCCTCCTAACATTCCCTATGTCTAACCACTCCTTCTCTTTATCTTCTCCTATGTAACCCCATGCGCAATAGTGGCAGTGGAATGCCTTGCTTGGGGTGAGATGATTAAAAAAAAATCTTTTCATCGGATCTGTTGAACTTGTACAGCGAGACTATTTTGTGGACCCTAGATATTATGCTAGGATTTGTCATCGGGGACCACAATATGAATAATATAAGGTACGCAGACGAGACAGAGCTGATTGCAGTCACAGAAAGGAAACTACAAGACCTCCTACAGAAGGTAAGTGAAGAATGTGACAAAAAAGGAATACAGATAAAATACAAAAACCCCGAAAGCATTGTCATCAGCAAAAAAAGCAGCCCAAATACAGGTGGGGTAAAAAAATCAAGCAAGTAGAAAAAATTAAATACTTTGGAAGTGTTCTAACAGAAGACGGAAAGTGTGACAGAGAGATCCGAAGGCGAAAATTGGCATAGTGAAAAACACGTTCCAGAAGCTGAGTAAAGTATTAAGACACAGGAAATTTTCACTAGAAACAATGAAGAGAAGGCTGGATTGCTATGTGATGTCAGTTCTTCAATACGACAGTGAATGTTTGACAATATCATCAAAGAAGACTGAAAAACGTGAAGCAGCTGAAATGTGGTTCTACAGAAGGATGATGAGGATATCGTGGACCGCGCATGTGAGCAATGATGAGGTGTTGAAAAGAATGGAAACGAAAAGGAAATTAATATTGAGCATCGGGAAGAGACAACTGAAGTTCCCGGGACATGCAATGAGGAAGGAGGGCTTGGAGAACCTGATACTAACAGGCCAGATATAGAGAAAAAGAGACAGGAGAAAGTAGCGGATAACATATTTGAAAGGCCTGATCAAGTGGATGATAGAACGGGAGTTGCGTGGTGTAACAGGAGAAAGCGTGCTAAGATCCACCAGTGAGACGTGGAAGGCCATGATCGCCTACGTGCTGATAGGACAAGGCACATAAAGGAAGAAGTTGCGAATTATGATTTTGATATTTGGATAAATAAAACGTGAAACAAATAATGAAACAACCATTTTTTTTTGCTCACACTGTATAAACAAATCTGACTCTTAAAGTCGCCAAGTGACCTATATCTGAAATCTGAAATTGTACTAAAATGTACCGAGTTATTGATATATCTTTTTAAGTAAACCACACCTTGTCTTCAACAAAAGATGAATAGAAGTTTGAATTATATTTAATGAAAGCTGCGGTTTTTAACTGATGATTTATTTAAATTTTAGCAAAAAAAAAAAATAAAATAAAATAAAATACAATTTTTGAGTTTCTTTTTTAAGAATTGGAAAATCTCATTTAAAATATTTGATATTTAATATAAAAGTATTGCTTTTTTTTTTCAAATTAATATCCCATTGCAAATAATGTGACATTAAATTTAGCGACGTTATATCCTCGGTTGGGTATTGGGTCGGGTTTAGATGTGATGTGACGGTTGTAGAGATAGATCAAAGAGTTTAAACGTTCTTTGAAAAGAAAATATTTCGAATAATTCCACTTTAATATCTGTTTTTGGTATAGAGTGGATAAAAATATTTTAAAATTAAAAAGAAGGAAAAACAAGAAAAATAAAAAAAATATTTTGAATATATCTTTTGTGAATGCAGAATCAATAAAATCGAAACAAACATTTGAACTGGCGGTGCTTATATATAAAAGCATTGCTGAGATTAAGCGTAGGTATAGTGAGGATATATATATATATATATATATATATATATATATATATATATATATATATATATATAGTCTTCCGCAGACAGACCTATTTCGCTATATCACAGCTCATCAGTACGGTTAGACATCCGATTGCTTTTACCCAGAATTGAAACCCGATCGAATTGGCGTCAGTCGGCGATTCAACATCTGAGCTATGGGCGCTCGGTAGAAGGAGGCAGATTTTTAGCATATGATGTATCATAGGCCAGTAGATAAATTTAAAATTCGTTGATTTCCGTAACATGTTTACATTTGTTGAGATTACGATACATTTCAGAGCAGATATGTTTGTTTACGACGGATCGAAAATTGTGATAAAAACCTCGTTTAGACTGGAGGATATTCGTGGTCGAGAGGCCTAAGACGTTACCAGATCAAATGGTAGCTCCCCCTATATAGATAGGGGTCGCAGGTTCGAATCCTGCCGAATGGCACACATTTTCGTAATAAAAATCTATGTAAATAATCAGGCCGGTAGAAATAAATATATAACACTGTTTCATTAAAAACAGAATAACTACTTAAATCCGAGTATCGATAAAAAATAATGTTCAAAAATTCATTTCAAATATATATATATATATATATATATATATATATATATATATATATATATATTCTTCATTTGTAAACGACTTATGTAGCGACCTAGGTTTCTATGATGCGGTGCCTTGAGGCGAAAGATTGATACACAAAAAACACAATATATATATATATGTATATTTCAGAAAAAAATTAGATATACTACCATTTCATGGGTAATAAATATTTCACTGCAAAGGATGACCCATTTGGGTCTGACGAGTCGCAAGGTCATCATTGGCGGTGAAATATATATTACCCATTAAATTGTAGTATATCTAAAAAAATTTCTTAATTGTATTATTCTGTGAAATTAAATAAATGAATTTAACACTGTGTTCTTTTGAATTGGTCTCTATGGGAATCTACCTGAATAATATACCAAGTGTTCTACATTTACGCTCTCACAGCCTGATTGAGCACTCTGAAAGAATGGTAAAGTTTGAAAAATTGTAACTACTCGCGCATGCACGCATCGTTCATTCACTAAAGAATTAGAGCACTCCGGCTATTGGGCGTGTATAATGACAATATACATGCTAAAAGTCTACCTTCTTCTACCGAACGCCCATAGCCCAGAGGTAGAATCGCCGACTGACGCCAATTCGGTTGGGTTTCAATCCTGGGTCAAAAAGCAATCGGAGTCTAACCGTACTGATGAGCTGTGATACAGCGAAACAGATCTGTCTGCCGATGACTATATATATGTATATTGTTAAATACTTAGTTTTTGGTCCTAATAGGATTAGACCAGTACACATTCGTATTAAAAAGTGTTCTATACAATTATATTGTAGAACTTTTGAATATTTTTCATTTTTAAACGAGTTATTTCGCTACCTTGGTTTCCACCATGAGTGGTGTTTTCTGGCATAATAGAAACCAAGGTAGCAAAATAACTCGTTTAAAAATGAAATATATATATATAAACATGTTACGAAAATTAACGAAACTTGGTTATAAGCAACCGACAATTTGTAATGAATTATTTTGAACATTATTTTTACCGATAACTGTATTTAAGTAGATATTCTGTTTTTAATTAAACAGTATTTTGTATTTATATCTACCGGCCTGGTTATTTCACGATAAATTTTTATTGCGAAAATGTGTACTATCTAGCAGGATTCGAACCTGCGACCCCTACTTACATAGGGGAAGCTACCATTTGAACTGGTACTGTCTTAATCACTTGACTATGAATAGCCTCTTGAACAGCGATCGCACATTTTCGCAATAAAAATTTAACGTGAAATAACCAGGCAGGTAGATATAAATATAAAATACTGTTTAATTAAAAACAGAATACCTACTTAAATACGAGTATCGGTAAAAAATAATGTTCAAAATAATTCATTACAAATTGTCGGTTGCTTATAACCAAGTTTCGTTAAAATTCGTTAATTTTCGTAACATGTTTACATTGTTGACATTTACAATACATTTCAGAGCAGATATGGTTTGTTTACGATGGATCGAAAATTGTGTTATATAAGCATGATAAAAACCCTGTCTTATCAAGAGGCTATTCATAGTCAAGTGGTTAAGACAGTACCAGAGCAAATGGTAAGTTTTCCCTATGTAAATAGGGGTCGCAGGTTCAAATCCTGCAGGATAGCACACATTTTCGCAATAAAAATTTATCGTGAAATAACCAGGTCGGTAGATATAAATATAAAATACTGTTTAATTAAAAACAGAATATATACTTAAATACGGGTATCGGTAAAATAATGTTCAAAATAATTCATTACATATATATATATATTGCGTTTGTGTGTATTATTCTCTCTTTTTGAAATTTTATAAAAATTGTTTAAAACTTTTGTTTTTTCAAGGGCTTTCGGCTATACTCTTAGCCATTATCAAGGATAAATGTTGTCTTACATGTAACTAAATATGAGTAAATTTGGTGCGTACAGAGTCATGTGTATGTTTACGGTGTGCTAACCGTGTCCGGAACATAACATAAACATTACTTTTTATACACAATTTTTTTTTCAAATACGGTCGTCACATTTTAGCTATGTTTATATTTTTATGCCATGCTTAAATGAAACATTTTTAAATTTTGGGAGGAGAACCAAAACATTCCGCTCAGAAGAAGTTAATATCTTCAGCTGAAATTGATATACCTCTTGATAAAAACGTGCGCATATTACACATATGCATGATGCCTCTGTCAATCTTTCAGTGAACCAAATGTTCAGTCTTGCCACGTCAAAATAGTTACAATCTTTACGAGTGTCTCACCGACACATCATTGTGCCATATATTGGAGAATCGGTAATGAAAACGAGGTTGGGCGTAATGGACACACAGTTGGGCGCCATCTTCACCTCATCTGACCAGTCGCATACCACAGACAGTTGGAAATATCGATTTATCGATCAGACTTTGCGAACTTAGACTGTTCTTTTCAGTATAATTATCTAGCCATACAAATTGAAGTCAAACGCAAAATCTACACTGTGACTTTCACGTTTACTGACTGCAATGGCCGGTGCATCGGCGGCTTTTATATTGTTTTAGTCGCACTCGCATTTTGTTTTTACCGTCTTTGTATCGTCACTCCTCATATATCATAATATACGAATATTCGTTTCTTTGGCACACCTGCTTTTTAGGTGGCTAGACCATCTCCGTTGCAATCACCTGCTCAGGTACATTAGCTTTCGTACAAATAAAAGAGTTCTAAATCATTAACGGTAAGTAAAGGAAACTACAAGACCTCCTACAGAAGGTAGCCAAAGAAAGTAACAAGAAAGGAGTAGAAATAAACTGCAAGAAAACCAAATGCATCGTCATCAGAAAAAGGGGATGCCCAAATTGACAAATACGGGTTGGGGATTCTAAAATCAAGCAGGTACAAAAAATTAATACCTGGGAAGTGTTCCAAAAGAAGACAGAAAGTGCGACACAGAGATCCAAAGGCGAATCGGCACTGCGAATGATGCATTCCAGAAGCTGAGTAGAGTATCAAGAAACAAGAAAATTTTCCTAAAAGCAAAGAAAACTGTACTGGATTGCTGTTTGATGTCAGTTGTTCAATATGGCAAGGAATGCTGGACAATATCATCGAAGATGAAGGAAAAACTTGAACCAACTGAAATATGGTTCTACAGAAGGATGCTACGGATATCGTGGATCGAACATGTGAGCAACGATGAAGTTTTGGAAAGAATGGAAACGAAACAGCTAAAATTCCTGGGACATGCAATGAGGACGGAGGGCTTGGAGAACCCGCTACTAACAGGTCAGATAGAGGCAAAAAGAGACAAAGGAAAGCAGCGGATAACATATTTGAAGAGCCTGAGCAGGTGAATGGCAGAACGGGGTTTGGGTGGTGTAACAGGAGAAAGCGTGCTAAGAGCCATCAGGGATAGGGAGACGTGGAAGGCCATGATCGCCTACGTACTGAAAGGACAAAGTACATAGAAGAAGAATAATCTAGAAAAAAAAGAAAGGCTATAATAACCCGGGATCGACTCCACATAAGCCACACATTCCTCACCCATTCATACTAGCTGAAAAATGAAGATCACCCAACATGAGCAACCTGCTAATCTGCACTCACCGTGAGACTCATTTAACCTAAGGTATTTACTTAGCCCCTGTAAGATATAAATATTAGAAAAAAGCGTCTTTTTTCTTGCGTTTATTTTATTTTTGTTCACGCTGTTTTTTTTTTATTGTTGTGTAGAATAATACAATTTCAACTGGTAAATTTTGAAACATACAGAATGAAAAATACGGAAGTATCTAAGCATATTTATAAATAAAACTTTGTCTGTGTGTGTGTGTGTGTGTGTATGTGTGAGTGTGTGTCCATTACCTATAGACTCCGAAACGGCTGAACCGATTTTCTTGAAAATTTACACAGTTGTACTATAAGCGTTGCAAGTTTTCTTAGCTAGGTTTTGTGTCGAGGTAAAAAAAAGAGCAAGAGAAGGGAGGGATTACAGGTATGATGACAGTTGCAGAGGTGGAGAGAAAAGAAAGGATATACAGGGTGGTGAGGAAAGAACTAGGGTCAATGCAGGGGGGGGGTACTACGTAAGAGTAAAAGCACTAAATAGAAGAGAGTGAAGAGAAGGACAAACCATTTAGAAAGGAGCAAGAGAAAGGAGGGAATACAGGTATGATGACAGTTGCAGAGGTGGAGAGAAAAGAAAGGATATACAGAGTGATGAGGAAAGAACTAGTGTCAAGTGGTTAAGAGATGACTATTGACCTTGCATTTGAATTCCTGTAGCCGTCAGGAAAGCAAGAATAAGGATGCGAGTTCCACAGACAGGAAGTGCGAGGAAAGAAGCTGCAGGAGTAGAATTGTCGTCTGCATTTGGTTGATCTAATTGTGAATGGGTGAGACCCAGTTGCCAGTCTGGTTGCACGAGTAAACAACTGTTGCGGAGGCACCAGTGAGTTAAGTTCGTTGGAGCAGAAGCCATGGAAATATTTATAGAACAGACAAAGGGAAGTCTCATCCCGTCGGTGGGAAATTGGCTGTAGCCGAGCCGCCAAGTCGGTACCTATCACATTACTGATTGACAATATATGGCAGCAGTACTCCATGCACGGACGAATGGTTGATTTGTATATATGCACGATGGTTTCATATATATATATATAGAGAGAGATATATATATAAGATTAGTCCAGTGCACATTTGTATTAAAAAGTGTTCAATACAATTTGTACAATATTGTAGAACTTTTGAATATTTTCCACTTGTAAACGAGTTATTAGGCGACCTAGGTTTCTACCATTGGTGGTATCTTCAGGCGATTTGCAATAACTGATTTTACCGTTTATCGTTTTCTTTAAAAACGCTTACGTAACGGTGTTTTTTTTTAACGTTCACGTAGCAGGGAATTTTCGAACGCGCAATTTTTAAAATTACAAGGAATTATGCCGTTTTCATCCAAGAGGTATTCATAGCGGTAATATATATATATATATGCATATATATATATTGCCGCTATCACATTACTGATTGACCATATATATATTACACCATTTTCATATATATATATATATATATATATATATATATATATATATATTACCGCTGTGAATAGACAAAAATTATTATTATTACCATTCATAGTGATAATAATTAAAAAAATAAAATTGAAAAACGAGTTAGCTAACCGGTTTCGCACCTCGCTCAACAAATCTAAATCGAGGTGAATAACTAATTATTTAAGAATAGAACATGATGTAAGGAAGAGAGAAAAAATAAATTCCAAATGAACCATCTAGATTCAATTATTAAAACCTCCCCTGTGTAAACCGAAGGAACATATATTTTGCCAGCAGCTCATTTGCACTTAGAATTTTTTTTTTCGACAAGTCGAATAGAAAATAAAACGATGAATAGAATAAGTAATGAACAGGAAGAAAAAAAAAGTGTCTTTAATCCAACATACTTCACTTTACGCAGATGCGCGTTGTGGTGCAGTGGATATCGGCTCGGAACGAGAAATCGGAGAGCCGAGTTCGAATTTCAGTTGAATTCATTGCATTCACTTACGCGCAAATACCCTTGGGAAAGGTATTAATCCGTCTCTCCCCTCCAGTTATGGGTTAAATAACAAGACAGATTGGGTTCTATAGCCTTGGTTGGCAACTAGTCTACCGCAGAAAGCAATGGCAACTTACTGCGGGATAATCTTATTCCTTCCAGTTATGGGTTAAATAACAGGACAAATTGGGTTCTATAGCCTTGGTTGGCAACTAGTCCACCGCATAAAGCAATGGCAACCTACTGCGGGATAATTATCTGCCCAGTCAATCATGTCTATTTCGAGACATGATCGCCCAAGCGTGTTTCACGTATGCCACTTAACTGACTTCACTTTAACCAATTCCATTTTCATAAAGTCCAAAAAGAGAGAGTATGTATATTTGAATTTTTTTTTAAATTCAGAAAGTTTTAAAGACAATTTTAAATCATTCGTCTTAAAAAACAAATCATCGTAGATGCTTTTTAAATTGAAACATGTGAGATTGAAAACATTTTTTCCTACCTGTCCTTTACTTATTTACCAATATATATATATATATTTACGCTCTCACACCCTGATTGAGCACTCTGGAAGATTGGGAGACTTTGTAAACAGTAGCTACCCCGGCATATACGCATCGCTCATTCGATAATGAATTGGAGTACTTTAGCTATTGGGCGTGTTTATACGCGCTAAAAGGCCTGCTCTCTTCTGCCGGACGCTCGTGGCCTAGGGGTAGAATCGCCGGCTGACTCCGACTCGGTCGGGTTTCAATCCTGGGTTAGGAAGCGAGCGGAGTCTAAGCCGTACTGATGTGCTGTAATACAGCGTAACAGATTTGTCTGCGGATGAATATATATATATACTTGAATAAGTACAAATATATATTCAAATGAATAAGAACGAAGAAAATAGTTAAAACATTAATTTACAACAGTGCTCAATATAAAAATAGAGCAATGAATATTTATTATACTTCAGAACATGTACAAACTACAAACTACTACAAAATTGTACGTTATGTTTCGACATTGAAAGAACAATGTCTCATCAGGTAGTTAATAATTATGGTTATATACATTTTAATCGTTTCACCCCAACCAACGCGGTACCGCCACTGATGTGAAGGAGGCCACATAAGATAGTAAAAATATATGGCAGGAGGAGAGTGAAGAGAAAGATGAACCAATTGCAGGGGGTGTCAGGGTGGGACCTTGTTGACAGTCAGGTTGCATGAGTAGATACTTGTGGATGGAGAACCAATGACCTAATTTCGTCGGAGCAGAAACTATGAAAATATTTGTAGAAAAGACAGAGGAAAGCCACATATATTCTCAACCAATCGTTAATATTTCGTGTTTTAATTTTTCATTGAATTAAGCAGCTGCCCATTTATACACTTGATTATCTTCTTGCTGTTTGTTTTTCTTTCTTTTTTCATCATTCATTCCTTTTTTCTACTTCTTTCCTTTTTTTATTCTATCATTTTTCCTTTAAATTGACATTTTCTCTTTTCTTTTCCCTCTGTCTTTCTTTTCGTTTTTCATTCTTTTGCCGATTTATTTTATTTGCTGTTTTTTTCTTCTCCCGATTAATTTTCCTTTCTTTTTCCTTTTTTCTTCTCTCCTTTTTTCATTCTCTTTTATTCATCATATTCTTTTTTTTTGTATGTTTCTTTCTTTAATTGCATTTTCTTTTCTTATTTCATCTTCCATTTTAACTCTATAAAACCTTTTTAAAATTTTAATTTCCTTTGTGTTTTTTCTTTCTCTTAATTATCTTTCTGTCTTTCAACATTTTTTCTTTTCTTTCCTCCTTTCTTTCTTTGTTTCTTTCTTTTCGGTTCTTTCTTTCTTTCTTTCTTTCCTCCTTTCTTTCTTTGTTTCTTTCTTTTCGGTTCTTTCTTTTCATTCCATCTTTTCTTCCAATTCTTTTCGTCTTTTTTCAATTTTTTTTCTTTCTTTCTTTCTTTCTTTCTTTCTTTCTTTCTTTCTTTCTTCTCACTTCTCTTTTTTTTCGTTCTTTTCTATCTTTTTAATTCTTCTTCTACTGTTTTTCTTTATTTTTAGTTCCATTCCATTTTTCTTTCTTTTCCACTTCTTTCTTTCTTTCTTTCTTTCTTTCTTTCTTTCTTTCTTTATTTATTTATTTATTTTCTGATTTTTCTTTTTTCAATTCACTTCTTTTATTCTTTGTGTCATTTAAATTCTCTTCTCTCTTTCTTTCTTTCTTTCTTTTTTCTTCTATCCTTCTTTCCTTCTTTCCTTTCTTACATTCTTTTTTCTAAGTTCGCTTCTTTTTCGTTCTTTCCTCTCTTTTTAATTCTTCTCCTGTTTTTGTCGATTTACTTATAGCTTTAATTTCTCTTCTTTTTTTCTTTCTTTTGTTTTTCCTTTCTTTCTTTCCTTCTTTCTTTCTTTCTTTTTCATTTTTGTTTTTTCAGTTCCTCTCCGTTTTCATCCTTTTTCATTCACTTCTTTCTTTCTTTCTTTCATTTCAATTCCTTTCTACTTTTCCTTTTTTCAATTTATGTAGTCTTTCTGTAATTTTAATTCTCTTCTTTCTCTCTTTCTTTCGTTCTTTCTTCCTTCTTTCCTTTCTTTCCGTCTTTCCTTCTTTCTTTCTTCCTTTCTTTCTTTCTTTCTTTCTTCTCAGTTCCCATCTTTTTCGTTCTTTCTTCTATTTTTAATTCGTTTTCATCTTTTTTTTTTTTGTCGATTCACTTCTGGCTTCTATTTTTAATTTTTCTTTATTTATTTCTTTTGTTTTTTCTTTCTTTGTCATTCACTTCTTTCTTTCATTCTTTCTTTCTTTCTTTCTTTTTTCTTTTCAATTCATTCCTATTTTTTTCAGTTTACTCCTTTCATTCTTTCGGTCATTTAATTTCTCTTCTTCCTTTTTCTTCCTTTCTTTCTTTCCTTTTTTTTTCGTTCTTACTGTTTTCTTTCTTTTTTTAGTTTTTCTTTCTTTATTTCTTTTTAATTTCTTTCGGCTTTTCTTTTTCAATTCACGTAATTAATTCTTTCTGTCATTTAACTTCTACTTTTCTTTCTTTTTTCGTTCTTATTTTTTTCATTCATTCATTATTTATTTATTTTCAGTTTCTTTCTGCTATTCCTTTTTCAATTTTCTTCTCTTCTTATTTCCTTTCTTTCTTTCTTTCTTTCTTTTTTCTTTCTTTCTTTATTCTTCCTTTCTTTCTTTCCTTTCAGTTTTGTTCTGTTTTTTTTTCAGTTCCCTTCTTTCATTCATTCTGTCATTCAACTTCACTTCTTCTTTTCTTTCTTTTTTCCTTTCTTTCTTTCTTTCTTCTTCCTTTCTCTCTTTTTTTTCAATTTCTATCTGCTTTTCTTTTTTCAATTCACGTTTTTTATTCTTTCTGTCATTTAAGTTCTTCTCTTTCTTATTCCATTCTCCTTTCCTTTCATTCTTTCTTTCTTTTTTTAAATTAATTTTTTCTTTCTCTATGTCTTTATTTTTCTTTATTTCGTTCTTTTGAATTCACTTTTGTCTATGATTAGTTTGAATTTCAATATCTTTTTTTTCCTTTAATATCACTTTTTCCTCCCTGTCTTTCTTTATTTCTTTATACTTTCTCTTATTCTTTTTTTCACTTTCTTTCTAAATCATCCATTTTCATCCCCCCCCCACATTTGCATTATCTCCTCTTCAGACATTCCTTTCTACCTCATATTCACCTGTTCTCAAAGCTTTCAGCTTGCATATTCAATTAGGTCCAGTAATAAAGTAATAGACAAGCGTCCGACCCCTGATGACATGTCAGACAACTAATCAGTACCACTTCCGACATCTCCAAATTCTCACAACCGCCACTGTCCTCTTAATCTATTCCACAACTACTGTCTTTCAATTACCACACACTCTCCATTCGACGCCATCTGCATTCTCAGGAATTCCTTCATCACTACCGCAATTTTCAAATCTTCCCCGACCCCGAATCCAGTTCAAGGCCGTGATTGATATTGAATTCAAACTACGGCACCGTCCATTGCACCTACTGAGATCGGATAACACATTTCGACTGCAGTATGGAGATTAAACCCCAATAAATACATCATAGTAGCCATTGACTTCTGATTTACGCCTACGACCATCAAATCAAACAAACAGTAACACACGACTCATCTGGAATTTCCTAACAGCGCCGTCTACGCTAGATGCAGTATTTCCTCCTAATGACTCAGCCTGTATACATGAATGTGCGGATAGTGTAATGAATATCGACACAAAAGGAGAGTTTCAAGAGCCAATTTCGAATTCAAGTCGATTTTATTGCATTCACCATCTTTCCAAAAAAAGTATGTACCAAATATTCTTCCTCACATCTATGGATACAATAGTAGTTTAAACGACAACGCACAGTAAAAAAATCAAACTCGCAGAACAGGTTGATAATTTAGATCTATGCTTTAGTAGAAATAATACTAAATGCCGTAACGATTCCATTCATCCTCTGTTTCTACTACGTATATCCTCTAGCGCCAAATATATTTATCCAGGTCTATAGACAATAATTTCAATATCTGGAGTTAAGCAGATAATTTTTCTGTTTATGAAATGATTATTTGAGAAAGATATAGATCAAGATTTATTTTCTCACACCTATGGATTAAATAACATTAATTAAATTATGCAAAACACTGGGCCTCCTAAGGTTTTACTCTCACAACAGACCTCAAGTGGAATGACTATATAGAATCCATAGTTAAATCCGTTGCTAAGAAAGTAGGTTCTCTGTGTAGGGCCAGGAAGTTTTCCCGTCTCAAACAATCCTGCACATATATAAATCTGCCATCCGCCCGTGCATTGAATACTGCTGCCATATCTGGTAGGGTGCTCCTGCTATCCACCTAGGTGTCCTTGACAAAATCCAACGGAGAATCTGTAATGTGATTGATCCCGACTTAGCATCCGCCGGTGCATTGAATACTACTGCCATAACTGGTCGGGTGCTCCTGCTATCCACCTAGGTGTCCTTGACAAAATCCAACGGAGAATCTGTAATGTGATAGATCCCGACTTAGCATCCGCCGGTGCATTGAATACTGCTGCCATATCTGGTCGGGTGCTCCTGCTATCCACCTAGGTGTCCTTGACAAAATCCAACGGAGAATCTGTAATGTGATAGATCCCGACTTACCATCCGCCGGTGCATTGAATACTGCTGCCAAATCTGGTCGGGTGCTCCAGTTTTCCACCTAGGGGTCTTTGATAAAATCCAACAGTGAATCTTTAATGTGATCGATACTGACTTGGCATCCGCCGTGCATTGAATATTGCTACCATATCTGGTCGGGTGCTCCTGCTTTCCACCTAGGTGTCCTTGACAAAATCCAACGGAGAATCTGTAATGTGATAGATCCCGACTTAGCATCCGCCGGTGCATTGAATATTGTTGCCATATCTGGTCGGGTGCTCCTGCTATCCACCTAGGTGTCCTTGACAAAACCCAACGGAGAATCTGTAATGTGATTGATCCCGACTTAGCATCCGCCGGTGCATTGAATATTGTTGCCATATCTGGTCGGGTGCTCCTGCTATCCACCTAGGTGTCCTTGACAAAATCCAACGGAGAATCTGTAATGTGATCGATCCCGACATGGCAGTTCAGATACAGTCACATTCTCACCGGCTCAATGCGGCATCCCTTTGTCTCTTCTAAAAATACTTTCACAGCTCTGCTCCGATGATCTTAGCTCACAGGTGTCTTCTCTACTGGCTTCACAGTAAAAGGGCGGGATCTAGTTGCTGATTATGTGGGCCGAAAAAAATTCATGTACTGTGGGTACCGGTGAGCTAAGTTCGCCGGAGCAGAAGCTGATTTGATACTAGATGTGATTTTAAGAAATTCAAATATTTCAACACGGCAAACAAGAAGCTCAATTGGAAACATAAAAGTAAACCAGTAAATTAAGTTCCAATAAACAAGGAAATACATAAACAGAAATTGAAATTAATGGCAACAGACAATATTAAAAGCGTTGCTGGTTCTATCGACAAAACGTATTCCAACAAGGTTTTAAGAAGTTTTGAGTTTGAGTTTGGGTTCTGTTTAACGACATATCAACCCCTGTGGGTTATTTAATGCCAATAAAGGCGGGATTTAAGGCACCCTTTATTAATGCTCACCTACAGTGGGAAGATTGAAATGAAAATGTTTTGATTTTATTATATAATGAAAACGTTTTGTTTTTATTCACTTTCATTCCAAAAAACCTAAATGTCTTCCAGTTCTGCATAAAAAGATGTTTTGCTGAGTACCATTTATTTCTTTTCAAAAATGTGTCAAAGCAATAATTCCCTCTTCAAAACCCCATTGTTGGCAACATCCTTCCTTCAAAAATATATATCCCTCCACAAAAGTCCACCTTTATATATATATATATATATATATATATATATATATATATATATATATATATATGTTGTAATAGTTGTTACAATGGTTTAATAAATTCATAGTATCAGTACACAAAAATTTTCGCGTTTCGAAGCTGCTTTTGCGTGCTTCTCATCGGGTGAAAAGGTTGAAATGAAAATTAAATGGTGAAAACGGTTTATTTGTGGTGATATGATGTTTAAGTGAAAGTGGGGTTGGGAGCTTATTCTGATTCTGTCGGCCGTATTGTAATCTTAGAGATATGGGTTAGTAGAGGTGGTTTAGTTTAAGACAGGTTCCTTATTTATTTTGTCTGGATGTGGTGAAAGTGGTTTCATTGTTAGTGAGACCGATGTAAATGAAAGTGTGGTGGGAGTTTTAGAATAGTCTAGTCATCCGTTTGTGGTCCTAGAGGTGCTGCTTTTGGGTTAAGAGAAGGGTGTGGGGTAACTTAGTTTTGGGCAGGTCGCTTTTTTGTTTAGTTTACTATTTTATATTGGGATATATGTTGTTTTTTTTTAGCAGTGTCGATAGTTTTTATTTTACTACTATTTACAAGTAGATAGAATTACTGTTGGTTTGGTGTAGGATTTATTTTCTTTTATTTCTAAGTTTTTGTTCTATTTATTTAGAGGGTTGATTATGTATATTTATTGCATTTTTGGGGGGTCATGTGGATGAGGTGTTTTTTTTTTGTTTTTTTTTTGTTATTTAAATTTTAACGAGAAATATTTGCGATGTTTGCATAATACTGCTAATTCGTCTCTACGGTTTAATAGTTCGCGACTTTTGGGGTACTTAAATATAAATGGAAGGTGTCGTTAAGTGTGTTGCAAGATGTAGCTTTTTCTAGAATTTTGCATTTTACTTTGTGTTTCTGTTTTGAGTCCTTAAGCTTCCAAAAGTATGCTGAAATGTATGTTTGGTTTCGGTATAAGCTTTCTTGAATGAAGTTAAGTGCATGTACCAGCGCTGCTTAAAAGTGTTCATAGTAGATCCGATATACACTTTATTTATAGTGGGGTTTTCAATTGATGTTATGTTGCATTGATAGATTATTGAGTTTATTTTACATTTATTCTGTAGTGGGCATTTGTTGGGGTTTCTACAATTACATAGGTTTTTATTGTTGTCTTCTTTATTATTTTGGTAGTTACTACTACCCCAGTTTGGTTGGTAACTATTTGTACATAGCTGGGACCCTAACAGCTGCTACCATTCTAGGTCAGGGTGAACTTGAGAACAACAGCAATTAAGAAGTAGTTCTATGGTCTTTACAACTTCCCAATCAGAGGCCTTGCTACCACTCCGAGTCAGGGTGGACCTGGGAACAACAGCAATTAAGAGGTGCTCCATGCTCCTCACAACTTCCCAATCAGAGGCCTTGCTACTAATTCGTGTCAGGGTGGACCTGGGAACAACAGCAATTAAGAGGTTGGTTCCATGCTCCTCACAACTTCCCAATCAGAGGCCTTGCTACTACTTCGGGTCAGGGTGGACCTGGGAACAACAGCAATTAAGAGGTGGTTCCATGCTCCTCAGAACTTCCCAATCAGAGGCCTTGCTACTACTTCGGGTCAGGGTGGACCTGGGAACAACAGCAATTAAGAGGTGGTTCCATGCTCCTCAGAACTTCCCAATCAGAGGCCTTGCTACTACTTCGGGTCAGGGTGGACCTGGGAACAACAGCAATTAAGAGGTGGTTCCATGCTCCTCTCAACTTCCCAATCAGAGGCCTTGCTACTACTTCGGGTCAGGGTGGACTTGGGAACAACAGCAATTAAGAGGTGGTTCCATGCTCCTCAGAACATCCCAATCAGAGGCCTTGCTACTACTTCGGGTCAGGGTGGACCTGGGAACAACAGCAATTAAGAGGTGGTTCCATGCTCCTCACAACCTCCCAATCAGAGGTCTTGCAGCCGGATGCAGTTTACTGTCATTTAATTCGCAAAACAGAATATCAGTCATAAATATTTTGACTGTCTCTGTGCTGCAATAGAGTCTCATCTTCCTTAATTGAACCGTAACTGACAGTAAGCGATTAGGTGTCAAAAGAGAAAGCTTCTCAGTTGTTGCATCATTCATCATTCAAATGCTGATGTTGATCGTCTGTATGCGACCAGATCGGAAGGAGACAGTGCATTAGTTCAACTAAAACTGTATTCCAAATCTAAAAAGTTTGGCTTTCATAGCTACCTTGTAACTACAGAAGACTGGGTGATGATCTGTGTCAAAGAACATGGAAGACAAAAAAAGAATATTCAGAAACAAAAATATTAAAACATTCAAAATAGAATTTCAAGTAGGTGAACCAAACCGAGTAACAAACAAGTTTATATAGACAAACCCCGAAAAAACACCAATGATTCAGTAATGCAGAGTTAAAATCTGAAACGGAATTGCTGCCACACAGTAACAATGCTCGCTAACTAAAAATTACCTGAATATCTGTGTTGGCTCTAAATGTAGATTCTGTTATAAATATCTATTAATAATTGACTATATTATATAAGATTTTACTCTTGAGCACACACTGAATGGGAAAAAGATCCTGTAACAATTTTATGAGACTTTACAATAGATACAGAGAGAAGAATGAAAACAAACCGACCAGATATCGTGACCAGAGCCCAGAAGAAAGGAATGTATTTTCTTGCTATCAGATTGTAATGTATCATTGAGGATTTTTAAAAGTCTATAAAAATACAGGAACCTTAAAATTGACTGTGTCTGTATTTCTGAGATGAGGTAGTATTTACAGCACTTAGATTATTCGTACTATGTTCCTCACCTTTGTTGCCATTTTTACAACGTTTCGGTCGTTGTAGGCTGCGGCCTTCTTCAGGTGCTAGAAATTTCGAACTGAACACTTTATTACAAACACTGAAGTAATGAACCCCAATCCTTGCGTAGAGCCTCTTCTGGTAGTCATCAGTTATCTCCCTCTAACCCTGTAAGTTGCTTGTCCACCACTGCTGTGGCCTGGTATTGAACTCACAATTCTTTGGGTCAAGTCACAGGAACTAACCAAGTTCTATATCCACTGGGCCATGTGTTCTTAAGTCATGACTACCAGAATAGTCTCTACGCAAGGGATAAATATGATATACCCCAGTGATTGTAATGAAGGGCTCTGTTCGAAATTCGTAGCACCTGAAGAAGGTCGAAGCGTACAACGACCGAAACGTCGTACTAATTGCAACAAAGATGAGGACAATCGTCCGAATAATGTAAATACCATATATATATATATATATATATATATATATATATAATGGCTGGTCACTAGTATTCGAGGATGCTTGTCTATCAGAGCAGCTGGCTCGTCCCCATTGTAGACGTCTAATCAGGCACATTTTTGTTTGTTCAACACCCACGCAGCCCAACTGTGGTTTGTACTGCGGCTATACTGATCGGACCTTTGTATTATTTTCAGGGACAAAATATGTAATCCGGTGTGAATACCAGTGTGAACAACATTGAACACGCAACTCTTTGGGCCAAGTCACAGGAAATAACTCATGACTTCCAGAAGTAACTCTGGGTAAGGAATAAAAGTGATAATTCCCCGTGTTTGTAATAAAGGGTTTGGTTCAAAATTCCTAGAACGTGAAGAAGGCCGGAACGTACAACGGCCTAAACGTCGTACAAATGGCAAGAAAGGTGAGTTCAATAGTCTGAATGATGTAAATACTGCTTAAAATGGACATTTGTAAAATCTGATACATCGGAACATCAGTGATTCCTTTTGTAGTTGGAGCCCTCGGATTTT
The DNA here is from genome assembly GCA_037127315.1 of Ascarosepion bandense. Taxonomy (NCBI): domain Eukaryota; kingdom Metazoa; phylum Mollusca; class Cephalopoda; order Sepiida; family Sepiidae; genus Ascarosepion; species Ascarosepion bandense. Next base: position 3,314,504 of record JBBBDQ010001309.1, read on the forward strand.
TGGAAATGGGTCCGATAGACTCATTGAAAACGATACCTATTATCTCATGCCTTAAAGAAGTTCAACAAATTGAGCACACAAGTACACCTCACGCATTAGGAAGGGTCTTATCTATGTAAAATATGACACATTTTAGTTTTCTTATTGCGAAACTGATCTGTGGAAAATGACATAAAAACTTTTTTGACCTTAGATCTCTGGTTGAAACCAGGGAGGAAAGGAGGAAACGAATATATAACATAAATAATAATAATAATAATAATAATAGTGTGCCACATTCCTGGATTTTAAAGACTTTAAATATATACAAGATATCGCCCGTCATCATCAATTTCATCAAACAGTGCATGTCTATATGGAAAACAACCCTTTACCTCAATCATATAAATGGAACCTATAAGTCTGATGAAATAAATATCAAAAGAGGTATATTTCAAGGTGATTCTTTATCTCCCTTACTATTCTGCATATCTTTAATAGCACTAACCAGTCAACTTAATAAGACAGAATGTGGTTATAAAATAGGCCAAAAGAAAATAAGCCATCTATTTTACATGGATGACTTAAAGTTATATGCTAAGAATGATAATGAGCTGGAAGGTCTTCTGCAAACTGTAAAATGCTTCAGCGAAGACACTGGAATGAAATTTAATTTGAATAAATGTGCTAAAGCTACAGTTTTACGTGGATCAATACAAGAAACATCCTCAATTAGCTTAGACCCTGCTGTAACAATAAAAGAATTGAAACCAGAAGAAGCTTATAAATACCTAGGTGTAAATGAGAGCGAAAACATTCACCATAAAAAAATGAAAGAAATAGTGCGTAAAGAGTACTATAGAAGGCTACGAATGATATTAAAAACTGAATTGAATTCTCAGAACAGAGTTATGGCCATTAATAGCCTTGCAATCCCAGTTGTCCAATATAGCTTTAACATCTTAAACTGGACTCTAAACGACATCAGGCGAATGGATGCTAAAACAAGAAAGCTTCTTTCTAAGCATAAGATGCATCATCCAAAGGCTGATGTAGACCGTCTATACATACCCCGGAAAGAAGGTGCAAGAGGTCTTATTCAGCTGGAATTGTCATACAAGACAACAACTATTGGCTTACTAACATACATAGAAACAACAAAGGATTGGATGATACAATTAGTAAGGCAACATGAAGAAAGAAAGAAAAAATATTCAATAATAAAAGAAGGCAGTAAATACAAACAAGATTTACATTTAGTAGATTCTGTAGAAAAGCAAAACAGAAGCCAAGAACCAACTATTGGGGCAAAAAATATGAAAATGAAAGCCAATGATAAAGCTCTTGAACAGATGAAACAGCGCTGGCAAGACAAACCTCTGCATGGCCAATATCCAGAACGTGCCAATAAATCCAATGTTGACAAAGTTAATACTCATCGATGGTTACGTGCATCTGGATTAAAGTCTGAAACTGAAGGCTTTATTCTTGCAGCACAAGACCAAAATCTTTTCACTAGAAATTTTCAGGCAAATATTATGCATAATAATATGGATCAAAAATGCAGGTTTTGTGATAAGCACAAAGAAACAATAGACAACCAAATCTCAGGCTGTTCTGTGCTTGCTCCAAATGAATATAAAAATCGCCACGATAGAGTTGGGCAATATTTACATTGGGCAATGTGCAAACATTATCGAAAATCTGTAAACAAACACTGGTATGAACATCATCCAGCACCGGTTACAGAAATAGAATATGTCACTATTCTATGGTATTACACCATCTACACAGACAGAAAAATTGAAGCAAACAGGCCAGACATTATTTTTAAAAAACAGAAGGAGAAAACTTGTCTATTGATTGATATGGCTTGTCCAGCTGATTGTAACATAGCAATCAAGGAATATGAAAAACTGTCAAATTATAAAGACCTGGAAATTGAAATAGAAAAAATGTGGAAATTGAAAACAAGAGTTGTGCCAGTGATAGTAGGTACACTTGGAATGATAAAAAATGGAACAAAACAACACATTGAAAGAATCCCTGGAAACCCCAGCTTAAGAGATATAAAAAAAAGTGTCTTATTAATTACAGCCCACACACTAAGGAAGACTTTATCTATGTAATGCTAGGGATGATAGGGAAGATAGAAATAACATGAAATGGAGTCATAACAACACGCCACGACCTGCCTTAGGTCTCCCTGCAGACTTGGTTGGTAGTGAGACCAAAGCAGAAATCGAAATATGATGAAAAATGACATAATAATAATAGTAAAATCTTAGTACTGCCTGGATAGATTATCGTAAGGCATTCGATAGTGTGCCACATTCCTGGATTTTAAAGACATTAAATATATACAAGGTATCACCCGCCATCATCAATTTCACCAAACAATGCATGTCGATATGGAAGACAAACATTTCTCTCAATCATATAAATAGAACCTATAAGTCTGGTGAAATAAACATCAAAAGAGGTATATTTCAAGGTGATTACCTTACTATTCTGCATGTCATTAATAGCACTAACCAGTCACCTTAATAAGACAGAATGTGGTTATAAAATAGGCCAAAAGAAAATAAGCCATCTATTTTACATGGATGACTTAAAGTTATATTCTAAGAATGATAATGAGCTTGAAGGTCTTCTGCAAACTGTAAAGTGCTTCAGCGAAGACATTAAAATGGAATTCAATTTGAATAAATGTGCTAAAGCTACAGTTTTACGTGGATCACTACAACAAACATCCTCAATTAGCTTAGATCCTGTTGTAATAATAAAGAAGGTGGAAGAGATCTTATTCAGCTAAAATTGTCATAAAGATAACAACTATTGGCTTACTAACATAGAAAAAACAAAGAACTGGATGATACAATTAGTCAAACAACATGAAAACAGAAAGATAAATATTCAATAATAAAAGAAGGCAGTAAATACAAACAAGATTTATATTTAATAATTCTGTAGAAAAGCAAAACAAAAGCCAAGAGCCAACTATTGCGGCAAAAAATATGAAAATGAAAGCCAATGATAAAGCTCTTGAACAGATGAAACAACGCTGGCAAGACAAACCTCTGCATGCCCAATATCCACAACGTGCTAATAAATCCAATGTTGATAAAATTAATACTCATCGATGGTTACGTGCATCTGGATTAAAATCTGAGACTGAAGGCTTTATTTTTGCAGTACAAGACCAAAGTCTTTTTACTAGGCACGTTCCGGCAAATATACATAATCATGTGGATCCAAAATGCAGGTCCTCTGATAAATACCAAGAAACAATAGACCATCTAATCTTAGGATGTTCTGTAATTCTCCCAAATGAATATTAAAATCGTCACGATAAAGTGGGGCAATATTTACATTGGACAATGTGCAAACACTATGGAAACTCTGTAAACAAACACTGGTATGACCACCATCCATCTCCTGTTGCAGAAATAGAAGATGTCACGATTCTATGGTATTACACCATCTACACAGACAGAAAAACTGAAGCAAATAGCCCAGACATTATTGTTAAAATCCAGAAAGAAAAACTTGTCTGTTAATTGATATGGCTTGTCCAGCAGATTGTAAAATAGCAACCAAGGAAATCGAAAAATTGAAATAGAAAAAATGTGGAAATTGAAAACAAGAATCGTTCCAGTGATAGTAGGTGCACTTGGAAGGATAAAAATGGAACAAAACAACACATTGAAATAATCGCTGGAAACCCCAGCTTAAGAGATACACAAACAATTGTCTTTTTAAGTATATCCCAAACACTAAGGGGAACTGTGTCTATGTAACGCTAGGGATGATAGGGGTGATAGAAAAAACATGAAATGGAGCCATAACAACACACCACGACCTGCCTTAGGTCTTCCTGCAGACTTGGTAGGTAGTGCTACCATAGCAGAAATGGAAATATGATGTAAAATAAGAAAATAATAATAATAATAACAATAAACACAATTATTTTTTATATAATTTTTATATTTGGCTTACCATATTATTTCAATGTCCTAATATAAATCCTATTGTTTTATCTAGCCAAACGACATCGGGTTGCCAACAATCTTTAATATGCAATATTGTTTTCTCTGGGGACGGCAATTTCCATTACGTTATCGTGGAGGAAACGGAATCGCAGAGACAAATCAAACAGAATATTTGACTCGGGGGCATATTCTGTTAAGCGATTGATCTGACATTCTGTTGGATCTGGCAATCTGTTCGTTTGAAATTCCGCTGATCCTCTATTCTAATGTGCTTGCCTTGTGTGTCCGGCAAGCCAGTTAGCCGTCATGGTTCTTGGACGCTAATCGATTGGAAAATAATCTCTCTGTGTGTGCCTTTTATTTTTATCTCTATCTGCCAGTCCATCACAGTCTGTTATTTATCCAGAGAGGAATCCTTAACTGATATATATATATATATATATATTCGGAGCCCAGGAAGGCAGTTCATCTATGGAAAGCAGTCATTTTACACACTCCGCTGCTTTGGGGTCATATCTAACACAGAAAAGGCTATTAAAGTACACCCCAGACGACATAAACCCGGACAAGAACCCCGAAGGCAGTTGACTGTCAACACAGACAACCTCCCGGCAATAACTTCATTCAAGCTATACCCAAATATGTTGCCCCCTTTTTTTGTGATGTTTTGGATGGCGTCGGCACGGTCGAAAAATGTGGTGGGGGTCATATAATCTTAAATTCATGCGTTCAATCTACAAATGACAATAACACATGGAACCATATAGGATTATATCAGAAAACCACAATAAAATCAATAACACTGGCGCTAAACATTTTGACATTTAAGCACACGCTCTCTCTCTCTCTCTCTCTCTCTCTCTGTATATATATATATATATATATATATATATATATATATATATTCCATTTGTTGTAAACGATTAATTACGCGACTTAGGTTTCTACCATGAGTAGTGTTCTCAAGCGTAATTAAACAATCAATCAATCAATCAATCAATCAATATATATATATATATATATATATATATATATATATATACACAAAGAATCTCAAGCTAGCCAAAACCTACCGCGGTTTCACACTACGGCTCGTCAGTCGTTTGTGTGTCTTTGCTCTACTTTTGCATTTCGTTTGTACTTTGTATCGAGCACTTTTTCATTCTTTTTTTTTGTGGTTGGTTCCGTTTGGTTTTTTTTTTCTTTACTGCGGAGTATCGTATGTCTTGTCCTTATTCAGCGGATTTCTTTTTTTTCTCCCCTCTTATCCAACGCCTTAGTGCACCGGATTGTAACGGAATTAGGTTCTGTTTGTTAATGGTTTTTCTTAAGGTTTATCTTAGTATGAATTTAAAACTTAAATACTTGCAGAGTCTATTTAGTTATTATTTTGAATATATATATATATATATATATATATATATATATATATATATATATAATATTAGCAAGCAAAAAACTAACTGCTGTCTCTTTTCGGCAATACTTGTTATTTAAACAACGATGATTAATTTGTAATAAAACCTTAAAACCTGACAGTGAATTTATACATTTTCTTTGTGTTTGAGAATTTTAAAAAACGAATTGTCGGTACTACTTATTTAATCATTTCATCGTAACCAAGAGGAGACTGGCACAAGTAAGTAAACTGGATAAAGCGAGAAAAAATGCAAAGTACACTGGGTATTGAGGAAAGCATGAAAGCGCAACGGCATTCAAAAAGACAGAAGTTGTGCAGTTGAAATGTTATTTACATTTTTGGAGGTTGTTGCTATCTGGTAGCAAGCAAACGAAAGTGAATTATACAGGCGAGAAGTGCGAGAAAAGAAACTGTTCGACTAGAAGAGAGTGTCTCCATTTAACTATTTTCAACGGTAAAAGGGTTTAACCTGGATGCCCATCCAATAGCCCGATTAATATCATTTAGTCAGGCGTCAGGGAAAATGATCTTTGTCATGTTTATTTCAATCTACCAGGTGAGAAACTTTTTATATTAAAGAGTAAATAATAAAAATGTCTTTGTAGTTGGTTCAATATAGCAGCGTCTGACTTCTGACTCTTCCCCAATCAGAATACCACGCTGAAAGAGAAGATGTTTGAGTCATGAGAGAAAATTATCGGCGGATCTCGATAGCCTATCCAGAGAATGCATTCCAGAAGTGTCATAAGAGGAGAAATGTATGAACCTCCAACGAGGGGAGACTTGAAGGTGCTAATTGATTGAACTTTATAAATAAGTAAAAAGTAAAGATTTCTTTTTAGTTGGTTCGAATATTGTAATAATTTTGTAAATGTCTTTATATTTTTAAATGTTTTTATATTTATTTCTTTATGAATTAGTAGATGATAAACATTGCATTGCATTAGTTTTCGTCGTGTTAGTCTTTTAGCATGTTGTAAATATAAATGTCAGTCAGTTAAGTGCTATACGTGATACACGCTTGGACGATCATGTCTCGAAAGAAACATGACAGACTTGGCAGAAGATTATCCCGCAATAGGTTGCCATTGCTTTCTGCGGTAGACTGGTTGCAGACCAAGGCTAGAGTATCCAATCTGTCTTATTATTTGACTCATAACTAGACGGGGGAAGTTATGTACTATATTATTATGTAGTAATTAGTGGGGTATCAGTTTATTACTTCAAAACAATAGGAAATCGACCCCCCCTTTATACCCAATAGAAGCCTTAATCATGTTTTCAACTATTATATTCAGTCAGTCAGTTAAGTGCCATGCGTGATACACGCTTGGGTGATCATGTCTCGAAAGAGACATCACTGACTAGGCAGAAGATTATCCCGCAATAGGTTGCCATTGCTTTCTGCGGTAGACTGGTTGCCAACCAAGGCTATAGAACCCAATCTGTCCTGTTATTTTACTCATAATTGGAAGGATGAGACGGATTAATACCTTTCCCAAGGGAATTTGTGTGTAAGTGAATTCAATTAATTCAACTGGAATACGAACTCGGCTCTCCGATTTCTCGTTCCGAGCCGATATCCAATTCACCACAACGCACATCCAAAATATAAATGTAATCTCTTAAATAAACAAGGATTCGGCAGACATAGTACAAGCTTACCTAGTCAAGAAAAACACACCACTTGTTTGACAGGCTACCTAATCTACCGATTTGTCACCATCTGATTACTGAATCTTTCTCAATCTGAAGACCACGCCATAAGGGAAGCTATTTGAGTCACAAGAGAAAATATCGGCAGAACTTAGATCACTGGTGCCCCCTAAATACGAATTTGAACGATATACTAGATTAGCAACTAGATCCCACCCTTTTACAGTGAAACCGATAAAATGCAACCGTAACTTCTACTCCAACAGTTTCTTTCCTCGCACTTCCCGACTGTGGAATTCTCTTCCACACGATTGCTTCCCCGACGGCTACAATCTCCAGGAGTTTAAATGTAAGGTCAATAGACACCTCCTAACACACTAACCTGCTCCCATTCTATCAAACACTCTTCCCATCTGCCCAACCCTCATCCTCGCTATCCTTACTCATCTGTCACCTTCCTCCTGACAATCCCTATGTCTAACCACTCCTTCTCTTTACCTTCCCCTATGTAGCCCCATGCGCAATAGTGGCAGTGAAATGCCTTGCTTGGGGTGAGATGATTAAAAAAAAACAAAAAAAACGATAATATATCCAGTGAACGAATTCCAGAGGTCTTATAAGAGGAAAGGTTTATAAACTCCCAACGAGGGTAGACTTGAAGGTGTTAATTGATTCGAACTTTATAAAAGATTAAATATTAAAGATTTTTATAGTTTGTTCAAATATTTTATTTAATTTTGTAAATGTTTATAAATTCATGGATTCAAAATTGTTTTCGTATTTATTTCTTAATGACTTGTTAGATGATAAATATTTCATTGCATTTGTTTTTTTAGCATGTCGTAAATACAAATGTATTCCTTTAAAAAAAACAAAAACAAAGATTGACAGGCTACCTAATCTACCGATATGGCACCCTGAGATTTCTGACTCTTCCCCAATCTGAAGACCACGCTGAAAGGGAAGCGTTTTGAGTCACAAGTGGAAATTATGAGAAAAGTGAAGACAGAACTGGATAGCATATTCAAGGAAGATATTCTACATTTGTTACCAATAGAAAAGGTGTATCGGGAGATTTTAACTGGGATTTAAAGAAAAATAAAAAATTGCTGAGACTTCTGAATTAAATGCTGATGCCTTACATCGTGGTTAATTGCCTCCTTTTATTATTCTTTAGGAAGTTTTTGTCGAATTGATGAAATTTGCCACAATATTGGTGGAATTTAATTTCGACGGCTTCATATACAGGCAAATTGAAGGTGTTTCATTGGGTTCGCTAATGGAACCCAATTTAGCAAACATATTTGTTGGATTCCATAAAAAAAACTGATGCTTACTTCCGTTATATTGATGAAACTTGTATCTTTTAATGACGAGACTGAAGCAGACCATTTTTTTCGTCCCCGACTAATATGCATCTATCTAAACTTATTTATAAATGAAACTTTGGTGTGTCTGTGTTTGTGTGTGTCTGCATGTGTGTCTGCGTGTGTGTGTGTGTGTGTGTGTGTGTGTTCGTTACCTATAGACACCGAAACGGCTGAACCGATTTTCTTGAAAATTTACACATTTGTACTATAAGCGTCTGCGAGTGTTCTTAGCTAGGTTTTGTGTCTAGGTACCCCCGATAAATATCGAAAATCGATAATCGAAAAAATCGGGTTATAGAAGGAGTGGTCCGATTTTAATCAAATTTGATACACTCGTAGACAAAGACATAAGAAACGATATTCAGAAGTTTCAAGGTTGCAGTTCATACAATAGTGCAGAAAATCGATAATATATATATATATAAATATATATATAAGGCAAGATGTTTGTGGGTGTGTCTGTTTATCTGCCTGTATGTCTGTATTTTTTCAGTCCTTTTATTTTAGTTTTTGCTTTGTGTTTGGCTGTAATTATGTATAATTGTAGTGCTTAGTCTCAGCCATGATAGCATTTACTCAGAGGACTTAATTAGCCTTCAAAATTCAGTTTACGACGAAAAAACTTATTTGATATCGATACCAGGAAATCAAAATTTGACTTTCATCCATACATTTTTCTTTCAGTCTACGATTTCGCTTTAACTGGAAACAACTATTGCTTTTTAGTCTTTCATGCCAACGTCCAAAGAGTCTGAGCTCCAGGACCATGGATTAGTTTTAAAGCTTTCATTACACCCGAGAAACGCCGGGCTATACTGCTAGTTTACCTATAAATTTTACACAAGAAAAGTAAAGTAATCCTTCTGTTACTTTTCTTGATGTTTTGGTTAGTAAATATTGTTCTGGTTTTCTTACTACTATTTATCAAAAATCGACATTCATTGGTTTGTATACCAGTTGGGACTCCTTTTGACCTTTTCCTGGGTATGACAGTAAACTGCATCCGGCAGCAAGGTCTTTGATTGGGAGGTTGTGAGAAGCACTACACCACCGCTTAATTACTGTTGTTCCCAGGTCCACCTTGACCCGGAGTGGTAGCACCTGTTAGGGTCCCAGCTACAGACAAATAGCTAACCTCCAAACTGGGGTCAAAACACCATGAAAGTACAGAAATAGAAAAAAATATACATTTTTGAATAAAAAAAATTACTATAACACATTTTTGAAGGAGAAAAAATATTGTCATAATACATTTTTGAAGGAAAAAAATATTACCAGCAAATTAGTTTTAGATACAAAACTAGAAGATTAGTAGAAGATTTTTTTTATTTTATTTAAAATAAAATAAAATAAAGATAAAAAAATATTAATCAAAATTTGACTATATCAAACTTCAAAAAATTTTGGGATTCCAAAAGTTAAACAGACTACAGTACAAAGATGTCTTGTGTTCCTGTGCTATCATTGGCTGGGTAGCATTAATGATAAATATGCTATTTTTTTGTGGGGTGGGGGTCGGGATTGTTCCTTTGCTGCTAACACATCACGTAGTTTTACTGCCAAACATTATTTTTCATTGAAACGGAGACAAGTTCACCCTCCATATCAATGGGCCATTGTTTTATTCATTCAAATGTAGTTGAGTCCAACACAGAAAAGACTGAATGTTAGAACAAAGCAACGTGTGCCTTAACGATCGGAAATTACATAACTTCGTGAGAGTTGCGGCAGACAAAATGTGCGAGATGAAGTTCGATTTTTTTCTGGTCATTAAGATCAATAAAGATAGGTTTCTTCAACAACTAATTGTTGATTTGAGTTCAGCATATACATTTGCACAGAAATAATGCTATTTTGAATAAATTTGAAGCGGGAAAAGCCTTCGGGACCTAAAACGAAAATTTACGTTTTTTTTATATAATTTTAAAACTTAAACTAGGGTGAAAATCCCTGAGCCATACTCCGGAATCCTGTTTCGGCATGAGGTGGCTCTTCTATACGTAGAGGATATCAAGATAATACTGTTTATTACGCAATCGGTAGCGGGAGGTGGCCATCTTTTCTGTATCTTTATCGATATATCGTATGTATGAGTCCCGCTCTAGGGTTGGGTTAAGTTTAAGCCTAAAGAGCCGCTCATACCACTTGCATCCACAATAACTAACAAATATATATTTTTCGTCATACTTTTTTTAAATGTATCTATGATTAGCCTATAGGTTTGCAAGAAAAATCCTTACACGTAAACACACACACACAAACACACACACACCTCAGCACCAATTTTAAAGACCTATCAACATTTTTGAAGTCTCGGATTTCAGTTGAGTCCAACACAGAAAAGACTGAATGTTAGAACAAAGCAACGTGTGCCTTAACGATCGGAAATTACATAACTTCGTGAGAGTTGCGGCAGACAAAATGTGCGAGATGAAGTTCGATTTTTTCTGGTCATTAAGATCAATAAAGATAGGTTTCTTCAACAACCAATTGTTGATTTGAGTTCAGCATATACATTTGCACAGAAATAATGCTATTTTGAATAAATTTGAAGTGGGAAAAGGCTTCGGGACCGAAAACGAAAATTTACCGTTGACTTTTTAGTGTTTTTTTTTAATAAAATGCATTTTTGCAAGTAGGGTTTTTATAGTAATGTACTCTATATCAGGAAGGAGATCGAGAGTTTATGAGTATGTTATGGCGTGGAATTTTTTAGGTAGGGGTTCCTATTTGTGGTTAGCATATTCTTCGTCACCAGTGTTATGGCGTAATCTTATCTTAAATTTTTTTTAATAATTTTCCCTTCGCTCAAATATATCCGACGTCCGAATTCGCATTTAAGTTGCCTATTTATTTGGCTGACATATCCGATTTTTTTTTATTTGTCAGTTGTGTTTGACGTACAACTGTTGTAGGCGTTACTTTTTTTCCTGTGACAATCTGAGATTTCTTTTCGTGGTTCGAATATTCTACGTCAGTGTTATGACCGAAGGGCCATAGAAAGATAACACTGACTCGGATATAAGGTTGAACAGTATATTCTCGTAAACCGTAGTAGAAAGGTAAACGTGGACTAGAGAGTACTTCCTCTCGTAGCGTCCTGACTCACTCTGTGGTTACTACTCAGTGACTACTAAGTGTCTGTGTATCTCCTTCAGTTGGTTGCCATCTTATAAATGTGTGGAAGAGTTCATTTGCAGATAGGTCCCCACAATCAAGTACAAAGTGTTTGTATCTGTAACTGAGCAGATTCATGCCGACTTCAAAGTTTTGTGAAGACACTGCTATGATGTTCTCGATTCTCAAGGCTATTAGCAAATAACCCTGACGAGCAAGATCACCATAACAATGTCCATGCGAAACTTCGAGGTCAGCATAAATCTACTGAAATTCTTTCTACTTATATATATATATATATATATATATATATATATATATATATATATATATATATTGCTTTTAATCGTATCACCCCGAGCAAGGCGGTAACGCCACTGATGTGCAGGGGGGCTACGTAATAGTGAAAAGATTGGAAAAGAGAAAGCCGGAAACCACATCCTAAACAGGGAACAAGGGATGAGCCTCTTAACCTGTTCAATAGACATGGGTGGAGTGTGAACCGTGCGATAGATCTATCTACTCCAACTGAAAGAAAAAAACAAAGTGAGAAGATTGGAAAAGAGAAAGCCGGAAACCACATCCTAAACAGGGAACAAGGGATGAGCCTCTTAACCTATTCAATAGACGTGGGTGGAGTATGAACCGGGCGATATATATATATATATATATATATATATATATATATGTGTGTGTGTGTGTGTGTGTGTGTGTGTGTGTGTGTGCGCGCGCGTGCGTGTCTGTGTGCTTTGCGTGTGTGAATATTTTCGGAACAGTGGCCTCTGTCCAATCTTTGGATCTGGAAGTTACGCGCCAATTCCGTAGGAACGTGAAATAACAGAAATTGCAATAATATCAAAATAAACAGATATCATGCAAACAATAGACATCTGACGATGACCAGAGGTAGATCATCTGAAATAACATCTGTAAACAAGCATATGATTTTAAATTGATTTTTGTTCATCTATATATATATATATATATATATATATATAGAGAGAGAGAGAGAGATAATAACAGACTAGGATAGATAGATAGATAGATTTGTGTGTGTGTGTGTGTGTGTGTGTGTGTGTTTGCGCGCGCGTGTGTGTGTTTGTGTGTGTGTGTGTGTCTGAGAAAGAGTGATAAATTATATATACGCTACCGGCCATAATTATTAGGCCACCCCAGTGTTCTAAAAATGATATATTTCATACTATTATTTAGTATTTATTGCCAAGTGAATAATTGTAAATGAAAATAGAATGGTTCTTTTGTTAATACTGCACAATAACATGTGCATCAAATACATTTATAAATATTTAATAATTACCTATATTTTACTTTTTATTCTTAATTTTTATTTTCATTTTATTTTATTTTATTTAAAATTTTATTTTTTTTATCTACATGTTGTATTTGAATATTTAAATTTTTACATTTCATGACTAATTCCCCTCTGATTCCTTTTCCTTGAATTTTTTATTTTTCATATATTTTATTTTAATTTTAATTTTAATTTTAATTTTAAGTCTTACAGTTAAATTTTAAATTTTTATCTGCATGTAACCTTAGAATATTTAAAGTTTTAATCTTGTTATTAAAAAAGCAGTAAATTAACTTTATAAGATTTAAATCGGATGAAAAACGAGTGAATAAAAATTATAATTTAATAAACGGTCAATTTGAAATATACACCTAATAATTGCTTAAAGCAGGAAAGTCCGAGACATGCCATAGACGCAGGATAATATTATATATATATATACAGATGCAACATAGCTTAAATACTGACAAAGTTTTCTGGGTATTATTTCGAAGTTCCGAACTATCTATTTCTCTCTATTTCTTTCTCTCTCCCTCCCTTTCTCTCTTTCTTTCTCTCTCTCTCTCTCTCTCTCTTTATATATATATATATATATATATATATATATTGTGTCGTTTCTGGTTCGTTTTTTTTTTTCATTTATCACGTTTCTGCCCTTCCCGCCACAAAGCTATCGTGAATTGCAAAGACAAGAAACAATATTGCTTGAAGTACTCATCGACACTCCATGCTCCAGAAGGAGCGTGTTTACGCAGTCTGACCCATTTTGAGATTAAAATTAAGTGATTTCCTCATGATTTACCCCCGTATTTGTTCCCATGAAAGGTTGGGAGTTTGAATTTGCCTTCGGGTTAGCTTTCAAGACTGACGTGTTCCATGAAATTGAATTGAACTGGTTTATAAGGCGCCATAAACTCTCCGCGCCTTTTCTACTCTCAATCTAAGCATTTCCGATGGGCTTGACTGGTAATATGGAGTTGCAGAAATGTAATGACAGCTCGCTTTTCGGAAATTGTGCAGTGTGCATCATTGATGTACAAGAGGGTTACTGCATTTAATATCAGTTTGGATATTCAGTGTTCGGCTGGATAAACGCAGTTGGCAACCGTGTCTGAAGAAAATCCCCATATCATTCCTATAAATGACGGCCACAATAGGAATATCTAAACATCAAGGCGTCAGGATCTATCTATCTATCTATCTATCTATCTATCTATCTATCCCAGTTTTATCTTATCCCTTTTATCTATCTATCTATCTATCTATCTATCTATCTATCTATCCCAGTTTTATCATTATCTATCTATCTATCTATCTATCTATCTATCTATCTATCTATCTATCCCAGCCTTATCATTATCTATCTATCTATCTATCTATCTATCTATCTATCTATCTATCTATCTATCCCAGTTTTATCATTATCTATCTATCTATCTATCTATCTATCTATCTATCGATCTATCTATCTATCTATTCATATTTTACTCAAATCATTCCTTTTACTATATATCGGTATTTTCTTTTTTTCTCTATTTGTATATCTTCATTCGTTCATTATCTATCCATCTCTCTCTCTCTCTCTCTTTCTCTCTATCTATCTATCTATCTATCTATCTATCTCATTTTGTTCAAGTATAACTATGTATCCATCTCTCTCCCACTAACACACACTAACCCTTTCTCTATTTCTCTCTATCAAATTCAACCTGCTTCACATCTCTCTCTCTCTCTCTATATATATATATATATATATGAATATATATATAAATGTGTGATTGTGTGTGTGTGTAGATATATAAATTAGTAACTATATATATATATATATATATATATATATATATATATGGTTAAATAAAATAAAGACAAGAGGAAAACTGTATTTAGATCGCCCACGCGTTTCGTCCTGTGATGGCCTTTTACAAGGCAAAAAGACGAAATGAGCTTTATTCTAAATTACGTATTTATAAACACGCAGTGTTGGCAACTATAAAAACTCTCACAAATCATTTAAGAAGATTAACAAAATATTTAGTTTTAGAATTCCTTCATATGTAGTACAAAGTCATGAGATGTTAAAATGAAGGGAATACAACAGTTTTCTTTGAAATTTTTATTTTGTGTGTTACTCTGTTTTAGTATAATTTCCATAAGCAAATATTCTTAATCTTTTGGAATGGTTTTGTGAGCATTTTTATAGTTGACAATACTGTTTGTTTATAGATACGTAATTTAGAATAAATCTCATTTCGTCTTTTTGACTTGATAAAGTCCATCACAGGACGAAACGCGGTTTCGCTTTAATTGGAAACAATTTTTAGGTTTTCGTGCCAACGTCCGAAGAGTCTGAGCTCCAGGACCATGGATTAGTTTTAAAGCTTTCATTACACCCGAGCAACGCAGGGCTATATTACTTGTTGAACATAAAAAATACCTTAAAACCATATCTTTTTGGCATTAAATAACCCAAAGAGTTTCATATGGCATTAAACAAAATTCAAACTAAAACTCAAAACCTACGTCAATATAACCTTGTGGATTGGTTAATTACAACTGTCTGCATAGACGACCTTGTGGATGACTGCTTGTTTTTTAACACCTTGCATCTAGGTGGCCTTGTGAGTGATTGAATACTTTCCACTCAGCAACATCTTTTCCGCAGATGAAAAATCGGAAACCTCTGATTAAGCTATTACTGTTTCCATGGTAAACGTTCTTATTCGGTATATTTCTTAGTCCCACTAGTGATGTCTTTTGCAGATAAGACCCTCACAGGAAGACGAACCAGCCTCTCTTCCTTTGTATTCCATTAGTAAGAAAAAAAAATCCTTCTTTGATTGCTTCTTCTCTAAAACAATTTCTTGGAACAGACACCGGAGCGGATGTTTTTTTAAGTCACTACCATTCTAAAATCTTCAAGTCTACAGTATTTATATTATTCGGACTATTGTCCTCATCTTTGCTGCCATTTGTACGACGTTTATTAATAGATCATTCTATTTGTCTATATTTCTGAGATGAGGTAGTATTTACAGTATTTACATTATTCAGACTATTGTCCTCATCTTTGCTGCCATTTGTACGACGTTTAATAATAGATCATTCTATTTGTCTATATATCTGAGATGAGGTAGTATTTACAGTATTTACATTATTCGGACTATTGTCCTCATCTTTGTTGCCATTTGTACGACGTTTAATAATAGATCATTCTATTTGTCTATATTTCTGAGATGAGGTAGTATTTACAGTATTTACATTATTCAGACTATTGTCCTCATCTTTGCTGCCATTTGTACGACGTTTATTAATAGATCATTCTATTTGTCTATATTTCTGAGATGAGGTAGTATTTACAGTATTTACATTATTCGGACTATTGTCCTCATCTTTGCTGCCATTTGTACGACGTTTAATAATAGATCATTCTATTTGTCTATAGTTCTGAGATTAGATATTATTTACAGTATTTACATTATTCGAACTATTGTCCTCATCTTTGTTGCCATTTGTACGAGGTTTTCGGCCTTCTTCAGGTACTAGGAAATTCGAACCGAACCATTTATTACAATCCCTGTAGTATATCATCTTCATTCCATGCGTAAAGCCTCGTCATCTCCCTCTCACCCTGCAAATTACTTGTTCACCACTGCCGTAGCCTGTTATTGAACTCACAACTCTAAGATTCAAGTCAGGAACTAACCAACGTCTATATAGTGGATATAGTAACTTGCATAGTTAGTGGGAGATAACGGGGCTTTGCGCAACGAAGCAGGGTGATATAACCCAGTGATTTAATAAAGGGTTCGGTTCGAAATTTCTAGCACCTGAAGAAGGCCGGAGCGTACAACGGTTGAAGCGTCGTACAAAAGGCAAAAAAGATGAAAACAATAGTCCGAATCATGTAAAAAATGTAAATACGTTTTTTTTAATCATTTCACCCCGAGCAAGGCAGAAATGCCACTGATGTGCAGGGGGTTACATAAATGTAAAAAGATTAATTAGAAAAGAGTGAGGAGTACAAACTAGTTAGAAAGGAACAATAGAAAGCAGGTGCGATGACAGATACATAGGTGGAGAGAAAGGGAAGGTTATACAGGGGAGGGGAGAGAGCTAGAGGCCAGTGGTTAGTAGATGAGTATTGACTTTGCATTTAAATTTCTGGAGGTTGTAGCCGTCAGGAAAGCAAGAATACGGGAGTGAGTTCCACAGGCGGGAAGTGCGAGAGAGGAAGCTGCAGGAGTAGAATTGTCGTCTGCATTTGGCTAACCTGACTGTGAATGGGTGGGACCCAGTTGCCTGTCTAGTTGCACGAGTAAATACCTGGAGGCTTCAGTGACTTAAGCTCATCCGAGCAGAAGCCATGAAAGTATTTATACTAACTCATCTCAGAAATATCGACAGATTTTCAAATCTAAGTTACTTTTGTTAGTAACCCCATAAATTGGGTTCCTTGACTGAAGTTACGCTCTCAAAATATAATTCATTAACTGTTGTGGATCCCAGGGATGAGAACCGCACAAAATAAAGGACAACAGGTGCAGGTTAGTAATCCAGGAATATGAGTTCGTACGAAGTATATATATATATATATATATATATATATATATATATATATATACAAATCTCTGAATTAAAGCCGTAGGAGGTTTAGTGTGTCCACATCGGAAGCTAACGGGTGCTGTGTGATAATGTTCAGGCTGAGTAGGGCTTAGAGCTACTATGAACTACCGCCGCTGTATTCTCTGTGAAACCTCAGTATCTTTCGGTACCTGACGGTATCTGACGGATCGATATCAATCCACCCCCCACTGGGGCAAAATGTGGCACAAGGCCTTTTTAGAGTGGGTAATCCGGATCATGGATGTGCGTTTGTGGTGTAGTGGATATCGGCTCGGAACGAGAAATCGGAGAGTCGAGTTCGAATTCTAGTTGAATTCCTTGCATTCACTTACGCGCAAATACCTCTGGGAAAGGTATTAATCCATTTCTTCCCTCCAGTTATGGGTTAAATAATAGGACAGATTGGGTTCTATAGATTTGGCTTTCTACCGCAGAAAGCAATGGCAACCTACTGCGAGATAATCTTCTGCCCAGTCAGGCATGTCTCTTTCAAGACATGATTGCCCAAGCGTGTATCAGGTATGGCACTTAACTGACTGAATCCGGATCATATAGCCTAGTCAAAAATATCTATCTGACTTTACCCAGTCGTGACTCTACCCTTCGGCAGAGCCACGACTGGGTTATTGCTCTCCGCCCGAAGGAAGAGAGCCGACAGTGTCATATCCGGAGATAAACTCTGACGGATATCATTTTATCTCACTATGGCAGGAGTATGTGTATACTCTAGAAGAGTCTATTATCATGAAAAAAGGGGAGACTCCACAACAGTAACCTTCTATACTTGATTCGCCCATTATTAAAAAGGAATTTTACTTGGCTTTCTTTTTCTTATTTCTATTCAGCCTCTCCGTTTCTATTTCTCTATCAGACACATATCCATATTTTTTTTTTTTTAATCATATCACCCCGAGCAAGGCGGTAACGCCACTGATGCGCAGGGGGCTACGTAAGGGTAAAAAGAATGGAAAAGAGAAAGCCGGAAACCACATCCTAAACAGGAAACAAGGGATGAGCCTCTTCACCTGTTCAATAGATGTGGGTGGAGTGTGAACCGGGCGATAGTTTAGTCTATCTACTGCAATTGAAAAAAAAATTGGAATAAGGAAAAGAGTGAAAAGATTGGAAAAGAAAAGAAAACCGGAAACCGCATCCTAAACAGGAAACAAGGGATGAGCCTCTTCACCTGTTCAATAGATGTGGGTGGAGTGTGAACCGGGCGATAGTTTAGTCTATCTACTCCAATTGAAAAAAAAAATAAAAATAAGGAAAAGAGTGAAAAGATTGGAAAAGAGAAAACCGGAATACGGCACCCTAAACAGGAAACAAGGGATGAGCCTCTTCACCTGTTCAATAGATGTGGGTGGAGTGTGAACCGGGCGATAGTTTAGTCTATCTACTCCAATTGAAAAAAAAAATAAAAATAAGGAAAAGAGTGAAAAGATTGGAAAAGAGAAAACCGGAAACCGCATCCTAAACAGGAAACAAGGGATGAGCCTCTTCACCTGTTC
The DNA here is from genome assembly GCA_037127315.1 of Ascarosepion bandense. Lineage (NCBI taxonomy): Eukaryota > Metazoa > Mollusca > Cephalopoda > Sepiida > Sepiidae > Ascarosepion > Ascarosepion bandense. The sequence goes on from JBBBDQ010001309.1 coordinate 3,333,484, forward strand.
AATAGATGTGGGTGGAGTGTGAACCGGGCGATAGTTTAGTCTATCTACTCCAATTGAAAAAAAAATAAAAATAAGGAAAAGAGTGAAAAGATTGGAAAAGAGAAAACCGGAATACGGCACCCTAAACAGGAAACAAGGGATGAGCCTCTTCACCTGTTCAATAGATGTGGGTGGAGTGTGAACCGGGCGATAGTTTAGTCTATCTACTCCAATTGAAAAAAAAAATAAAAATAAGGAAAAGAGTGAAAAGATTAGAAAAGAGAAAACCGGAATACGGCACCCTAAACAGGAAACAAGGGATGAGCCTCTTCACCTGTTCAATAGATGATGGAGCGTTAAATCAATTGTTCTAAATCTATGTAATAATTCGATGTATCAGTTTAAAAGATGCTGGTGTGAAAATAGCTGTTGGCTTTTCTGGGCCTTTGGACATCGCTGCCCCAGACAGGTTTGGCTTCGGGACATTTGTTTATCCCTAACAGGTACTGACAAGAATTATTTTTCTTTGTTTTGGTGAGAGTTCGAACGGTTGAATGAAAATGCCCGGGGGTCAGTTTTACAAATATTCAGCCAAAATATGTGCCTCAGACTGTGCAACGCTTTCTAAAAGTCTGCAGATATTGTGAATATTTGAAAATTCTTTTCCGAAACGTATCCACTAAATGCATATTGAAAAGGAAATAAATCTAAACAATAAATAAATAAATAATAATAAATAATAAATAAAATTCTCGTCCGATATTTTATTTCCCCCTGTTTCTCCTTGCAAGTTTATTAGGTTGAATGATGTACTTTGTGGTCCAGTGGATATCGGCTCGGAACGAGAAATCTGGGAGCCGAGTTCGAATTCCAGTTGAATTCATTGCATTCACTTACGCGCAAATACCCCTGGGAAAGGTATTAATCCGTCTCTTCCTTCGAGTTATGGGTTAAATGGCAGGACAGATTGGGTTCTATAGCTTTAGCTGGCAACCAGTCTACCGCAGAAAGTAATGGCAACCTAGTGCGGGATAATCTTCTGCCCAGTCAGTCATGTCTCTTTCAAGACATGATTGCCCAAGCGTGTATCAGGTATGGCATTTAACTGACTGAATCCGGATCATATAGCCTAGTCAAAAATATCTATCTGACTTTACCCAGTCGTAACTCTACCCTTCGGCAGAGTCACGACTGGGGTATTGCTCTCCGCCCGAAGGCAGAGAGCCGACAGTGTCATATCCGGAGATAAACTCTGACGGATATCACGTTATCTACTATGGCAGGAGGTATTAATCCGTCTCTTCCTTCCAGTTATGGGTTAAATAATAGGACAGATTGGGTTCTATAGCTTTGGCAGGCAACCAGTCTACAGCAGAAAGCAATGGCAACCTACTGCGGGATAATCTTCTGCCCAGTCAGTCATGTTTCTTTCGAGACATGATCGCCCAAGCGTGTTTCATGTATGGCAGTTAACTGACTGAATGATGTGTGTTATTGCAGTTTTCCGTGGTGAAAAAACAAAGTAACAACACGTTAATTCATTTATAATTCAATTCGTAGACACCTGAAATGTGTTTGGTTGAAACAATAAATTTTGTGTTGAAAAAAACAAAACAAACAAAAATTTTAAAAAAATATACAAATTAATATTTGGTAAAATGAATGAGTTAAACAAATTAAAATTATAGCAGCCACATTTTTAGAATATATTCAAAAGTTAATCAATTTCAAGCAAAATAAACTGCCTTTTGAGTGAAAATTATTCATGAGATATGATATCCCTACTGAGAGGAATCTAACTTAAATTTTAACGATCAGAATTGCACTGCATTTATGTCATCAGATTAATAATAGGCAATTTGTTAGCTTTTAAGCAAATATAGTTGTTACTTTTAACTAAATATATAACCTTCAAGTTGAGATTGCCAAAATAACAATAAAAAAACAAGGGCGATTGACGAAACTGAAAAAAACTTAACGAAATTCTTAATTTAATCCAATTTGCAATTGTTATTTACCAGCAGTATAGCCCGGCGTTGCTCGGTGCTTTTAGTGGTTATGTTGAAATGCTAAAGTCAAATGCTTACTCAAAAAGCCCCCCCCCCCTGTGGAGTTGCCGTGAGGCGTAAGATAGAAAAAATGTCAATTAAGTATTGGATTTTGTTCTATTTTTAAAACGGGATTCATGCTCGATCAATTTTGCCAATAAACAGGAATGATGTATAAACAACTGGAAGAACGGGGTCGGGCGGACATTATGGGAGCCTGTAATGTGATGCGACGACACAGAAGTGTGTCCATTGTCTCTGCATTTTTGGAGAGGTTAGGCTCTTGTAGAAAACATGAAATTGTTATCGCATATGATAAGGTCAGTCAGTTAAGTGCCATATGTGATAAACGCTTTGGGCGATCATGTCTCGAAAGAGACATGAGTGACTTGAAAAAATATTATACAGCAGTAGGTTGCCATTAATTTCTGCGGTAGAGTGGTTGCCCACCAACGCTATAAAACCCAATCTGTCTTGTTATTTGACTCATAGAGGGGGAAGAGATGTATTAAATTATTAAGTAGTAATTAGTGGGTGATCAGTTTATTACTTCATAACAAATTAAAACTGATCCCCCCACTTTATGCCCAGTATAAGCCTTAATCATATTTTCAACTATTATATTCTGTCAGTGCCATACGTAATACACGCTTTGGGCGATCATGTCTCTTTGGAGACATAACTGACTGGGCAGAACATTATCCCGCTGTAGGTTGCCATTGCTTTCTGCGGTAGACTGATTGCCGACCAAAGCTATAGTACTCAATCTGTCATATTATTTGACTCATAGCTAGAGGGGCATGAGATATATTATATTATTAGGTAGTAATTAGTGGGGGATCAGTTTATATCTTCATAACAATATAAAACTGATCCCCCACTTTATGCCTAGGAGAAGCCTTAATCATTTCTACAACTATTATATTCAGTTAGTTAAGTGCCATACGTGATACACGCTTTGGGTGATCATGTCTCGAAAAGATATGACTGACTGGGCAGAACGTTATCCCGCAGTAGGTTACCATTGCTATCTGCGGTAGACTGGTTGCTATCAAAGGTTTTAGAATCCAATCTGTCCTGTTATTTAACCCATAACTGGAAGGAAGATATAGATTCATACCTTTCCCAAGGGTATTTGTGCTTAAGTGAATGCAAGGAATTAAAATGGAATTCGATGTCTCGTTCCGGGTAGATATTCACTACACCAAAACGCGCACCCAAAAACGAAATGTTAGCGTGTTATATATAAGCGGCGTATACACACGCCAGTCACCGAAAGAACACAATTCATTGCTGAAGAGTAATGCATAAATCGAAACTGTTGTTTGAAAATTTTCCTCTCTAGAGTGCTCAATCGTAATATATTCGTCATCCACATAAATGCCTGTTACGCTGTATCACAGCTCCAGTGTGGATAGGCGTCCACTAGTTTCTAGCCGGGGTCGAAACTTGACAGATTTCTTGTCAGTCAGTGTCTCTACTCTACTCTACTCCCTAAAGAGCAGGGAATAAAAGGGGAAATTTAAGCGTGTTATATATAAGCGGCGTATACACACGCCAGTCACCGAAAGAACTCAATTCATTTCTGAAGATATGATTAGGTAGAAGTTACAAAAATGTTGAAACATGCCGTTTATTTTCATAGCTATTTTTGTATAGGGCACCGTTATCAGCAAAAAGAGCAGCCCAAGGTGCAAAATACAGGTAGGGGGTGTTAAAATCAAGCAGGTACAAAAGTTTAAATATCAGGGAAGTGTTCTAACTAAAGACGGAAAGTGCGACACAGAGATCCAAAGACGATTTGGCATGGCGAAAGACGCGTTCCAGAAGCTGAGTAAAGTATTAAGACAGGAAACTTTCATTAGAAACAAAGAAGAGAGTACTGGATTGATATGTGATATCAGTTCTTCAATATAGCAGAGAATGTTGGACAATATCAACAAAGATGAAGGGAAAACTTGAAGCAGCTGAAATGTGGTTCTACAGAAGGATGATGCGGATATCATTGACCGAGCATGTGAGCAATGACAACGTTTTGGAAAGGATGGAGACAAAAGGAAATTAATACTGAGCATCAGGAAGAGAAAAACTAAAGTTCCTGCGGCATGCAATGAGGAAGGAGGGCTTGGAGAACCTGATACTAACAGGCCAGATAGAGGGAAAAAGAGACAGAGGAAAGCAGCGGATAACTTATTTCAAGGGCCTGAGCAGGTGGATGACGGAACGGAGGCTGAGAGCCGTTAACCACCATAGACAATCGCATCTACCTCCCATTAGCATGGGACAGGCTAGCCTCCCAGAGAGTAAAATACTACGCCTCCTTGGCCTTACACTTTCGGCGGACCTCAAATGGAATGACTATATCGAATCCATTGCCAAATCTGCCGCTATGAAAGTCGGCTCTCTGTGCAGGGCCCGGAAGTTTTTCTCACCTGAATCTATTCTGCACATATACAAATCTACCATCCGCCCGTGTATTAAATATTGCTGCCATATCTGGTCGGGTGCCCCTGCTGCTCTTCTTGGGCTTCTTGACAAGATACAAAGGAGGATCTGTAACGTAGTTGATACTGACTTGGCAGACCGGCTGCGACCACTCTCTCACCGGCGTGGTGTGGCTTCCCTGTGCCTCTTCTGCAAGTAATTTCATGGCTTTTGCTCCGATGAACTTAGATCACTGGTGCCGCCTAAGCAGGAATTTACACGAGATACTAGATTAGCAACTAGGTCCCACCCTTTTACAGTTAAACAGATAAGATGTAACCGTAAATTCTACTCCAACAGTTTATTCTCGCGCTTCCCGCCTGTGGAACTCCCTTCCACATGTCTGCTTTCCCGACAGCTACAATTTCCAGGTGTTTAAATGTAGGGTCAATAGACACCTCCTATCACACTAACTCCCAATTATTCTCAGAACAATCTCATCTACCCAACCATCATTCTCGGTATCCTTACCCGTCTATCACCCACCCTCTGACATGTCCTATATTTAATCATCCTTTCTCCACTCTATGTAGCCCCCTGCGCAGTAGTGGCAGTGACATGCCTTGCTCGGGGTGAAACGCTTAAAAAAAAAAAAAGGAGTAAGCGTGCTAAGAACCACCAGGGATAGGGAGACGTGGAAGGCCATGATCGTCTACGTCCTGAAGGGACAAGGTACATAGAAGAAGAAGAAGAAGAAGAAGAAGAAGAAGAAGAAGTTATATTGTGCCCCATGTATTTGAAACTACTCTAGTTAGCATTATGGTGGAGGGAGTTATTCTTTATACGATTTTCTTTAGTTACTTGTAAATAGCATTATTAACAAAGAGTGTTCATGCCTTTTCTTTTTCACCCCTTGTAGCTGGGTCGTCTTTCTCTTCACTCTTCTCTTGCCTAAAACTTTAACTCTTTCATGTAACCCCACTGCTTCTCAGTAGCGGTACCGCCTTGCTTGGGATGAAATGATTAAAAAGATTTCAGTACTTGTTCTGGTGAAACGCACCTATTACTCAGATAATGGACTCTCTCAACTATATTAATAAAAGTTAACGGAAATTTAACTCTAGAAATTCTTGGGAAGTTCTTGGGAAGTTCTAGAGAGATATTTCTAGTTCTATTGGAGTTCAGTAGAACTACTAGGCAGTTAATATTCGTCGGCAGTTAGCCGAACACTAAGGAGTTAGCTTAAAGTGGAAGATTACCAAGTTCCTAACATTTAGGGCCCGTTAAGTCGATTAGCAACCGACATAGCATTATTATAACTTTCAGTGCGAAAACTACTCCACAACATAATTGGCGACGAAGATGAGTTTGTTTTGGTGAAACACACTTATTCTTCAAATAATAGACTCTCCCTCCAATATTGATAAGTTATCAGAAAGTTAACTCTAGACGTTCCTGGGAAGTTCTTAGGCGTGCTTAGAAGTTCTAGAGAGTTCTTTAGAGTTCTATTTGAGTTCAGTAGAACTACCAAGCAGTTGATATTAGTCAGCAGTTGGCCGAATACTAAGGAGTTACCTTACAGTGGAAGATTACCAAGTTCCTAACATTTTGGGTATGTTAAGTCAATTAGCAACCGTCATAGCATAATTATAACCTCCTTGCAGTATCTTACAACCGAAGCAGTGCTGGTCCCAAGAACTTGAGATACATAATTCTTAGTTTATATATAATTGCATATTTCTGAACGAATCCGTATCTCAATGAACTTAATTGGATGTTTGTACAGAAAAAAAAAAAAAATATATATATATATATATATAATTGTAGGTGCGTTTGTATGTGTATATGTGTAAGTGTGCGTTTGTATGTGTATGTGTATGCCTGTATAAAATCAATGCACTCAGACCTAATGTTCAACTGTTCTCAATGTCTTTTATGTAAAATCTACTGAATTTAGATGAAGCATAGCTTAGACCTCATTAAGAAGCGTAATTAATTCCTATGTCATAATTCACTCATCTTCATTAATTCAATCAATGGCTTTCCACATTTAATGACATATTCAATATCAGGAGTGAATTAAACTTCCTTTATTCTTGCAGTCGACGAATAACGTCGCCGTTAAATTGTTTGCCTTCAACAAAAGAATTAGTAACATCCGAGAGAATCCACGATAAATGTATCGTAATTTAGTGTTTTTTTTTTTTTGTGAACATCGATGGAATTTTGGGCTTGAGAGATAACAATGACAAACGTATGGGGTATTACTGGCCAAACTTTAAAGGAGACTCATAGGACCCCAATTAAATCAATCAGATCTTATGTAAAACATCTCTTCATTGAAGTTGTTAACGAAACAAAGTCCCTGCCTTTTATCTGACGATCAGTTTCTAGTCAAATCTATCTATCTATCTATCTATCTATCTATCTATCTATCTATCTATCTATCTATTCTGTTATTATCTATCTATCTATCTATCTATCTATCTATCTATCTATCTATCTATCTATCTCAGCCTTATCATTATCTATCTATCTATCTATCTATCTATCTATCTATCTATCTATCTATCTATCTATCTATCCCAGCCTTATCATTATCTATCTATCTATCTATCTATCTATCTATCTATCTATCTATCTATCTATCCTATTCTGTTCTGTTATTATCTATCTATCTATCTATCTATCTATCTATCTATCTATCTATCTATCTATCTATCTATCTATCTCAGTCTCTTCACATCTATCTATCTATCTATCTATCTATCTATCTATCTATCTATCTATCTATCTATCTATCTATCCTATTCTGTTATTATCTATCTATCTATCTAGCTAGCTAGCTAGCTAGCTATCCTATTCTGTTATCATCTATCTATCTATCTATCTATCTATCTATCTATCTATCTGCTCATATCATTCTGTTTATATCTATCAATCTGTGAATCTTTAGCTTGTTCTCTCTCTATATATAGCTACTTATTTCAGTCCGTTTATATCTCTCAGTGAATTTGTTTCTTTTCTATCTATCTACGTAGCTATCTATCTATTCTAGTCTGCTATTATCTATCTATCTATCTATCTATCTATCTATCTATCTATCTATCTATCTATCTATCTTATTTTAGTGTGTTTATATCATCGTTCAGAAAATCTCTCTTTTTTTCTCTCTCTCTCTCTCTTTGCCTATTTATTTAGTCTGTTTATATCTATCAGTAAAGCTCTCTCTCTCTCTCTCTCTCTAGCTATCTATATGTCTAACTCTCTCTCTCTCTCTCTCTCTCTATATATATATATATATATATATATATATATGTATATATAAACAAAAATCAATTTAAAATCATATGCTTGTTTACAGATGTTATTTCAGATGATCTACCTCTGGTCATCGTCAGATGTCTATTGTTTGCATGATATCTGTTTATTTTGATATTACTGCAATTTCAGTTATTTCACGTTCCTACAGAATTGGCGCGTAACTTCCAGATCCAAGGATTGGAAAGAGGCCACTGTTCCGAATATATTCACACACGCAAAGCACACAGACACGCACACACATACACACACACACTCTCTCTCTCTCTCTCTCTCTCTCTCACACACACACACACACACACACACACACACACACACACACACACACATATATATATATATATATATATATATATATATATATATATATACGGTACCGTGTAAAAGTATTAGAACAAGAACTATTTTATCTTTTATGAGGCATATTGATAGAAAATAAACAATTTAATTAAAGTAATTTTATTTGATTTCATCCAAAAATGTTTTAACAAGAAGAATACTTGTTACAAAATAAATTTAATATTTAGTATAATAGCCTTTTGCTTTGATCACAGCCTTCATTTTGTCAGGCATTGACATCACAAGCTTCTGCGTTTCAGTGGTGGTACCGCCTTGCTTGGGGTGAAACGATTAAAAAATAATAATCTCTTCAGGCAATATAAATAAAAGACAAAATGTGTTGGGGAGTCACCCCTTTTCACACACTCTGTGGACCCTTCCATGGTATACAAATAATCCTTCCTACACAGAACGGGTTGTTGTTGTTGTTAGAGTTGCTGAGACTCTTCAACTATAACACTGTCGGCTCTCTGGCATCGGGTGAAGGGCGCTCTCTGCTTCCGAGCGGAGAGCAATAGCCCGGTCGTGGTTCCACCGAAGGGTAGAAGCATGACTGGGCAAAAATAGAAACATGTGTCACATGTTGCCCTTACTGGGAGGGACAACTAAATATAGTTGTTGTTGTTAGAGTCGGTGTTTGTCAGAGAAGTTGAACCGCTGCTCGTTGGTCAGCAAGAATATAGACTATTACCCGGACTTACTGCTTGTATATATTTGATTCCTACTAACAAATATTCCTGAATCTACTAACCGTGTACAGATTGTATATCTTTTATTCAATATACTTACATTTTTCCTCTCATATCTGTTTTGGTTATTATTAGATTTTGTGGTTTTCTAAACAAGAATCCACAACAAAATCATCTTAACAACATGTTGCATATCCTGAAGGAATTTATTAAAACCAATATGGAAATTTTATTTTCTATCTTTTTATGTTGTTTCTTTGATCATCTGAGAAACAGCTTTTTACCGTCCATCAGAATGGTTGATGCTAACCTTCGGCTGAGTGACACGTTGCGCATCTTCGGGCAAAAGTTTTCCGCTGATATGAAGCAGACAGTATATATTGAATCAACTGCTATCTCACAATTCAGATTATAGGGGCTGTCAGGAAGTGGGTAAGGGAAGGATTATATTGATTGTAATGTAGAATTCATCCCCCACTTTATATCCACATTATAATAGTATATAATTTTTTTATAATCATATCACCCCAGCCAAGGCATTTTATTGCCACTGTTTTGCAGGGGATTATATAAGAAGAAAGTTATAAGAAAGATTGACAGGTTATAGGGAGTGTCAGGAAGTGGGTAAGAGAAAGATGAGAATACTCATGAGAGTGGAGTGGACAGAGATAGGAGATGACTATTGACTTTACATTTAAATTCTTGGAGATTGTAGCTGTCGGGGAAGCAATTAAATGGAAGGGAATTCCACAGGCGGAAAGTGCGAGAAAAGAAGCTGATGGAGTAGAATTTAAGTTTACATTTTATTGGTTTCACAGTAAAAGGATATGACCTAGTTGTTAATCTTGTGGCTCTAGTAAATTCATATATAAGGGCACTAGGGAGCTAAGTTCATCGTAGCAGAAGCCGTGAAAGTATTTGTAGAAGAAACACAGGGAAGCCACATTGAGTCGATGAGAAAGTGACTGTATCTGATCTGCCAAGTCGGGATCGATCACATTACAGATTCTCCGTTGGATTATGTCAAGGACACCTAGGTGGATAACAGGAGCACCCGACCAGATATGGCAGCAGTATTCAATGCACAGGTCAATTATAGATTTATATATGTGCAGGATTGTTTCAGACGGGGAAGACTCCCTGGCGCTACACGAGAACTGATTTTCTTAGCAGCGGATTTAGCTATGACTTCTACATAATAAATCCACTTGAGGTATGTTGTGAGAGTTACTCCGAGGAAGCGCAATGTTATGACTTCAGGGAGACTAGCCTGATCCATGCTAATGGGGTGGGGTGGGGGTAAGAGCGATAGTCTGTGATGGTTAATAAATAGCAGCTTCGTTGTGGAAGCATTAAAATTCACGAGCCATTTCTTACCCCCAGTCTACCACAGGTTGGATGTCTTTTTCAAGCTCGGCAGTGAGGTTTGCTTTGTCAGTAGATTTTTCATCGATGCGATAGTAAAACCCTTGTGTTGTCAGCGTATATTGTTCATTGTGTCATAAGAGACAATATTTCTTGTCAGAATTTTCTAAACTTATTTATAAATGGAACTTTGTGTGTGTGTGTGTGTGTGTGTGTGTGTGTGTGTGTGTGTGTGTGTGTGTGTGTGTGTGTGCCCGTTACCTATAAACTCCGAAACGGCTGAACCGATTTTCTTGAAAATTTACAGAATTGTACTATGAGCGTCTGCGAGTGTTCATAACTAGGTTTTGTGTCGAGGTACACCAGATAAATATCGAAAATCGATAATCGAAAAATCGGGTTATAGAAGGAATGGTCCGATTTTAATCAAATCTGATACACTCATAGACATAGACATAAGAAATGATATTCAGAAGTTTCAAGATTGCAGTTTTTACAATAGTGCAGAAAATCGATAATATATATATAAAAGGCAAGACGTTTGTGTGTGTGTCTGTTTATATGCCTGTATGTCTGTATTTTTTCAGACATTTTATTTTAGTTATTGCTTCGTGTTTGGTTTGTAGGTATAATTGTAGTTCTTAGTCTCAGCCATGATACCATTTACACAGAGGACTTATTTTGCTTTCAAAATTCAGTTTGCGACGAAAAAAACTTATTTGATATCGATACCAGGAAATCAAAATTTGATTTACATCCATTCATTTTTCTTTCAGTCTACGGTTTCGCTTTAACTGGAAACAACTATTGCTTTTTAGTCTTTCGTGCCAACGTCCAAAGAGTCTGAGTTCCAGGACCATGGATTAGTTTTAAAGCTTTCATTACTCCTGAACCACGCCGGGCTATATTGCTAGTTTTGCCATAAGGAAGAAAATTTGTTGTCAAATTTAAAATATATAGAGATTTGGATAGTGAAAAATTAGGTTCGGGTTAAATTATTTAATTTGACATCTAAACAATAAGTAAATCAACTTTTACATCTATGACCTTCAAAGTAACATATAATTTAGGTTTGTAAGAAAAAAAAACAACGGAAAAATTTACATTTAAATATTGTGACTATTTTCCCAAAAATCCCCTTTTTGGCAGAGGTCAAAGAGTCTTACATCGGGAACCCTTTGATCTATTAGATATAAAATAGACACAACACAATTTCTATCATGAAGCTCTATAAATATACAAAATTTGAAAAAAGAAATTTTGTTTGCTGATCATATATATATATATATATATATATATATATACATGTGTGTGTGTGAGTATGTGTGTGTGCGTGTGTGTGTGTTTGTGTGCGTGTGTGTATATAATTAAATATGAAAAATATTTTAAAATATGAAGACCTTTGTTGATCATATATATATATATATGTGTGTGTATAATTAAAATATGAAACATCTGAAACAAAATAAAATGTTCTTCTCGTCTCATTTTGAAATGTTCTTTTTCTTCTTAAGATTATCTACAAGCACACACACATATACACACACCTCATATATACAGGCGCGTGTATGTGTGCGTGTGTTTATAAATATTCTCAGATAATCTTAGAAGAAAAATAACGTTTAAAAAGTCAGACGAGAAGAAAACTATATTTTGTTTCAGAAGTATAATATTTTAATACACACACACACACACACATACACACATACATACACACACACACACACACACACATATATATATATACATAAATATATATATAATCTATATATATATACATATGTATATATATAATATATAACATATATATATAACATATATATACCATATATATATATATATATAACATATTTTAATTCAGATACTTCAATATATATATATATATAACATATTTTATATATATTTTTGCATATTTTTATATATATATATATATATATATATATATATATATATATATAACATATTTTAATTCAGATACTTCAATTTTTTCAAATTTTTATTTTAAATCCTATATCTTTTTATTCCCTTTTATTAATAATTATGCCTTTTTAAGTAAAGGACTTTTTCCAGTACTTCAACGTTTTGGGGAAATTAGGTTTTTGATTTTGTCCAGCGTCTGTAATATTTTTAAAAAATTTTTTCTTTCGTTTCTTTCTTTTTCCCTCCCTTCCTTCTTTTATCTCTCTTACCACCTTTTTTCCGTGTTGCTTAAACTTACGTCGATTTTACACGGCTGTCTGTTAATTTTTAGTTACATTCTCCCCTTTTTTTTTTGCGAACCCAGACGATGTCAATTTTTTCTTTTCTTATATTTTGATTTTATTCTATCTTTTTCTTTTTCTTTTTCGTTTTCTTTTTCTTTTTCTTTTTCTTTCCCTTTATTTTTATTTTTATTTTATTTTATTTTATTTTTTAATTTCTTTGCAATCTATTTAAAAAGGAAAAGTAGACTAATTTTTCTCCAGTTTCTGAAAGGATTTTTCTGTTGCTGAGGTGATGTGTTGTCCCCCGTGGGGATCTTCATATCGAAATGGCCATTCAACATCTTTGAATTAATCCTTTTTTAATATATATATATAACATATATATATATATATATCATATATATATATATATATATATATATATATATATATATATATGATTCGCATCAAGCTTCCAGCCTTTTAACGTCAAAATGGTTAAACGTAACCGTCTCTTCTACTGTAATATTTTTTTCTCTCACTTTCCGTTCGTTTTGCTTCACTCATAGCTACAATCTCCAAAAGTTTAAAAACATCTTCATTGGCCATATTTTATCTACTTGATTTCAATCCATTTGTCATCCTTTCTCCGACATGTCTTGCCCCTTGTTTTTTTCTCATTGTAAACTCCTGCCCACCAATGACAGTCCTTTCTTTTTTTGGGATGAATTGATTTAATATATATATATATATATATATATATATATATATATGTGTGTGTGTGTGTGTGTGTGTGTGTGTGTGTGTGTGTGTGTGTGTGTGTGTGTGTGTGTGTGCAGATAGATAGATAGATAGATAGATATAATAAGAGACGTGTTTATGTTTGAAGGATATATACATACATACATATATATATATATTTTTTTTGTCTCATTGTAAACTCCTGCCCACCAGTGACAGTCCTTTCTTTTTTGGGGATGAATTGATTTAATATATATATATATATATATATATATATATATATATATATATATATGTCTGTGTCTGCAGATAGATAGATAGATAGATAGATAGATAGATAGATAGATATGTGTATATAATAAGAGACGTGTTTATGTTTGAAGGATATATATATATATATATCCATTTCATGCGGTGTTACGTTTATATGAAAACAATGTAAATTTCTCAACGTCTCTTCCTCAATGCAGGCTCTCATCTGGTATATCGGCAAATTCCATGTTCTTTTTGATAATGTCCCTGATCCTCAAATGCTTTTGTGCAGTCATCTTTACGCGACATATCGTGTTCTCGTCTCCGTGATCTAATTAATTGATCGAAGCGTTGATAACTCCCGATAAATTGCAAATTCTTTGTCAACAACAAAATTGTAAGATCAATAAGTAGAAACAAAAAAATAAGAAAATTCAAATAACAAAGACAAATGAATAACGTTCAATTGAACAACCCTGCAGATAACACACCACTAATTAAAATTGCCGTTAAATTATCAGTTTTATTTACTTTTCCTTCGCTCATTGATTTCAATGCACACTTAACTGATCTCACCTTTGATATTGTTTCTTTTAATTTCCATTTTTATGAATTTATTAATCTTATCAATGTTATTTCTTGACTAAAACATGTACTGAAATTTTTACATGCTTTCCCATTTGGTAGTATGTCGAGAATATGGCAAAAGAACAGGGTACACTGCCTTCTACAACCTTGGTTAGTACTGAGTATGACGATAAACTATATGCGGTAAAAAGGCCTTAAGAGGTTTTGTAGAGCATGAATAACCTTGTAATTTCTGTTGTTCACAGGTCCACCCGAAACTCGAGCATCTGTTGGGTCCCAGCTATGGGTAAATAGTGAATCCTCCAAACAAAACCAAAACATGAAAGTATAAATATATATAATAGAAGAAACAGCAATTCATATATATATATATATATATATATATATATATATATTACGGAATTTAACGAATTTTAATTAACCAGTATTATATAATTATATCCACTGACCTGATTATTTACGATAATGTGTAAATGTGTAAATAAAAATGATAGGTTCGGATCCTGCTGAATGACACACATTTTCGTCACAAAAATTTATCGTAAATAATCAGGCCGGTAGATATAAATATATAATACTGTTTAATTAAAAAACAGAATATATACTTAAATACGAGTATCGATAAAAAAAGATAATGTTCAAACAATTCATTTCAAATATATATATATATATATATATATATATATATATATATCTTAGTCATTTACATACAAGCCTGTTTCGCTGTATCACAGCTCATAAGTGTGGCTAGACTCATCCACTTGATTCTGGCCGGGATCGAAACTCGACCGATTTGATGTCATTCAGAGTTACTACCCAGCTAAGCCATAGACGCATGGAATCAGAGAAAGGAAACTTTCACGTGTTGCATATAAGCGGTGTATACACACGCCAGTCACCGAAAGAACTCTATTCTTTGCTGAAGAGTAATGTTTATATCGCAGAAGCGGAAACTGTTTTTAAAATCTTTATTTATTTTAGAGAGCTCAGTCGTATATATATATATATATATATATATATATATATATATATATATATATTACTGCTGTATGCACCTATTTATGCAGGAATAACATGGGCACTATTGCAGGGAGTAGAAAAGTATAATTATACTGACTACCAGTCGTTGCTCTTTTTCTTCTTCAGGAGGAACCCAGACTTGCTTTTTAGTCTTTCGTGCCAACGTCCAAAGAGTCTGAGCTCCAGAACCATGGATTAGTTTTAAAGCTTTCATTACACCCGAGCAATGCCGGGGTACAACTCCTAGTTTATTAATAGAAGTAATTACTTATTCCGGTTTTGTAAATACCACACACCTTGAAGTATTACCAAGAATGAAAGTAAAACATGGGCATTAATATGTAAGGAAGTTTTCATGTCATTAATCCATATAGTAACCTCCATTTAAAAAAATGAAATTGTATTCAAATATATAACTTCAAAAATACTACAATATAAATAACAAATGAAGTTTTTCTCACCTGAGTCCATCTTGCACATAAACAAATCAAACATCCGACCGTGCATTGAATACTGCTGTCACACCTGGTCGAGCCTCTCCGCCAATGATCTTAGGGTTCCTGACAGGCTCCAAAGGAGACTATGCAATGTGATAGGTACCGACTTGGAAGCTCGAATCCAGCCACATTCGCGCGGGATGTGGCTTCCTTCTGTCTATCCTACGAATAGTTTCATGACTTCTGTTCCGACCAACTTAAGTCACTGGTGCCAAGAATTTATCCGAGCAACCAGACTGGTAACAAGGTCCCACTCTTTTACAGGTAAATCAACTAAATTCAGCCGCCACTTCAGTAGATTACTTTCACGCAATTTTACCTGTGGAACTCCCTTTCGAATACTTGCTTACCTGATGGCTACACTCTCGGAGAATTTAAATGCAATGGTAATTCCCATTTCTTGCCCACTTAACTTCAGGCCTTGTCTCGTCCTTTCTCCATCAGATAGCATATCTTGTTCTTTTCCTTTCTCACTCGACCCTCGCCACTGTCTTCACACTTGTATTCCCATCCTTCTTTTGCCCTTTCTCCGACACCCCCTGTAACTAGTTCATCTTTCTTTTCGCTCTCCACCTGTTTAAACTTTCACTCTTCTCTTATGCAGCCCCCTGCACACCAGTGGCGGTACTGCCTTGCTTGGGGTAAAAAAGGCTAACAAAAAAAAAAAGCAACACAGAGATATGTTTATGCCCGGATGCTGAAAGTAACCTATTGTGAACTATCTAAATATATTTATAAACGGAACTTTGTCTGTGTGTGTGTGTGCGTGTGCGTGTGTGTGTGCGTGTGTGTGTGTGTACCTGTAGACTCCGAAACGGCAAAATGTACAAAGTTGTACTATAAGCATCTGCGAGTGTCCTTAGCTAGGTTTTGTGTCGAGGTACCCCAGATAAATATCGAAAATCGATAATCGAAAAAATCGGGTTTTTAGAAGGAGTGGTCCGATTTACGGCGTTGCTCGGGTGTAATGAAAGCTTTAAAACTAATCAATCGTCCTGGAGCTCAGACACATTGGACGTTAGCACGAAAGAGTAAAAAGCAATAGTTGTTTCCAGTTAAAGCGAAACCGTAGACTGAAAGAAAAATGAATGGATGTAAGTCAAATTTTGATTTCCTGGTATCGATATCAAATAAGTTTTTTTCGTCGTAAACTGAATTTTGAAGGCTAAATAAGTCCTCTGAGTAAATGGTATCATGGCTGAGAAAAGAATTACAATTATACCTACTTAGAGCCAAACCCGAAGCAAAAACTAAGATAAAAGGGCTGAAAAAATACAGACATACAGGCATATTAACAGACACACACACAAACATCTTGACTTTTATATATACATATTATCGATTTTCTGCACTATTTTATGAACTGCAACCTTGAAACTTCTGAATATCGTTTCTTATGTCTTTCTCTATGAGTGTATCAAATTTGATTAAAATCGGAACACACCTATAACCCGATTTTTTCAATTATCGATTTTCGATATTCATTGGGGGTACCTCGACACAAAACCTAGCGAAGAACACTGGCAGACGCTTATAGTACAACTGTGTAAATTTTCAAGAAAATTGGTTCAGCCCTTTAGGAATCTATAGGTAACGGGTACACACACACACAGACACACAGGCACACACACAGACACACAGGCACACACACAGACAAAGTTCCATTTTTAAATAAGTTTTATATATATATATATATTTCATTTTTAAACGAGTTATATCACTACCTTGTTTTCTACCATGAGTGGTGTCTTCAGTGGATTTCTAATAATAATAATAATTATTCAAAATTGCCTGAAAACACCACTCATGGTAGAAACCAAGGTTGCGAAATAACTCGTTTAAAAATGAAAAATATTCAAAAATTCTACAATTGTATAGAACACTTTTTAATACAAATGTTTACTACTCTAACCCTATTAGGACCAAAAACTAAGTATTAAACAATTAATATATATATATATATATATATATATATATATATTGATGCCTCATAAAAGATAAAATAGTTCTTGTCCTAATACTTTTGCACACTACCGTACAGGCGCACCTCGAAAACTTATGACAATCAGAAATTGGCAGCTGGTCTCTTCTTACCTTGCATAACTTTTCATTGGGGTTGGGGCGGAACTGACTGGTAACTTTTAATACCTCCAAAATCAGATTAGTTACATTCCATCAACGCCAATCAGATCTCGAGCTACCATATGAACGGATGTCCCCTCGGTTAAGTATCGTTCCTTGAGAGAATGTTGGGCCTCAGACTCACATCCGACTGCAAGTGAAACTTTTATATATGATACATCATTAAAGTTGCAGGTAAAAATGAACTTACCGAAAACTGTGAAAGTCATGGTAAACGACAGATACGAAGTGATACAATTTAATTTGTTTAATTAAAATATGACAAAATTATTCAAAGCAAATCGTCACTTATCTGCCTTTTAATCAATATCTGAGATGAAGAACAAATTGATCCTTGTCTTTTACAAGAGTGTAACGGAGAAGTGAGAACATCCACTGGCTGTGTCCCTTCAGGACGCGGGCGATCATGACTCTACACATATCCCTAGCTATTGTAGCTCTTAACACCCATCCTCTTGTTCTTTAGCTTGTTCTATGTGCCGTGTCCTTTCAGGACATAGACGATCATGGTTTTCCGCCTCTCCCTATCCTTAGCGGCACTTGAATATTTTTAATGTTACCCCAGCCAAACCCGCTCTGCCATCCACAAGCTCAGGCCGTCAACTATGTTACAAGCTGATTTCCCCTGTCTCTCATTCCCTCTTTCCTGTGAGTATCAGATTCTCCAAGCCCTCTTCCTCGATACATGCCACAGGAATTTTATCTGTCTCTTCCTGATGCTCATTGTTAATTTCCCTTTCTTTTCCATCCTTTCTAAAGCCTCACCATTGCTCACATGCTCAACCCATGATATGCGATGCATTCTTATGTAGAACCACATTTCAACTGCTTCAAACTTTTCCTTAATCTTTGATGAGATTGTCTAGTATTCACTCTCATACTGTAGGACAGATATCACATAGCAATCTAGAGTACTCTCTTCTTTGTTTCAAGCGAAATTTTTTTATCTCTTAATTTTTTAGTCAATTTCTGGAATACGTGCTTCGCGATGCCAATTCGATCTCTGTGTCTCACTTTCATCTTTCGTTAGAAGACTTCCCAGGTATTTTAATATATATACAGAAAAATAAATTTTACCCTGACGAGCCGTAGGGTGAAACCTAGGTAGGTTTGTTGGCTCAGGCTTTGATTTTCTGTCTTTGTTGCTCTACCTTCGTATTGAGCGGTTTAGTGTTAGGGTTTTGTTTTTGTTTTTTTTTCTTTCTTACGGGTACTTGACTTTTTGTTCATGTACTTCGTTTGTTTCTTTTTTTACTTCCCCTTCTTAACCCCCCCCCCACTCCGAGTTCGTTCTTGGTGGGTTCTACAAGACGATTTAAATTATAACTTAATTAGTACTAGTTTTGGCAGTATTAGTTCTGTTACTATTGGTATTGTAATTACCATAGTTATTATATATATATATATATATATATATATATATATATTATAGACAACGATCTTTATTATAAGAGGGAGGATTAGAATTTTCCCTAAATAGAAGAACGAGTAGAAACATTTTCAACTTGAAATTTTCCGATATAAATGCTTTAAAATCTTGCTTAATGCACTTCAGTTTCGGGAGAAGATAAGATAATATACAATAAATATCATCAATTATATTGACATCTTTGTTGGTATGTATTCTTAAATTTTATTAACCGTCCCATTAAATCTGCATATTATAAGAAGCACGTGTGGAACTACTTTCATTCCTATATATCAGTAATAAGTAATAAAGCCAGGAGAAGATTGGAAAATAACCCCTAATGGATCCCGGTAATATAAGGTCAAATTTAAACTGATCCAACAGAGAGTTTAATGTAGCTTTAATTTACTGAACAGATATTAATTTATTTCATATATAAATTAGGTTTTACAATTGGGGAACCGCTATTTCAATATGTCTGCTAGAGACATGTATTGCACAATCTCAGTTGGACATAAAACGAAGAAATTCTTGTCCGTTGGAAATAAACGATAGTAAAGTAAAATGGTAAGGAATGTTGATCAGGAAAAGGCCAAGAAGAGGAGAGAGGGATAATAGTTTGCGCATTTCTTTTGGGAGTGGAAAGCAGCAGTTTGCCCGAGAGGCCAAGACTAGCCAGTTGCAATAAACTTAAGGGTATCCAAATTTAAATTCTATCCAATATAAAAAAAAGGGTAAAAAATAATAATTGAATTAGTATTGATATTTAAACGTTTTTAAGGGATTTCTCGATATTCCAAGGATGAGGACAAATAATATAAATAGTGATTTTTAAGGAAGTTTTAATCTTTCATTTCAATATATATATATATATATATATATATATATATATATATTTCAATGTATATATATATATCTATATGTATGTATGTATGTATGTATGTATATCAGTAATAAGTAATAAATCCAGGAGAAGATTGAAAATAATCCCTAATGGATCCTCGTAATATTAGGTTAAATATTAAAACTGATCCAACAGAGATTTCGATGTAGATTTAATTTACAGAACAGATATTCATTTATTTCGTATATAAATAGATTTTATATTTGGGGAACCGCCATTTCAACATTTCTACTAGAGACATGTATTGCTTACCCTCAGTCAAACGTAAAATGAAGAAATTCTACTACTTTGAAAATAAAGGCTACTAAAATAAAGTGGTAAGGAATGTTGATCAGGAAAAGGCCAAGAATAGATGGATACAAATACAACAAGGATGAGGACAAATAATATAAATAATGCTTCTGAAAATCAAGCAGGTCCGAAAATGTAAATATCTGGGAAGTGTTCTGAGCAAAGATAGAAAGTGCGACACAGAGATCCAAAGGCGAATTAGCATGGCGAAGGACGCGTTCTAGAAGCTGAGTATAGTATTAAGACACAGGAAAATTTCACTAGAAACTAAGAAGGGAGTACTGGATTGCTATGTGATGTCAGTTTTTCAATTTACAATAGATGAAGGGAAAACTTGAAGCAGCTGAAATGTCGTTCTACAGAAGAAGCTGTGGATGTCGTGAACCGAGCATGTAAACAGTGACGAGGTGTTACAAAGAATGGAAACGAAAAGGAAATTAATATTGAGCACCAGGAAGAGATAAGTGAAGTTCATGGGACAGGCCATGAGGAAGGAGGGCTTGGAGAACCTGATACTAACAGGCCATATAGAGGGAAAAAGAGACAGAGGAAAGCAGCGGATAATATATTCGAAGGGCGTGAGCAGCTTTGAGACGTTATATGAGAAAGTGTGCTAAGAGCCACCAGGGATAGGGAGACGTGGAAGGCAAAGATCGCCTACGTCATGAAAAAATAATGTACATAGAAATAGAATATATATGCCAACTATGTATAAGAAATTATAATGTTGATATAAATTGAG
Organism: Ascarosepion bandense; assembly: GCA_037127315.1. Taxonomy (NCBI): domain Eukaryota; kingdom Metazoa; phylum Mollusca; class Cephalopoda; order Sepiida; family Sepiidae; genus Ascarosepion; species Ascarosepion bandense. The sequence continues at coordinate 3,354,417 of JBBBDQ010001309.1, forward strand.
TGATCAATTCTATATTAATATTGATATATAAACTGATCCCTCATTTTGTGGTCATGCTGGTTTCTATACATTTATATTCTAGATATATGGGCTTGAGCTAGTGGATAGCAGAGCGGGGTTTGGTTGGTGTAACACGAGAAAGTGTGCTGAGAGCCACCATGGATAGGGAGACGTGGAAAGCCATGATCGCCTACGTCCTGAAAGGACAGGGCACATAGCTATAGAATATATATGCCAACTGTTTATGAAATATTTTAATGTGAATATAAATTGGGAGACCAGTTTTATATTATAATCAATATATAAACTGATCCCTCATATTGTGACCATGCTAGTTTCTATACATTTATATTCTAAAATTATGATCTTGAGCTAGTGGATGTGCAGAGCGGGGTTTGATTGGTGTAACAGGAGAAATCATGCTAAGAGCCACCAGCGATAGAGAGACGTGGAAAGCCATGATTGCCTACGTCCTGAAAGGATACGGCACATAGGAGATGAATATATACGCCAACTGTTTATAAGAAATTTTAATATGCATATTAACTGGGAGATCAATTCTATATTATAATCAGTATATAAAGTGATCCCTCATTCTGTGGCCATGCTGGTTTCTATACATTTATATTCTAGATATATGGGCTTGAGCTAGTGGATGGCAGAGCGGGGTTGGTTGGTGTAACAGGAGAAAGCGTGCTCAGAGCCACCAGGGATAGGGAGACATGGAAGGCCATGCTCGCCTATGTCCTGAAAGGACAAGGCACATAGAAGAAGAAGAAGAAGAAGAAGAAGAAGAAATCTACTTCCATAACTACATTTACTAATTCCTTCCGTTGACTAAGAAGAAAATTGTGACTTTGATATTTTAATATCCTAATTTTTTCTACCATACTTTAAAGAAAATAAAAACCCTAGCTACATTAGCATTTATTGTAACGACCCTAGTGCCATTGTAAAACCGATACCTAGGAGTGTTAATACCAGAATTAGCCGATTGTCTTCTCACTTTAGGATATTTAGCAAAAACAAAATACTGTTTGAAAAAGCCCACTTGAATTAGCCTACATCGCACCCCTTAGGTAAATCTAAATTGCCGTCGACTAAAAGTAAACATAGGAAAAGAAGGGTTATATGTTTCAACCCCACTTTATGTACAGTTTTTAATATATCAGATACAGTCTGTTTCTCACCGGCGCAATGTGGCTTCCCTGTGTCTTTTTTACAAATACTTTCACGGTTTTGCTCCGATGAACTTAGCACTCTGGTGCCCCCTGTGTGTGAATATATTCGAGCAACAAGATTAACAACTAGGTCCCACCCTTTTACTGTGAAACCAATAAAATGTAAACGCAAATTCTACCCCATCAGTTTCTTTTACGTCTGGATATTATTTCTGATCTTTCATTTAGTAATTTTTTTGTTTTGTTTTCGAAACAATATTATGTCCAGTTTTTCTTCCTTGCACAATCAACATACATCACCACCGTTAGGCTTTTTAAAAATTATACTCCACGTTAATATCAGGGCATTTTCCATATTTTTTCTTTTAATTTCCACATGCTTTTAAGTATTTTGGTACTATTCCAATAATTTGTTACAATTCTAAATGAAGATATATATATATATATATATATATATATATATATATGTATATATATATATAGTCATCCGCAGACAGATCTGTTTCGCTGTATCACAGCTCATCAGTACGACTTTACCGATTGCTTTTTACCCAGGATTGAAACCCGACGAATTGGCGTCAGTCAGAGATTTTACTTCTGGGCTATGGGCGCTCGGTAAAAGGAGACACACACACACACACACACACACACACACACACACACACACACACACACATATATATATATATATATATATATATATAAGGAATACATGAATGTAAGTGTAATTCAGATTTCTCAAATTCGCAGCCGATATACGTAATACACACTGTTTCGTATAAAATAAAAATGGACGTGTAATTATCATACGAAGTATCAACTATAATAAACTTTCAATATATATATATATATATATATATATATATATATAGCAAGAGTCCATGAATGTAATTCGAATTAAGCGACTGGTTAAACCGCATGCTCCGATTGAGTTATTTTTTTGAGATAAATATGGATCCATTCACTGAATTCTAATTATTTTCGTATTTCTCGTCGATATATTATCAATTTGTAATCAAAGAAAACAAAACAAAAATGATTCTGTTGTGCATGTTTGCCCTGTAGGGGACAGGCATGAATTGATTGCGATCCGTTCTTAGTATCTTTTCAATCAGTCTGATTTTAATCTCCACCCTGACCACGAGCCTGCAATTTTCGATTTAAAGAGTCGCCAACGGCAAGGCTTCGTGATGCATTTGTCTTTTGGTTTTATCTTCCTTCCCCCTTTTTTTTCTTTTACCTTACAGATCACGATAAGATAAAAATCGGAGATAAATCATTCAAATAATAGTAGTGTTTAAATACGCCTTTATTTTATCGTTCAATCTTGTTCTTTCTTGAAGGTTGTTCCAACAAAACAACCATTTTTGTATGGTATTTAATAGTTTCTTTCCTTCATTTTATCAATTCTTTCAAAAGTTCGTCTTTTTTTTGTACCTTGTACTTTTTGTTTATTGCTCAATGTTACTCCTCTCAGCGATCTCTTTTATTGGCTTACATCTACCGTCAAAAATATCGGCAGTATTTAAATAATTTCGCAATTGCATTAGGCGTAATTTTTTGCTTGAGTAATCAAGATTTTTTTATCTATGCAATTAAATTCATTGTCGCTTGAGACAAAGAAAACTGCCTCTTACATCCTGAAAAATTTAATCATTCAAATGAAATGTAATATAATCCGTTACCAAAAATTATGTTTCGCACTTCTTCTATGTGCCATTTCTTCTCAGAAACTTTGGTGATAATAGCTTTCCACAACTTCTTACTCTTGTTAGCTTTAAGTAATCCTATTCTTTTTTTTAATATTTCTCCTAACACTATCTCTGCCAACCATTTACACAGTCTTAGTAGACATGTTATGCGTTGTTTTCCTCTGTCTCTCGTACCTTCAATAAATTCTGTGAGTGACAATCCAAGCCTTCTTTTCTCGTTGTGTGATCTTGAAATTTTAATTTTTTACTGCCATTTAGGATTAATGATGTTACATACACTTACGCGCAAATGCCCTTAGGAAAGGTATTAATCTGTCTCTTCCCTCCAGTTATGGGTTAAATATTAGGTCAGATTGGGTTCTGTAGCCTTGGTCGGCAACCAGTCTACCTCAGAAAGCAATGGCAACCGACTGCGGGATAATCTTCTGCCCAGTCAGTCATTCGTATTTCAGGTGTCAGGAAAAGGATAGGGGAAGTATGAGAATACTGATGAGAGTGAAGTGGACAAAGAAAGCATGAGAGAGTCAGAGAGGAAGCAAGTTAGTGAGATGGTAGATGACTATTGACTTTACATTTGAATTCTTGAAGATTGTAGCTGTCTGGTAAGCAAGTAAACGAGAGGGGATTCCACAGGCGGGAAGTGCGAGAGAAGAAGCTGTTGGAGTAGAAGTTACGTTTACAATTTATGGGTTTCAAAGTAAAAGTATGGGACATAGTTACTAATCTTGTGGATCGAGCAAATTCATGTTTGGGGGGTACCAGTGGGCTAAGTTCTTTTGAGCAGAAGTCATGAAAGTATTTGTAGAAGAGACACAGGGAAGCTACTTTGCACAGGTGAGAAAGTGACTGTATACTAGCAGCCAAGTCGGGATCGATCACGTTATAGATTTTTCCTTGGATTTTGTAAAGGACCCCTAGGTGGATAGCAGGCGCTCCAGACCAGATATGGCAGTAGTATTCAATTCAAATAAAATATACGATAGATACTAGCTAGGAGAATCGCCCAGCAGAACACAGTAAACCAACTTTCTTAGTTATACAACTAGAATGCTAGAGTCTTTGTCTATATTTCTGAGATGAGGTAGTATTTACAGTATTTACATTACTCGGAGTATTGTCCTTATCTTTGTTGCCATTTGTACGACGTTTCGGCCGTTGTACGCTCCGACCTTCTTTAGGTGATAGGAATTGCCTAGAGGTTCCTCTGATAGTCATGAGCTATCTCTCTCTAACCGTGTAAGTTGCTTGTTACTTGTAGCCTGGTATTGAACTCACAACTCTTTGGGTTAAGTCACAGGAAATAACCAACGTCTCTATACACTGGGCTATGTGGTATTTTCCCCAAATATTTTACACTTGCTGATAGTTGTGACGATTCAAATGTTATGGTGATGGACACTAGTATTTAAAATAGCCACCTTATTTTGAATTTTAATTTAAGTTGTCTGTTTTCAGTCTACCCGACTGTGTATTCCATAAATATTCTTTTCCATTACTTTCTTTGTCTTCCTCTTCTCCCGTTTCTTTGCTTTCTTCTTTCTCGTCTTGTTTTTCGTCTTCTTCTTTTTCTTCATCTTCTTTTTCGTTTTCTTATTTTTCGTCTTTTACTTCTTTTTCTTCTTCTTCGTCGTCGTCATTGTCTTTTTATTTTTCGTCATTTTCTTTTCTTCATCTTCTTTTCCTTTTTCATTTTCTTTTTCTTCGCCGTCTTTTCTCCTCCCCTTCTCCGTTTTCTTCCTTTTCTTCTTCATCTTTTTAATATTCTTTTTTCTCTATTTCTTCATCTTGTTTTTTTTCTTTTTCTCCTTCTTCGTCGTCGTCATTGTCTTTTTATTTTTCGTCATCTTCTTTTCTTCATCTTCTTTTTCATCTTCTTTTTCTTCTACGTTTTCATTGTTTTTTGACATCGTCGTCTTTATTTTCTTCGCCATCTTTTCTCCTCCCTTTCTCCTTTTTCTTCTTCGTCTTTTTCATGTTCTTTTTTCTCTATTTCTTCATCTTCGTATTTTTCTTTTTCTTCTTCTTCGTCGTCGTCATTGTCTTTTTATTTTTCGTCATCTTCTTTTCTTCATCTTCTTTTTCATCTTCTTTTTCTTCTACGTTTTCATTGTTTTTTGACATCGTCGTCTTTATTTTCTTCGCCATCTTTTCTCCTCCTTTCTCCTTTTTCTTCTTCGTCTTTTTCATGTTCTTTTTTCTCTATTTCTTCATCTTCGTATTTTTTCTTTTTCTTCTTCTTCGTCGTCGTCATTGATATTTTATTTTCCGTCATCTTCTTTTCTTCATCTTTTTTTTCATCTTCTTTTTCTTCTAAGTTTTCATTGTTTTTTGACACCGTCTTCTTTATTTTCTTCGCCATCTTTTCTCCTCCCTTTCTCCTTTTTCTTCTTCGTCTTTTTCATGTTCTTTTTTCTCTATTTCTTCATCTTCGTATTTTTCTTTTTCTTCTTCTTCGTCGTCGTCATTGACATTTTATTTTCCGTCATCTTCTTTTCTTCATCTTTTTTTCATCTTCTCTTTCTTCTAAGTTTTCATTGTTTTTTGATATCGTCTTCTTTATTTTCTTCGCCATCTTTTCTCCCCCCCCCTTCTCCGTTTTCTTCTTTTTCTTCTTCGTCTTTTTAATATTCTTTTTTCTCTATTTCTTCACCTTGTTTTTTTTCTTTTTCTCCTTCTTCGTCGTCATCATTGTTTTTTTTTTATTTTTCGTCATCTTCTTTTCTTCATCTCCTTTTTCATCTTATTTTTCTTCTAAGTTTTCATTGTTTTTTGACATCGTCTTCTTTATTTTCTTCGCCATCTTTTCTCCCCACTTCTCCGTTTTCTTCTTTTTCTTCTTTTTAATGTTCTTTTTTCTCTATTTCTTCATTTTCTTTTTCTTTTTCTTTGTCTTCTTCTTCTTCGTCGTCTTTTCTTCTTCAGTTCCTTCTAATTATTATCATTATTATCATTATTAACCCCATCATCTGAACATGCTAACCCTCACCCACCTCCACTTTAAACTCTTGCGGCCGACCTGAATAATTTTCTCTTTCGCTCTCCTTCAAGATTGCTGCCAATTGTCATCAATTGATCAGACTATTCGACTTTTTTCCATGACACATTTGTTGCGAGGCATGATTTGTGATTCATGTAAAAACGAAATAAAATCAACAAATAGAGGCTTCGCTTATTCTTTTTCACTTACGGCTCAAAATCATAAGGTTAATTAGCTAAGAGCAAATTGCCATCAGGAATATCTTATTAATATTTACGGTAAAAAAAAAATTAACAAATAATTTTGCTTGAAAATTAAAACGGTAGTTCCTAATTAGCATTGGTTGTTCTCTCCTTCTTTAGAGAATACTGAACGCACACTGCCAGCATCGAGTTTACCCAGGCTTTTCATTAATGCTTCTCATAGTTTCAGGCGACTCTCTCTGTAGTACTTTCTACACAGTTTTAAGATGGAGATGCATTACTAGGTTATTGGCTATCCCGACGACTCCTGTGTGTGAAGGGTTATCTTTGAGTACCTCGTCAGCGTGTCTTAGGGCGTATTTTTGTTGTTCATATATAGAGTCAGTCGGATGGTTCGTCACGTTCCATAGATTTCCTGAAACGAATATAACAACGTTGACTTGGTTCCGTCGTTCGTTACAAAATTGATATATTTCAATTTGGAAAGATATTAATTCTCATGATGTAAACTGTTAATAGAGTATAGACCCATTTGACTGCGTTACTTTATCTTTTACGCATTTTACCGATTACTTGTCAGTGATGGAGAGAGACGAAGAAAATGTTCCAGTTATTTGTTCATATATATCTAGCAGTATCATTCCAGCGTTTTTATATCGAAGCAAAGAATTAATCACTCATAGAATAGTGTAATTTTTTTTAACACTTCCAATTGAGAATTGGGCGGCTCCAAGGTAGATATAGCTGCCATAGTCTAGTTTTGGTTAGATCTGATTTTCGTAATTACAGAACATGGCAGGGTGATATTTGTCTTTATTTCTGAGATGAAGTAGTATTTACAGATTTACATTATTCGGATATAGATGTTGGTTATTTCCTGTGATTTGACCCAAAGAGTTCTGAGTTCAGTACCAGGCTAGAGTAGTGGTGAAAAATTAACTTACAGGATTAGAGGGAGAGAACTCCAAAAGAGGTATTACCACGCAAGTAATAGAGTTCACAGACCCCAGTGATCGTAATAAAGGTTCGATTCGAAATTCTTAGCACCTGAAGAAGGTCAGAGCGCACAACGGACGAAACGTCGTACAAATGGCAACAAAGATGAGGACAAGCGAAAAGTCCGATAAAAGAAATGCCAGCATAGAAGCAAAATATTATTATTCCTGTCTTGTGGCGGTGGTATTGTATTCGGTCTCCTTTGTCTGTTTGCGTCGTTGTCTGCCCATGACAAAAATATCTCCAGACTAGCTTGATGGATTTGGATGAAACTGTTAGGGATGATTGACAACATAGCTGACACGAATTGATTAGATTTAGGATTAGATCCAATACGGTATCAAAAATATATTGCTTATTTTTCCGGTTATATTAATAAAATTTAATTTTTGCCTTTCAAATGCCAAATCTTCTCAGGGATGATTTATAACATGGCTGACACAAACTGATTAGATTTAGGATTAGATCCAATACGGTATCAAAATTATGAGTTATTTTTCCGATTATATCAATAAAATTTAATTTTTGCTTTTTAACTGCCAAATATTCTCAGGGATGATTTATAACATGGCTGACACAAACTGATTAGATTTAGGATTAGATCCAATACGCTATCAAAATTATGAGTCATTTTTCCGGTTATATTAATAAAATTTAATTTTTGCCTTTCAAATACCAAATATTCTCAGGGATGATTTATAACATGGCTGACACGAATTGATTAGATTTAGGATTAGATCCAATACGGTATCAAAAATATTGCTTATTTTTCCGGTTATATTAATAAAATTTAATTTTTGCCTTTCAAATGCCAAATATTCTCAGGGATGATTTATAACATGGCTGACACAAACTGATTAGATTTAGGATTAGATCCAATACGGTATCAAAATTATGAATTATTTTTCCGTTTATATTAATAAAATTTAATTTTTGCCTTTCAAATACCAAATATTCTCAGGGATGATTTATAACATGGCTGACACGAATTGATTAGATTTAGGATTAGATCCAATACGGTATCAAAATTATGAATTATTTTTCCGGTTATATTAATAAAATTTAATTTTTGCCTTTCAAATGCCAAATATTCTCAGGGATGATTTATAACATGGCTGACACGAATTGATTAGATTTAGGATTAGATCCAATACGGTATCAAAATTATGAATTATTTTTCCGTTTATATTAATAAAATTTAATTTTTGCCTTTCAAATGCCAAATATTCTCAGGGATGATTTATAACATGGCTGACACAAACTGATTAGATTTAGGATTAGATCCGATACGGTATCACATTTATAGGTCATTTTTCCTGTTTTATAAAACAAAATAACTTTTGCCTTTGAAATATCAAATATTCTCAGGGACATGGCTCGCACGAACTGATTTGATTTAGGATTAAAAATTCAGTACGGTATTAAAAATATTCAATATTTTTCCGGTCATATTAATAAAACTTAATTGTTTCCTCTCAAATGATATATACTCTCAGGGTGATTGACAAAATGGATGGCCCGAACTAATTGGATTTAAGATTAAATATAATACGGTATCAAAATTATGGGTTATTTTTCCTGTTATATTTATAAAACTCAATTTTTACCTTTCAAATGTCAAATGCTGAATTAGCACCTCTTGATTCATGAAGTAACGCCTAACCACTTCTGTTTTATTTCAATTGCTCATTTAATTTTGAGAGCAGTCAGGTTTATTTTTTGTAATTTTACCACTGTTTGCGGTTAAGTTCATTTCAGTTATTCTTTCTCATTTTAATAAAAAGAAAAAACGAAAAATACAGATATCTATACAAAAAAACAAAACAAAAAAAAAACAACGAAAAATACCTCATAGTTTAACACAGGAAATTTGAATTACAGTTTCATTCTTCAATTCTTTGCTTTTCCCAAAAATCAACATCAAGTTAAGCTGTTAAGTGAATTCCGATTCAAAGAACATAACATGGCGTGGAGGGGTAATGGCTGCTGATACCTTGGCCAAGGTAGCTTCGCATAACAGAATAAATAAAAATTTCAAACTTTTTTTTCCTCCCAAATGAAGCATGAACTCCAAAAAGGGGGAAAAAAACGAAAAATACAGATATATATATACAAAAAACAAAACAAAAACAAAACAAAACAAAAAAAACAACGAAAAATACAAAAAAAAACAAAAAAAACAACGAAAAATACCTCACAGTTTAACACAGGAAATTTGAATTAAAGTTTGTACTCCTCACTCTTTTCTAATTAATCTTTTTACATTTATGTAACCCCCTGCACATCAGTGGCGTTTCTGCCTTGCTCGGGGTGAAATGATTAAAAAAAAAAAACATCACTTTGTAATACTTGTGATGATATCGGTAATGACGTGGCGGAGGTTTGCTATCGTTGACTACTCTTAATATTAAGAGTATGATTTTAGGTAGATACTAATAAGATTGTCTCTCGCTGGTAATTCGTTATGTTTAACAATTCACGGTCAAATGTAGAAGCTTGCTATTTCTATTGCAATGACAGAAACATTTCTCTTCATACTTTTAAATGTGTATTTCTAATGACTGATGCTATTCAACAAAAATTCTTTTTTTAATATACTGGGAAAGAAATTTGAAACTGTTTAAAATTCTTGAACGGTGTTTTGTAATATTCCACCAAATCCTGCCATTTACAGCTTAGCGAAACTGAATAATTTCTAGCCATAGTTGGTTCTATAATAGTTTATAATGCATATGTCTCAAGTTCTTTAATTTATTGCAAACAATTACACAGCCTTTCCTGAATTAGTTTTCGTTCCTTTTCGGAATTTGCCACCACTTGCAATATGATGTTCAAGTAAAACAGTCTACTGTCAAGATCAAATTCTTCAGACTAACATATCACTCAATAATTCCCGGGTCTGACGAATAAATCAACAACTCTCAGGCAAAATTTGACTTTATTCATCAACATAGTCTCTTATTAGGGTGATACACTGATTCCAACGCTTCTCTAAGAATTAGATGCCTTTTTGGGGGAATGATTTGTCTTTGGCCCCAAAATACGTCTACGTTTTCAATAGGACTTCTTCACTGGAACCAAATCTCTTTCCCTTGAGCATTCTTTTAAGGTCTGCACACACGCGGTAGTCACTGAAGGCAGATATTTAGAATAGAATGTATGCTGAAGTAATTCTAAGTGCAAGTCACGTAGTTTTGCCATCGTTATAATCGACTTCTGACACGGTGCGCTGTCTTGGTGAAAAATCACTTTCTTCTTTATTTGTGGCCTATTTTTGGCAATTTCTTTCTTCAAACGCACAAATAACGGTAAATAATATTCGCTATTGATGGTTCTTCCTTTTTCAATGTAATTGATGAAAAAAATAATTTGCTCATCCCAAAATATGGAAGCCAAAACGTTGTCTGTTCATGTTTGCGTCTTTTGTCGCTTTGGACGGCTGTCACTTGCTGCTGTCCAATCAGCTGACTGCTCATTTGACACCGGGGTGCAGTGATACATTCTTGTTTCATCCATTGTCATATATTTCCGCAAAACGCCTTGTTGCGTTGAAAATGTTGCAAACAACGCTCTGAATCGTCGACGCGTTGCTGTTTTTCATCGACTGTGAACAAAGGCAGCACCCATATTGAAGACAGATTTCTTATTGACAAATAGTCGTGCAAAATGGTGAATACACTGCCTTCTGATATGTCCAACTCTCCAGCCCTTTTTTTTCTTTAATCATATCACCCCAAGCAAGGCGAAAACGCCACTGATGCGCAGGGGGCTACGTAAGAGTGAAAAGATTGGAAAAGAGAAAAACCGGAAACCGCATCCTAAACAGGAAACAAAGGATGGGCCTCTTCACCTGTTCAATAAACGTGGGTGGAGTGTGAACCGGACGATAGTTTAGTCTATCTACTCCAATTGAAAAAAAAAGCGAGAACATAAGAAAAGAGAAGAACCGGAAACCGCATCCTAAACAGGAAACAAAGGATGAGCCTCTTCACCTGTTCAATAGACGTGGGTGGAGTCTGAACCGGGCGATAGTTTAGTCTATCTACTCCAGTTCCTTCTCACGCAACTTTAATTTACGATCGGTCGAAACGAGTTTGTGGATTTTTTTATGTTTTCTGGGGCAACTGCTAAATTTGGACGACCTAAGCGTTCAGTATCATTTGTGTCTGTACGACTGCATTTAAAGTGCGAATGCCATCATTTAATCGTTGTTTCCGACGGAGCAAAGTTTGCATAACATTTATCAAACTATTGCTTTGCTCAAACACTATTTTCCCATCAGAAAGCAATGCTTTATCAGAACACGAAGTTCAGATTTTAGCATTGTTTTGAAATTTTGCAAGCGTAGCTTCCGTTAAACAACTTTTAAATTAAACTAATTATCTGATTCATCCTAGATTTTGTTACGTGCCATTTGAAGTCTAGCATTTGGTAAAAATCATCTGGATTTTTATTAGTGGCGTAATCGGCAGCCTGTCGTGTGCGTTAGATCTCGTCCGTCTAGGCCTGGCGCACCGTCACTGACTTCCGTGGGTCGCTGCTGCTGAACGTCGTCCGCCGTTTTGCCGTTGCCATTGCCGCCGCCGCCGCCGCCGCCGATGCGAGCTGACAACAACTACGACGACGACGACGCCGACTTCGCTGCAGCGAAGCAGAGTCGAATACAAACAAAGGATGTGCGTTGTGGCGCAATGGATATCGAATCGGAACGAGAAATCGGAGAGCCGAGTTCGAACTCCAGTTGAATTCACTGCATTCACTTACGCGCAAATACCCTTGGGAAAGGTATTAATCCGTCTATTCCTTCCTGTTATGGGTTAAATAACAGGACAGATTGGGCAACCAGTCTACCGCAGAAAGCAATGGCAACCTACTGCGGGATAATCTTCTGCCCGGTCAGTCATGTCTCTTTCGAGGCATGATCGCCCAAGCGTGTATCACGTATGGCACTTAACTGACTGACTGAATATAATAGTTGAAAACATGATTAAAGCTTCTATTGGGCATAAAGTGGGGGATCGATTTCCTATTGTTTTGAAGTAATAAACTGATCCCCCACTAATTACTACATAATAATATAGTACATAACTTCCCCTGTCTAGTTATGAGTCAAATAATAGGACAGATAGGGTTCTATAGCCTTAGTCGTCAACCAGTCTACCGCAGAAAACAATGGCAACCTACTGCGGGATAATCTTCTGCCCGGTCAGTCATGTCTCTTTCGAGACATGATCGCCCAAGCGTGTATCACGTATGACACTTAACTGAATCTATAGGTCAGACCCTGTTATTTTCATTCTGATACAGAGGTAATTGTTTTAAACATTCTATCACTTATATGGTTTCTTTTTTTTCTAGTGTGGATTTTCACATGTTAGCTTACTTTTCATCATGTTATGTATCATCACGTGCATTAATATTAAAAAAACATTCTTAAATAAAAATATTTATTAACTACAGTTTACTCTCACAGCAATAAAACATCTGCTGAGGCTTACAAAGCAAACCTCGTTGCCGAGCTTGAAAAGGACCTCTGATGCGTAGCAGACTGGGGTATGAAATGGCTTGTGAATTGTAATGCTTCCAAAACGAAGATGCTATCTATTAACCATCACAGACAATCGCTCCTACCCGTCATTAGCATGGATCAGGTTAGTCTACCTGAAAGCAAAACACTGCACCTCCTCAGCTCAACTCTCACAACTGACCTCAAATGGAATGACAATATAGCACCCATAGGTAAATCTGCTGCTAAGAATGTCGGTTCTATTTGTAGGACCAGGAATTATATTCCCACCTGAAACAATCCTGCACATATATAAATCTACCACCCGCCCGTTCATTGAATCTGGTCGGGTTCTTCTGCTATCCACTTAGGGGTCCTTCTCCAAATCCAACGGAGAATCTGTAATGTGATAGATCTCGACTTGGCAGCTCGGATACAGTCACTCTCTTATTGGCGCAATGTGGCTTCCCTGTGTCTTTTCTACAAATGCTTTCACAACTTCTGCTACAATAAACTTAGCTCACTATGCCCCCTATATTTAAATTTACTCAAGCCACAGGATTAGCAACTAGGTCCCTACACTTCTACTGTAAACCCAATAAAATGTAAACGTAAATTCTACTCCATTAGCTTTTTTCTCGCACTTCCCGACTGAGGAATTCCCTTCCGCTTACTTGCTAATCCCGACAACTACAATCTTGACTTGGATTATCTCTCTCTCTCTCTCTCTCTCTCTCTTGCTCCTTTCTCCGTCCAGTTCACTCTCACAATTATTCTCATCCTTCTTTTACCCACTTCCTGACACCCCCTACCTGTCACACTTTATCATGATTTTCTTCCTAATTCCCTGCAAAACTGTCAGTAAAAAGCCTTGATGCGGCGATATGATTATTAAAAATAATATATATATATATATATATATATATATCTTTTATTCTCTTTTATTTCTTTAAGTCTTTATTTTTTATTATATCTGCCGTTGGCAGTAAAATCACTGTTTCCAAAGAAAAAAGTATTTTGTTTATTTCTTGGAGACATTGCAGTCTATCATTCTTATACTTCTTAAAACTCTTTCCCTTGTCACTCCTTGCTCTGCATCCATTTGCTTTTTTTCCATTAAGTATGACATGCGTTGCCTTCCCCTATCTCAATTTTCCTCTGTGTGTTTTAGGAGTATCACATTTTTTCAAATCTTCTTTCCTTGTTACATGTCCCAAGAAGTTCAGCTGTTTTTTCCTGATGTTAAGTATTAGTTTTCTTTTCATTTCCATCCTCTATCTGACCTAAGAGTATCAAATTCTCCAAGCCATTCTTCCTCATTACATATGCCCGGAAATTCAGTGATATTTTCCTGATGTTAAGTATGAGTTTCCTATTCATTTCCATCCTCTATCTAACCTAAGAGTAGCAAATTCTCCAAGCCTTTCTTTCTCGTTACATGTCTCCAGGAATTTCAGCGGTTTTTTCCTGAGTATTAGTTTATTTTTCATATCTATCCACTATCTGACCTGTGAATATCAGATTCTCCAAGACCTTCTTCCTCATTACATGTCCCCGGATTTTCAGCGGTCTTTACCTGAAGTTAAGTATTAGTTTCCTTTTCATTTCCATTCTCTATCTGACCTAAGAGTGTCAAAATCTCCAAGCCTTTCTTTCTCATTAAATGTCCCAGGAATTTCAGCGGTCTTTTCCTGATGTTAATATTAGTTTGCTTTTCATTTCTATTCTCTATCTGATCAGTGAATATCAGATTCTCCAAGCCCTCCTTCCTCATTGCATGTCCCAGGAACTTCAGCGGTCTTTTCCTGATGTTAATATTAGTTTGCTTTTCATTTCTATTCTCTATCTGATCAGTGAATATCAGATTCTCCAAATATTTCTTCCTCATTACATAACACCGGAAATTCAGCGGTTTTTTCCTGATGTTAAGTATTAGTTTCCTTTTCGTTTCCATCATGTAGCTGACCTAAGAGTATCAAATTCTCCAAGCCTTTCTTTCACATTACATGTTTCAGGAATTTCTGCTGTCTTTTTCTGATGTTAAGTATTAGTTTCCTTTTCATTTCCATCCTCTATCTGACATGTGAGTATCAGATTCTCCAAGCCCTTCTTCCTCATTACATGTCCCAGGAAATTCAGCTGTCTTTTCCTGATGTTAAGTATTAGTTTCCTTTTCATTTCCATCCTCTATCTGACCTGTGAATGTCAGATTCTCCAAGCCCTTCTTCCTCATTACATATCCCCGGAAATTAAGCGATGTTTTCCTGATGTTAAGTTTCTTTTTCATTTCCATCCTCTATCTAACCTAAGAGTATAAAATTCTCCAAGCCTTTCTTTCTCATTACATGTCCCAGGAAATTCAGCGGTCTTTTCCTGATGTTTCCTTTTCATTTCCATTCTCTATCTGACCTGTGAATATCAGATTCTCCAAGCCTTTCTTCCTCATTACATACCCCCGGAAATTCAGCGACCTTTTCCTGATGATAAGTATTAGTTTCCTTTTCATTTCCATTCTCTATCTGACCTGTGAGTATCAGATTCTCCAAGCCTTTCTATCTCATTACATGTCCCAGGAATTTCTGCGGTCTTTTCCTGATTTTAAGTATTAGTTTCCTTTTCATTTCCCTCCTCTATCTGATCTAAGAGTATCAAATTCTCCAAGCCTTTCTATCTCATTACAAGTCCCAGAAAATTCAGTAGTCTTTTCCTGATGTTAAGTATTAGTCTCCTTTTCATTTTCATCCTCTATCTGACCTGTGAATGTCAGATTCTCCAAGCCCTTCTTCCTCATTGCATGTCACAGAAACTTCCACTGTCGTTTTCTGGTGTTAAGAACTAGTTTCCTTTTCATTTCCATTCTCTATCTGACATGTGAGTGTTAGATTCTCCAAGCCCTTCTTGCTCATTACACGTCCCAGAAAATACAGCTGTCTTTTTCTGATGTTAATTATATGTTTTTTTTTTCATTTCCATCATCTCCAAGACCTCGTTGTTGCTCACATGTTCGGTCATATTATCCTCAGCATCCTTCTGTAGAACCACATTTCGTTTGCTCCATGTCTTTCATTCATAAAATCAAATCAAAGTGAAAATTAATGAATCAGATAAATAGACCTTCTTAAAACCACGTATATATATATAAATATAAACTTTTATTTTTATTCATTGTCGGAGGAGCTGTCGCGGCGACATTAACCAGCGGTAATTCGTTGTTCTCTCTCTTTCTCTCTTTCTCTTTCTGTCTCTCTATTTCTCTCTCTGTGTTCTGGCTTCTTTTCTTCAGAGAATTCTAACTAATATAACTGCTATGGTTCTTTACCTGTAACTTCAGAATGTACTCTTCTTAACACTATATATACTACACCTCTCTCTCTCTCGAGAGAGAGAGAGAGAGAGAGCGAGAGAGAGAGAGAGGCCGAGTTGGTAGTAGTTCTCTCCAAACTATACTGACAGTCATACTAACACCTTCCACATTTTGTATTGTTATTTCTTGTTAATATATATTTGTTTTTTCTACCATTATAGTCGTGTTGTTCTTTTCGGAACTTAACCTGGTCCATAACTATAACCTAAAAATTTCTACACATTTTTGCTTTTTCGGATTTTCTGTTAATTAACATTGATCATAAATTTGTCGGCTATTGCCTTTCGATCCTTTGTCGTTACTGTCTACCATCTTCAGGAATACATTTTTATCAATCTTATTTCTATCGGCTCTCGCGTGTTGTTTTCCGCCATTGATGTCGATCACATCTTTGTTGCCTATTGCCTTTCAAGTGTTTTTTTATACTCTCCGTCGCCACCATCCACCACCAGAATATATTTTTGTCAATCTTAATTTTGTTGGTCAATATAATATGTATCCTATCTACATAAATCACTTTAATAAAAAATACAAAGATAAACAGTATTTTCTCTCAGTCATATTGTCAATTCATGCGATCCAAGAGGAAAAAATACAAATTCAGGGAAAAAACATGAATAGAAAACTAAGTTGCGGCTTGCTATTATTTGTCTCAAGCTCTTTGTTTTCTATTCATTTTTTCCTGCACTTGTGGAATTTTTTTTCTCTTTCCGTCAAACATTTCATGGATATTTTATTCCAAGTTTGAATCTTCCGTAGAGGCCTGAAGAGCGGAGGCGAAACCGCTTGCTTCGATTTTAGAATGTCTTGTAATACCAAGCTACACACCTTTATTCAACAATACAGTACACTGCAAAAGTATTAGGACAAGAACTATTTTACATTTTATGAGGCATCAAAGGAAAGTTTGAAATCAGCCCTGTACTAACACTTTCGCACACCAGCACTTTTGGACAGCGGTGATTTTCGGAAAAACCTCACTGAAATTCAAATACAGGGTGAAAAGCCAAAACTTTGTAAAAATTATTTAATTAAAAAGGAAGAGGAAGGAAGGCTTCGGAATTTGAACTGGCACCCACAAAGCCCTGATCTCAACCCTATTAAACATCTATGGGATATTTTGGATAAAAAAATTGATAAATCTAATTTTACTTTGCAAGACACACTTTGGGAACAAATAGAAGCTTCTCGCCAGGAAAATTGGGAACAATTACAAGCTTCTTGGCAGGAGATACCATTCGATACATTGAAGAAGCTTGTGATGTCAGTGCCTGACAGAATGAGGGCTGTGATCAAAACAAAAGGCTATTATATTAAATATTAAATGTATTTTGTAATAAGTACTCTTTTCTTGTTAAAGCATTTGTTGAGTAAATCAAATAAAATTCTTTTAATTAAATTGTTTTTTCTGTCAATATGCCTCATAAAAGTTAAAATAGTTCTTGTCTTAATTCCTTTGCCCAGTACTGTATGTCTATTAAAAGATCTGTTATATTACATTGATCAGTTTTCTATCATCAGTTAATAAATATTTATATATCGATATATTGGTGTATCTTAATTGCATCCATACATATATATATATATATATATATATATATAAAATAAAACAAAAATTTCGATATAAAAATCCGTTGAATAGCCATTCTACGAAGAAATCCAGCAACGGCGAAACGAAAATTTTATTTACTCAAATTCAAATGTATTAAAAGATTTTATAACGGCAAAAGTTAAAAAATAGCCATCCATCCATTCGAAAATAAAATGGGGTTGGATTAATAATTTTTGAATTTAAGGAAGTAAAAAGGGAAAAAGCAGACAGATACCGATGTCTCATATTAGAAGACATACTCCTCCCCCATACCTGTATCATAAGTTTAAAAGTTAAAATTTAGCCATGTCAGAGGGATATAATTGGGAGGGGGAACGAAAAACAAAAAGTAAAAATGAAAAAAGGGGAAGAGGTGGTTGAATGGGAAGTAAGCTGAGAAAAAAAATGTTCCCATAGAAACAAAAGAAAACTG
Organism: Ascarosepion bandense; assembly: GCA_037127315.1. Lineage (NCBI taxonomy): Eukaryota > Metazoa > Mollusca > Cephalopoda > Sepiida > Sepiidae > Ascarosepion > Ascarosepion bandense. Next base: position 3,372,380 of record JBBBDQ010001309.1, read on the forward strand.
CTCCCATCAATGTTGAAAAAACATTGAAAATTTACTAAAGAATAAATAATGACTGGGACAAATTTTATAGAAAAAATTTTATAGAAAAATTTATAGAAAACATTTATAGAAAAAATTGGACATACAAATTTAATAATAGATGTTAAATTTAGAATTTAAAATATTAACTTCAAGGGTTGATCTCAAAAGAATCCATTGCTACAAGCGCGCACACACACACACACACACACACACACACACACACACACACATATATATATATATATATATATATATACAAGTTTAAAAGTTACCGTTTAAAATATTTTTAATATAATGCTAAAGAAATTAGAGACTGTTTCAATTTCATAAACGACATTTTGGAATATTCCATTAAATCCTGCCATTTACAGCTTTGCGAAATTGAAAAATTGCAAGGCAGAGTTGGTTCTATGACAGTTCATAATGCATCTGTCACCAGTTCATTAATTTATAGCAGACCATTCCTTTCTTGAAAAGTTTGTCGACCGATTTCGTAGACTTATATCGCAGGAAATCTGGTGAAAAACATAGACACTTTAATGTTAATTGTTTCTTTTGTTTATATATACATATATATCCATACGCAAATACAGAAAGATACTCTTCAGGTGTAAAGAAAACAAGGCTCAGAATAGTATAAACTCAGGTAGTAATTGTACATTTATAAATATATATATCATCCTATGTCGGTGGCAAATCTCGGATGTCCATGCGCTACACAGTCATCAGGTGCATATTACAAACTTATTACTGTGCATATTTAAACTTTTAATATGCACCTGATGAAGTAGTGCATGAAACCGAAGTTGGATAATATATATACATATATATATATATATATATATATATATATATATTAACATGCCCTGTGGACATAGAAGAATCCAAAGGAGTATCCTTTACATATAATGGTAGGATAACTGTCTACGAGAGCTCTAAACATATATGCATATAAATACATATAGAGAAAATATAAGAAAAATTAAGACAGACGCGTTATTACCATGAAATAACGCGTCTGTCTTAATTTTTCTTATATATATATATATATATATATATATATATATATATATATTACCGAACGCCCATAGCCCAGAGGTGAAATCGCCGACTGACGCCAATTCGGTCGGGTTTCAATCGTGGTTTAAAAGCAATCGGAGTCTAACCGTAGTGATGAGCTGTGATACAACGAAACAGTCCTGTCTGCGGATGACTATATATATATATATATATATATATATATATATATACGGTCGCGTAAATGATTTTGGGGCGAGTAAATATTCCCTCGCTCTCAACTGTCGCTCGAGTGATTTCTTTTTAAAATCTCAAAGAATATATATATATATATATATATATATATATATATATATATATATATATATATATATTATGCTCTCATTACGATTGAGCTCTCTGGAGAAGAAAATTTTAAAAACAGTTTCCGCTTCTGCTATATGCGTGACTCTTCAGAAATGAATTGAGTTCTCTCGGTGACTGGCGTCTGTATTCACTGCTTATATACAAGACGTTAAAATTTCCCTTCTCTGATGCCAAGCGCCGATGGCTTAGGGAGTAGAGACTCTAAGTGACACCAAATCGGTCGAGTTTCGATCCCGGCCGGAAGCAAGTGGATATGTCTAGCCACACTGATGAGCTGTGATACAGCGAAACGTGCTTGTATGCGGATGACTAATATATATATAGATATACACTACTGTGCAAAAGTATTAGGACAAGAACTATTTAATCTTTTATGAGGCATCAAAATAAAGTTTAAAATCACGATTGTCCTAATACTTTTGCACACTACCGGTAGTGTGTAAAAGTATTAGGACAGGAGTGATTTTCTTAAGAGCTTCACTGAAATTCAAATACAGGGTGAAAAGTCAAACCTTTGTAAAAATTATTTAATTAAAAATGAAGAGGAAGGGAGGCTTCGGCATTTCAATTGGCACCCACAAAACCGTGATCTCAATCCTAATGAACATCTATGGGATATTTTGGATAAAAACAAAATTGATAAATTTAATGTTACTTCGCAAGACACACTTTGGGAACAATTACAAGCTGCTTGGCAGGAGATACCATTAGATACATTGAAGAAGCGTGTGATGTCAGCGCCTGACAGAATGAATGATGTGATCGAAACAAAAGGCTATTATATTAAATATTAAACTTATCTTGTAATTAGTAATTGTTCTTGTTAAAGCATTTGTTGAGTAAATCAAATAAAATCACTTTAATTAAATTGTTATTTATTTCTGTCAGTATGCTTCATAAAAGTTAAAATAGTTATTGTCCTAATACTTTTGCGCAGTACCGTATATATATATATATATATATATATATATATATATATATGTTTTACTAGGTGAGATTGGTAAATTGTCGCAATTATTTTATGATTTCAAAGCAAAAGGCTATTATACTAAATATTACATTTATTTTGTTATAAGTATTTTTCTTGTTTAAATAAAATTACTTTAATTAAATTGTTGTTTTTCTCAATATGCCTCATAAAAGATAAAGTAGTTCTTGTCCTATAACTTTTGCATTGTACTGTATATATATGGTTAAATAAAAAAAGACAATAGGAAAACAGTATTGAACTCGCCTACGCGTTTCGTCCTCTGATGGACTTTATCAAGGTAAAAAGTCGAAATGAGCTTTATTCCAAATTACGTCTCTATAAACAAACAGTGTTGGCAACTATACATTGCACTACACATGAAGTAATTTTAAAACTAAAATTATTCTATTATTCTTTTTGAATGATTTGTGAGCATTTTTATGGTTGCAAAAACTGTTTGTTTATAGATACGTAATTTGGAATAAAGCTCATTTCGTCATTTTACCTTGATAAAGTCCATCAAAGGACGAAACGCGTAGGCGATGTAAATACAGTTTTCTTCTGGTTTTCTTTTTATTTAACTATCCTGTTCTTAATCTCAGATCATAAATGAGTGTATATATATATATATATATATATATATATATATATATATATATATATATATTTCATTTATAAACGAGTTATTTCGCTACCTTGGTTTCCACCATGAGTGGTGTCTTCAGGCGATTTTTAATAATAATAATAGTGATGAAAAACCGCGTGAAGGAACCACTCATAATGGAATCAAGGTAGTGAAATAACTCGCTTATAGATGAAAAATATTCAAACGTTCTACAATATAATTGTATAGAATACTTTTTAATACAAATGTGTACTGGTCTAACCCTATTAGGACCAAAACTCAAGTATTAAACAATCAACATATATGTATATATATATATATATATATATATATATATATAGGTGTGAGTTTTTAACCCTGGGTTTCATGCTCTTGCGATCGTCAGACAAACAGATATATCGACAGACAAATATATATATATATATATATATATATATTGATATTTATGATTATATATATACACTTATATATATATATATATATATATATATATATATATATATATATATATATATTCCACATAAAAATTCAGAATACTGCTGCCATATCTGGTCGGGTACCGCTGCTATCCATCATAGATACAGTCACTTTCTCACCGGCGAAATGTGGCGTCTCTTTTACAAGTAATTTCACGGCTTCTGCTCTGGTGAACTCATCTGTCTGGTTTTCCCTAGGCATGAATTTGCTCGAGCCACGATATCAGCAACCTGGTCCCACCCTTTTACTGTGAAACCAATAAAATGTAAACACAAATACTACTCCAATAGCTTCTTTTCTTGCTCTTTTCGCCTGTGGAATTCCTAACCGCTTACTTGCTTCCTCGACAGCTACAAACTTCAGGAGTTTACGTGTGAAGTCAATTGTTATCTAACACATTGACTTGCATCCTCTCTCTCTCATGCTCCTTTTCCCACCGCTCCCCTCTCATCAGTATTCTCATCCTTCTCTTACCCACTTCCTGACACGCCCTATAATTTGTCACTCTTTCTCATAACTTTCGTCCTCTATAACCCCCTGCGCACCAGTGGCAGTAGACTGTATTGCTTGGGGCGATATGATTATAAAAAAATACATTATTAGAATAGCCATTTCAACAGGCCTTTAAAAACCTTTTTCTTCAGCTCCATTGAACAGGTGAAGAGTCTCATCCCTTGTTCCGTGTTTAGGATGTGATTTCCGGCTTTCTCTTTTCCAATCTTTCCACTGTTTTTTTTCAGTTGAAGTAAATAGACTAATCTATCGCCCGATTTCCATTCCACCCACATCTATTGAACAGGTGAAGAGGCTCATCCCTTGTTCCCTGTTTAGAATGTGGTTTCCGGCTTTCTCTTTTCCAATCTTTTAACTCTTTGTTTTTCAACTGGAGTAAATAGACTAATCTATCGCCCGGTTTACACTCCACCTACGTCTATTGAACAGGTGAAGAGGCTCATCCCTTGTTCCCTGTTTAGAATGTGGTTTCCGGCTTTCTCTTTTCCAATCTTTTCACTCTTTGTTTTTCAATTGGTGTAAATAGACTAATCTATCGCCCGGTTTACACTCCACCTACGTCTATTGAACAGGTGAAGAGGCTCATCCCTTGTTCCCTGTTTAGAATGTGGTTTCCGGCTTTCTTTTTTACAATCTTTTCACTCTTTGTTTTTCAATTGGAGTAAATAGACAAATCTATCGCCCGGTTCCCACTCCACCCACGTCTATTGAACAGGTGAAGAGGCTCATCCCTTGTTCCCTGTTTAGAATGTGGTTTCCGGGTTTCTCTTTTCTAATCCTTTCACTCTTACGTAGCCCCCTGCGCATCAGTGGCGTTACCGCCTTGCTCGGGGTGATATGATTAAAGAAAAAAAAGTACAAGTTTATTTAGAGAAAATGCAAAAAAAAAAAAAAATAGGAGAGAGGGTGAAAGATGCAAATATAACCCTCTAGGGCCATTCGTATCATATTTGATACAGTATGAAAACAAGCCTTGAAAGAAATATTTTCCTGAAAAAATTTTTTAAGAGAAATATTTTATAAATTTCAAATGAAAGCAGTACTGACTGCTCAGTCAATGAATACCAAATGTTTCCTTATAGGGAAATACCAAATGTTTCCTTATAGGGAAATACTGTATCAAATATGATACGAATGGCCCTAGAGGGTTAAGGCTTCCACTGGGCATAAAGTGGGTGATCGGTTTTCTATTGTCATGAAGTAATAAACTGATCCCCCACTAATTACTACTTATTAATAGAATAAAATGAAAACAAGCCTTGAAAGAAATATTTTCCTGAAATTTTTTTTAAGAGAAATATTTTATAAATTGCAAATGAAAGCAGTACTGAATGCTCAATCAATGAATACCCAATGTTTCCTTATAGGGAAATACCAAATGTTTCCTTATAGGGAAATACTGTATCAAATATGATACGAATGGCCCTAGAGGGTTAAGGCTTCCACTGGGCATGAAGTGGGTGATCGGTTTTCTATTGTCATGAAGTAATAAACTGATCCCCCACTAATTAATACTTATCAATAGAATAAAATGAAAACAAGCCTTACTGTGTGACATGCACGGTGGGATTAGCCACAAAAGCGATCCTGTGTAACCAGTAAATTCAAGTTAAAAAAAATTAACAATTTAATTGGGGGAAAAAAAAAGGTAAAAAGTATGACAATCATAAAGAAGGAAAAAGTTTTGATTTCATTTAGATAAATAGGGATAAAATATAGGAAAGGATTAAGAGATATAATTTATCACATGTTAAAAAATTTAAACCTACTTTTATGTTGCCACTTGCTAATCAACTCATTTCTATGATTTAAATGTAAATTTTGATTATGATATTTTGATATCCTAATTTTTTCTACTAAGCACAGATTACCTTTATAACTAAAACAATTGGGAATACGAGCCGAGCCCATTAATTTCCAATACCGCAGTAGGTTGCCATTTCCTTCTGCGGAAGACTGGTTACAAACCAAAGCTATAGAACTTAATCTGTCTTGCTATTTATCCCATAGCTAGAGGAGAAAAGATGAGTTAAGTGAGCAAATGAAATGAATTCCAACTTGACTCTCTGATTTCTCGTTACGAGCCAATATTCACTGCACCTCCCACCCATATCCGATACACAGTGCGTTCTGGTGCAGTGGATAGCGGCTCGGAACGACAAATCGGGGAGCCAAGTTCAAATTCAATTTAAATTCCTTGCATTCACTTATGCACAAATAACCTTGGGAAAGGTATTAATCCGTCTCTTCCCTCCAGTTACTGGTTAAATCATAAGACTGATTGGGTTCTATAGCCTTGGCTGGCATCCAGTCTACCGCAGAAAGTAATGGAAACCTACTGCGAGATTAATGTTCTGCCCACTCAGTTATGTCTCTTTCAAGACATGATCACCCAAATGGCACTAAACTGACTGTTGAAAACATGGCTAAGGCATCTCTTGGCCATAAAGTGGGGGATAAGTTTTATGTAGTTATGAAGTAATAAAATGATCCCCCACTAATTAATACTTAATAATATAATACATCTCTTCCCCCTCTAGCTATGAGTCAAATAACAGGACAGATTTGGTTCTGTAGCCTTGGCTGGCAACCAGTCTACCGCAGAAAGTAATGGCCATCTACTGCAGGATAATCTTTCCTGCTATCAAGGTTTAAGTATTATCATGAGATAGAATTAGTAAACACTGGACGCTTTTTTTTATGGAGAACTATCGTGATAAAAGGTGAAAATGATTTGATTCTTTGAGACTTAACATAAATCTCCCAAATTTTCTAGAAATAACTCAAGGAAAGGTTTTCTAAAGCTTTCTGGTCCAGTGGATATCGACTCGGAACGAGAAATCGGGGAGCCGAGTTCGAATTCCAGTTGAATTCGTTGCATTCACTTACGCTCAAATACCCTTGGGAAAGGTATTAATCCGTCTCTTCCTTCCAGTTATGGGTTAAATAACAGGACAGATTGGGTTCTATAGCTTTGGCTGGCAACCAGTCTACCGCAGAAAGCAATGGCAACCTACTGCGGAGTCAGTCACTCACGTCTCTTTCGAGACATGATCGCCGAAGCGTGTTTCATGTAAGTATTTCATGTAAGGTTTTCCAAAGCTAAAACTACGATCTAGAATTTTAATGTAAGCAGTGACTGTGTGTATACGCTGAAGTTTACATACACATTCCAGGATTTTGAATTAGTAATAACACATTTCAAAAGCAAACCAGAGTACTGAGACAGGTTGAAAATTCCACTACTTGACCATGTCTGTGACCCGGTCAAGAGAGTCCTACATGGGAGCGGTTAGCTGATAGGCCTCGTGGCAGTGTAAAAATAGAAATTTCACTCCATGCCACCCGGACGTAGGGGCGCGTCACAGTTTCATTCAACCTTTTCTTCCAATTTCGTTTTCTTTTTTTTTCTCTTTAATCAATTTTAACTACAAAGCTGCATGCATTTCTCAATGACATTTTTTCTTCTCACAAGTATGTTATTGTGTTCAGTTAACAAAATTTCACTTATATTTTCTTCTTACATATTTGTCATTCTGTTAATAAATCTTGACTTTAATGTACACACGAAATATTTTATACTTCCACATTTCAACATCCAACCTTCAACGTTCTGATATTTAAATTGTGGGGAAATCGGACGTGTTTGACACAAGGCCAGTTTACTAAGCATCACCGAGGCACCTACAATGCAGCAGAAATATGGTTTTCAGAAGGATGCTGAGGATACCATGGACTGAGTACGTAAGTAACAGGGAGGTGTTGGAGAGGGTGAAAACCTGAAGAAAACTCATGTTTATCACCATAAAGAGACAGAAGAGGTTCCTGGAAGTAGAATATTTCACTACCTGATGACTTACTAACAAGTCGTGCTGAAACACGACAGCTCTTGTGTTGCAATACATTATGTTTTTATTGTAAGCACTACAAAAAATATTACTATCAATATTGCATTACGAAGTATCGAGCACTTTTCAAAAAAGTAAATTACGAACTTCAAACAGTGGACTGTTAATCCCTTTTTTGTGCTACAGGGGCCCGACAATATTTTTTGGACACTTTAGTATTCGACTTTCCGAGTACCATAGAGTGGCGAAATTCCTTCAATAGAATAGCATAAACATATAAAGATAATACCTGTAATAAAAATGGAAGAAAATCGATTAGGTAAGGAAAAATATTTATTTTTCATCATTTTTTACAAAACACACGCGACATTATTTTTCGGACATCGTTGAAAAACTGTTAATAGTCTCTAATATCACCTTTATTCTCAATAACTTTTATCAATTTCTCTTCATAATGATCAAACATATGAACAATAACATCTCCACGTGTTTCTATTAGTTGTTTTTGGCATTTAGTATCCGTTCCCATAGTTGAGCCTCTTTCGTTATTTCAGGTCCATCATAGACAAGTTGCGCAAGCATTTCCCAAACATTTTCTATTGAATTTAGATCTGGGCTTTTTGCAGGCCATTCCAAAGCAGTCATATTCACTTTAGCCATCCATTCTTTTATGAGTTTTCTGTCGTCCTTTCAGCCACTCCAACCATATATTTCCATTAGTAAAGATCATACCCCAAACCATAACGCCTCCTCCTCCCATCTGTCGTTTGTTCAGTACAGCAGGCTCACCCCTTCTCGACCAAGTACACCATCCATCGGGCCCATCAAACTTGAAACGCTTCTCATCAGTAAATATAACCTACTTAAAGTCAACATGCTTTGTTAACCACCTTTTAGCACACTCCAGTCTTGCTCATTTGTGTTTCTTTGTTAGTGTAATATTTTTTCAAACCAATCCTATGCAGCGTTCTTTGTACTGTTCGGACGTTTACATCCAATTCACATTTCTCCTTCACTTTTCTTGCTGTAATTTTTTCTTCAGATGTCAAAAGCTGTGTCACAGTCCTCTTCATTCTCCTTTCAGTCCTCTTGCCAATTGATCTTTTCCGCCCCTCTTCTTTTTCCGCTCGGAGTTTGTCTTCAGCATGTATTCGACCGTTGATTTCGACAGCTTCAAATCCATGGCGATCCTTCTGATGCAGAGGACATCATCCCGCTTCTTCCGTGCCAAACAAACGACTTCTTTTGAATGCATTTTACCTCATTAAACTTAATTGTTTTGCCAGTAAAATAGAACAGAGAATTGATTCTAATGATGACAGCTAAATGTACAAGCAGAAAATTTGCATACAGCAACATATACATGAACTTAGCTCTTAATAAAATAGGATTTTTTGTCATGTCCGAAAAATAGTGTCGCGCAAGTTTTCGCAAAATCACGATAAACTAAAATGATCAAAGCCAGACTAAAAAAATGATTACACTAGTAGTGGATTTTCACTCCTCAACTACGTACGTACAATCTCAAAAGTTTTTGGCACTAGTAACCACCTTGAAGTACTTTTTTTCAAAGTGTCCGAAAAATATTGTCGGTCCCCTGTACATTCCCTGTGTCTCTTCTATAAATATTTTCACGGCTTCTGCTCCGATGAACTTAGATCACTGGTGACCCCTAGGTTTGAATTTGCACGAGATACTAGATTAGCAACTAGATCCCACCCTTTTACAGTGAAACCGATAAAATGCAACCGCAACTTCTACTCCAACAGTTTCTTTTCTCTCACTTCCCGACTGTGGAATTTTCTTCCACATGACTGCTTCCCCAACGGCTACAATCTCCAGGAATTTAAATGTAAGGTCAATAGACACCTCTTAACAAACTAACTTCCATTCTTTCAAACACTCTTCCACCCACCCAACTATATATCACCCCCCTTCTGATATTTCCTATATCTAACCACTCTTCCTATTTACCTCCCCCTATGTAGCCACAAGCGCAATAGTGGCAGTGGAATGCCTTGCTTGGGGTGAAATGATTAAAAAAAATATCACCCCGAGCAAGGCGGTAACGCCACTAATGTGCAAGGGGCTACGTAAGAGTAACAGGATTAGAGGAGAATGAGGAGAAGCACGAACCAGTTAGAAAGGAGCAAGAGACGGATGGAAATACAGGTGTGATGACAGTTACGAAGGTGGAGAGAAAGGAAACGATCTACAGAACAGTATGGAAAGAGGTAGGGTTAAGTAGTTAAGAGGTGAGAATTGACCTTGCATTTAAATTCCT